>CM062809.1:336032-488532 GCA_031772625.1 Pinus tabuliformis | reverse complement strand
GACTGGAAGAAGTCATAACTAAGGTAGCTTTCGACCAAATGAGGAGAAAAAAGAGGCTAGGGTACCATTTTTAGGTATTCTGGACTGATTGGAGCAAGTTTCAAAAGCATTTGAGCATTGTAAACACGTCATTTTACACTTTTGAGCATAATAGATAGGCCCAAGCCATTGGAAGCTGGACCAAGGAGACGCAGCCCAGGAGGGGTGAAGTCCTTTATCATGTTCCTGTTGTAATGTGTTTTTGATGATGTTCTGTACATGTTTATGTTGTTGTTCAATCTCTTATTTATGTTAAATTACTCATAAATTTAACATAAAAACTCTTCATTTCACTTGCAAAAATTCATGAATCCTTAAGCACAATGAAAGCCATTTGTTTCTAATCTGAGGAGGATCTTAGCATAACAATCTAATATTCTAAATTAGATCATTTTGGTATCAGAGCACTAGGTTTTCTTTGTGAAAGAAGGATTTAACTGTTTGTAATTTCATGTCATTCTTACAAGGTTAAAACTCAAAAGAGGAGAAGGGAAGTTGATTGGAAGTCCTGAAGTTGGGTCAAGGGGAAGCAGAGCAAGGTTTCCACAATCTCCAACACTAGTTCAGCCTCAAGTAGAAGTTGAGACTCCAGATATCATGTCTCATGAAGGAGAACCTACAAACATGACAGAAGATGGGAAGACCTTCAGAAAGGCTTTCTTTGATATGACAGAGATGGTGAAGGTCCTCTATGAAGAGAGGAATACCAGGTTGCAAGGGGAAAGTTCCAAACCACCGAAAGGAGAAGGCTCTTTAGGAGGAGGTAATGGAAAATGAGGTAATGGAAATGGAGACAAACCTCCACCCTCTCCACCATATTCTTCATCTTCTACTTCACAAGCATCTTCATCCTCTTCCACTAACACAACCCTTAGTCACACTCATCGTCATACTTCAAAAGGAACTGGTAAATCACCTTTTTTAAAACTTGATGTTAAATTTGAGTTGCCCATGTATAATCGTGAAGTGAATGCAGAGAAGCTTGATAATTGGATTCGTTAGTTAAAGGTCTATTACAAGATTCAAAACCTTCAATAGGATGACATAAAGATTCAGTTAGCTTCCTTGAGAATGGAGGGTGCAACACTAGTATGGTGGGAATCAAAGACCTAAGAGGAGATTAAGAAACACGGTAAGATATTAATTTCTTGGAATGATTTCATTGTTGCAATCAAAAGACAACTCTATCCTCTAGCTTATATGCAAAAAGCCATCATGAATTGGCAGAACTTTAGACATCTTAAAGGTCAAAATGTGCAAGATTACACCCAAGAATTTAGAAAAAGGTCTTTGATGTTAGGTGTATATTTTCAATCATAGGACACATCGCTGAAGTACATAGGGGTTTCACATAGTTACCTTAAGCATACTATCTTAATGTTTAATCCCAATAATCTAGATGATGTGTGTGTGCAAGCCACTCATCTTGAGGCAAGAGGGAAAAACACCCCAGAAGAAGGTAGTAAAAAGTCATTTAAGAATAAAGGAAAGGAAAAGGCTTTCAAAGGGAAGTCAAAGAAAAATGTGTCTATCAAAAGAGAAGGAGAGAAAATTACATGCAAACATTGTTCCAGAGAGGATCACGATGAAGCTCATTGTTGGAAGCTTCATCCTGAAATGAGACCAAAGAAAAACAACAACAAGGGAAAACAAAAGACAACTGCAACCACTCAATAGGATTTGGGATTCGATTCGGATGATGAAACTAAAATCATAGCCATGGGGTTAAAAGGAAAAGAATCCATTGCTAGCACTAGTTCTTCAAACTCACAAAATGAAACTCCAAACGAAAAGAGGAGAATATAACTTTTTCACATAAGGGTGATATCAACAAGATTGATATGCTATTCGATAGTGGCTCTCAAGCCAATCTTATCTCTGAAAACATTGTCAAAAGTTTAAATTTGGTAACCGTTCCACATCATAAACCATATCCACTTGGATGGGTGTGTGACAATGTGCAATTGCAGGGTACGAGAAAGTGTAAACTGAAATTTTCCATTACTACAAATTTCATAGATGAAGTGGAGCTTGACGTTGTGCTGCTAGATATTTGTGTCATAGTTTTGGGCAGCCCGTACCTTTATGACAGAAAAGCCATCTTCCATAGACATGAAAACAAATATCATTTATTCAAAGGTGGAGTAGAATATATTGTGAGAGCTCATAGCAAGAAAATAAATCTTTTGCTTGTAAATGCAGGGCATATGAAAAGACTAGTGACTTCGAGCAAGAATTTTGTGCTTCTAATGAACAAACCCAAGGATGATGTTGATAATGAAGCTTTTAAATGATTCGAATTTGAAATCTGAATTGGTTGACGTAGTTAACCAATATGACGAGATGTTTCAAGAAACAAAGGGGTTACCTCCCAAGAGAGGAATCCAACATGAGATACAGTTGCAGCAAGGTTGTCCTCTTCCTAACATTGACATGTACATGATGTGAGTGATGGAAAGTGCAAAAATTAAGAAGCAAATTCAAGAGTTGTTGAACAAAGGGATCATCAGACCATCTTCCTCGCTGTGTGGTTCACCTATTGTCTTGGTGCCAAAGAAGGATGGAACATGGTGCATGTGTGTGGACTTTCATGCATTGAACAAAATTACGGTAAATAATCGTTATCCACTGCCCAAAATAGATGATTTACTTGATCAATTGAAAGATGCAAAGTATTTTACTAAGTTGGACTTAAGAAGTGGCTACGATCAAATTAGAATAGCTGAAGGAGACATTTAGAAGACAACATTCAAAACAAAACAGTGTTTGTTTGAATGGCTAGTTATGTCGTTTGGTTTATGTAATGCTCCTGCTACATTCATGCGTGTGATGAATGATGTATTAAGGCCATTTCTTGATGAGTTTTTCATAGTCTACTTAGATGACATCTTAATTTTCAGTAAATCTTGTGATGAACATGTCATGCATGTAAGAAAAGTACTTGATGTCTTGAAAAAAGAACAATTGTATCTTAAGATGTCAAAGTGCGAGTTTGGAAAAACTTCTTTAGTTTACTTGGGTCATATTGTTGGAGGAGGTGAGTTGAAAATAGATCCCTCCAAGGTTGATGTCATTGTGAATTGGCCAAGGCCCAAGACAGTTACGAAGGTAAGAAGTTTTTTGGGAGCAACCCAATATTGGAGGAAATTCATTGCTAATTTTTCTCTTATAGCAGCTCCTTTGCATGCGTTGACAAGCGTGAAAAAGGTTTTTCAGTGGGGAGGCAAACAATAAAAGGCCTTTGATGCATTGAAGGAAAAGATCAGTACAACTCTAGTACTTTCACTTCCAAAATTGAGATAGTCGTTTGAGATTCAGACTGATGCTAGTGACTACGCTATGGGTGCAATCCTCATACAACATGGTAAGCCTATCTATTTTCATTCAGAAATTTTAATGGTGCAATGATTAACTATCCTACATATGACAAGGAATTGTATGCATTGGTGCAAAGTGTAAAAAAATGGAAACACTACTTGATGGGTAAGGAAACAATCATTCACATTGATCATCAACCATTGCAATACCTGCAATCATAATCAAAGTTGCAGCAATCAAGGCACTTCCAATGGATGGGTTTTCTTCAACAATTCCACTTGGTAATAAAGGATAAGAAAGGTATCTACAATAAAGCTGCTGATGTGATTTCTAGGCCTATTGTTAGTGCAACTACTTTAGTCAAGCATAATTCTGTTCTACATGAAAGTTATATTGAGCAATATGCATCAGATAATGACTTTCAAGATGTTTATGCAAGCTTGAGTCAAGGTAACCAAGTAGAGGAATTGGATTATCATTTGCATGATAACTTGTTGTACCATCTTAGCAAGCGTTGTATTCCACAGGGAGAAAGAGTTAACATCATAAGAGGCACATACTTCTCTTATTGTTTGTCATTTCAGTGTAAGTGAAATGGTGGCACATCTACAAAGGTATTGTTATTGGACTCGTATGCTTGAAAGTGTGTATTGTTTTATTAAAAGATGTTCATTATTTGAAATCAATAAGCCTAGCAATAGGAAGTTAGGATTTTACACACCACTTCCGTCTCCTACACGACCATGGGAGAGTGTTTCTATGGATTTCGTAGGAGGTCTTCCATTGTCAAAAGGAGGTCATGATTATTTGTATGTAGTTGTGGATAGGTTCACAAAATGTGTATTTTGATGCTGTTATAGATCTGATATGAAAATATAAGACAATGCAAATAAACCCAAGAAATAATAAGATAGAAATAGATAGAAATGCTTCTTTATTGATCAAACCCTTAAAGTAGGGCAACACCATACATTCACTCCTTAAGGAAGGAGAACACTCTACAAGCCATATGTCTGTTCATACAATAATCCTTGACACCTCTCAATGTGGAGTCTCTAGCCTCTATATAGGCCTCATACATACAATACCATGGGTCATTACCATGGTTTCCTCAACACCATCTATCTAATACCATGGGCCCATTACATTATTACTAACTACTTGTGGTCCCTTACATGATACGGGTTAACCACCTTATTTATTACTATGGCCCATCATATTATTACATTATTCCCTTGGGTACCTCTCTTTGTACCCCATATTATCCCCCCTAGGTATATAACATTCCACCCCCCTTAGCATGTTTCATCCCTGAAACATGGGAAGAACACAAATAATAAGATCTACTTAAAGGAGTAGTCCACTGGTACCATGCATGTGCATCTAGCCATCCAAGAGAAAGGTGAACCCTCGATCTCGCTGGTGTCTCGCTCGCTTGAGATGGAAGTTGACTGTGGTAGCTCTTCTGTGTTGATGTGTAGTAGGTGGATCTTTGCTCCTCTCTATCTGTCATGCGGGGGTTGTTGTCCTTGTGGCTAATTGGTTGCCATCTTGTTGGTTGTTGTCTTGCGGGGTGATGTGGGTGATGATATGTTGAAGTTTTAACCCACGGTGTCTTTTTCTTTAATTCACCCCTTACTGGAGCCTGACTGTTATTTGGTGCATGTTGTGGTGCCTGCTGTGGTGTCTTATCTTCCAATATTACTTCAACCACTGAGCCCTCATCTAATGTATCAGCACTTGTATCCTTTTCTGCTTCAGCCTCTGTTTGTGTTTGATTGTCGATCATCAACGGCTCATCATTTGATATGTCAGTCCCTGGAACATCTTCTGCTTCAGCCTCCGTGGACTCTACCTGTTTATTGATGGAAATATCCTGTAATGTAATTTTCTTCTTTTTATACTAGAGCTTCAGGAATTTCTTCTGCACGTTAATATTTATAGTACCCACCGATTCCATCCACGGGTATCCCAAAACAACATCCTCATTAGCCATATATGAAGCATAAAAATCAGAATGCAATACATACTTGTCCATAGAAATCTTCAAATCTTTATAAACTTGCACCTGCTCATTATTAACCTGTGTGTGCTCCATGTGGTTCGCTGGCACTTGTAATTTTTTTGCCAAGTTGACATTTATGAGATTTTGCTTGCAACTCGGATTTATAGACATAATGATTTTCTCCTTCTGAATCAATCCATGAACCTGCAATAAGGATATACCAGTAGAAAATAACCCTTTAGGTGTCTCATTCTCCTTTGTTCTAGCATGAGACCATTTGTCTAAAAGGACTCTTTCAAGTTCTGCATATGAAAGTTTTGTCAACTGCTTGTTGTTAAGTGAGAAATACCATCTGTAAGCCTCATCTTTGAAACCAAGCCACACTGAATCCTTCCAATTTTTTGCCCATACTAACTTTTTTTTGTTTTATGAATTCTTCAATAGTAGGGCCATTATCTTTTCCTGTAAAACATAGAGCCGCCATGAAGAGGGTTTTGAAAAAAAATTCACTTACTTGGCGAAAATTTGAAATTGTCACAGTTTAGTCAATATTGCTCAGAATCCCTATTATGACCTGTTTTCGGAAATGGAACAACCATTCTGCATTTGCCCATGTGATAGAAATCCCGATCTAGGCACTGGAATTTCAGATCTGCACTGCAACTCTCCCGCCGTCACCAAAAATTATGAAAAAAGCGCTAATTTTAAATTAGCGATATCTTCCTCATCCAGACTACGATTCGACTGATATTTTTTTTGAAATTGGGTATTTTTTCACAAAGAATCCAGATATGCAATTAGATTTTGTATATTTTTCCCCAAAATGTACAAATCTGTGCCGCAAACTCGCTGCCCCGAAAAAATGTCTGCAACACCACTGATTTTTAGATCAGCAATATCTCCTTCATCCGGACTCCGATTCGGCCGATTTTTTTTTGAAATTGGGTATTTTTTCACAAAGAATACAAATATGCAATTAGATTTTGTATAATTTTCCCTAAAATATACATATCTGATCTACAAACTCGCCGCCCCAGAAAGTTCCTGCAAAAAATAAAATAAAATTCTCCACTTTTGCCCAAGAAAGTGCTCTGATACCACTTGTTATAGATCTGATCTAAAAATATAAGACAATGCAAATAAAACCAAGAAATAATAAGATAGAACTAGATAAGAATGCTTCTTTATTGATCAAACCCTTAAGGTAAGGCAACACCATACATTCACTCCTTAAGGAAGGAGAACACTCCACAAGCCATATGCCTGTTCATACAATAATCCTTGACACCTCTCAATGTGGAGTCTCTAGCCTCTATATAGGCCTCATACATACAATACCATGGGTCATTACCATGGTTCCCTCAATACCATCTATCTAATACCATGGGCCCATTATATTATTACTAACTATTTGTGGTCCCTTACATGATACGGGTTAACCACCTTAATTATTACTATGGCCCATCCCATTATTACATTATTCCCTTGGGTACCTCCCTTTGTACCCCATATTATCCCCCCAAGTATATAACAGATGCCACGTAAAAAACAAGTTACAACTGAAAAAAATTGCTCAGTTATTCTTTCAGAATGTTTGGGTGCATTTTAGATTGCCCACATCCATTGTTAGTGATCAAGATTCTCGCTCTATTGGGAATTTTTGGTCACGCTTGTGGGGATTCATGGACACCAAATTGAAAAATAGTACAACTTTTCATCCACAAATAGATGGTCAAACAAAAGTGTGAACATAACAATGATACATCTTCTTTATCGTATATCCCGCCATTAACTGGTCAAGGATTCCTAGGCCCACCGAGGCATACAATACCTGGCTTTACCACAACCCATAGTCTGGTTTAGGGGTCACCAAGCCAATGGATTTATCACAATCCACAGTCTAGTTCATGGATCATTAGGCAATGTGTTCTTTCTTTCGGATATCCACCCCACTAAGCTTCGAATCCATCCGACAATCTAGCTCAACCCAAAACATGAGAACCCCATCACACCATGGCTATTTGGAAATGGCAAGGATAGGCTGAAAAAATAATGTCACACGTGGAAAAATCCATGCCAATGACAGAAAGAGAACCAAGAACACAGATGCAACACCATGCATGCCAAATACAACAAGGAAACCACACATGAAAATCAATACCTGCAAATAATCCTGCTATAGTTACTTGACCCTGCTCTTCCTTGCTTGATCTTTGCTTCCTCTTTGCCTCCTTTGAATTTCTTCATCCAATGCTGAAATGCTCCAAGAAAACTCTAGGTATCCAAGAGAGAGAGAGAGAGAGAGAGAGAGAGAGAGAGAGAGAAAGAGAATAATGAGAGAGCTCCAAAACTGAACTGACAAAAGGTAACACTAACAAAAGGTACCAACTGATCCTCATAAACCTTTTTATTAATGAGACCTCTATTTTCTTCACTTTCCATTATTTTCCTTCATTTTCCTCCTCACATGCAACCTGTGACCTTTCACTTTCCTTTTCTCCTACTTTCCATTATTTTCATAAATAAAATGTTAAATAATGCCACTTTGGCTTTCCAAGAGCCTTAGCCATTTCCTTTGCCAATTTCGTTAGCCATAATAAACCAAATGAACACCCACACTAGCATGTTTTTCTCAACATTCAACTTAGACTAAGTGTCCCATAATCTGTGTTTATTATTTTGCCTTTATTAACTTTTATTACATGGAATCTTCACCAAGGCTGTTACAATTTTTTTCAGAAAAAAACCTAACATCTTCACTGATGAGTGTTTGATACAACAAATGGAGAATATTTATTCTCTTCAAAAAGTAGACATTACCATCAAAGGCTCAATAAAAATCATACATAATTGCCAAGATAACCAACAAAACCTACGGTTCGGAAAATGTATCTTAAATTCTAGCACATACCAAAATAGAGTCTCCAAACATAATAGACAGAAATGTTTTTGTTCCTATCCATTTTTTTCCGCAAATACTTGCTTAAAATGTGGTGGGTAGTAACTGATTGTAAATACGTTATTTACGTGAGTATGTACTATTTTCAAGGATTTCAATTTTGGGTGGTTTTTTCTGTTAAACTTAACAATACTTAACAATGAAAAATCACTACCAAAATATCTAAAAAAGATAGTGTTTAATAAAAATATCCACCCAAAATTAAAATCCTTGAAAATAGTTCATACTCATGTAAATAGAGTATTGAAAATGAATTTTTACCCACCATATTTTAAGCAAGTATTTGCGGGAAAAAAGTGGATAGGAACAAAATTTAAATAAATATATTTATAATATAATAAATTGAATGGAATAGATTTTATATTTTTAATTGAGCCAAATCTATATAGAGCTTAGCACATAACTCCATATTCCGCCCAACCACCAAAGATAACCTCAATTTATATATATACCATTGGAAAAACCATGTATTGTCAAAATTTGGTGTAACGCCTCCTCCCACATTTATTTCACTGGCTTGCCCAGGGTAAACATGAGCTGAGGGTCACTATGATATGACTCAATTGACCTTAAGGAAATAGAGTCAAAAACTGAAGACCTTATTGACTTCCCTAAGGTGGCACAAGACCTCCAAGAGTAACCCAACCCCTCCAGGTGTCCAACCCTTGAGACAACTAACATTTTCCTCGGCCTTAAGCCCCAGTTGCTCCCTTGCCAATGCCTCCATGTGACCATGGGTTCCCAGTCACTCCCATAGCCCTGCAACAATGTGACTGTGGCCTTTTTTCTACCATTGTTGTGCCAGCGGCTGCGAGAATTAAGGCTACTTTCCAGGGCTGGGGCTAAGCCTCTACTAAGAAATCCATGAAACTTACAAAAGTCATAAAAGACATGAATGCAATGCTTACAAACCAAAACTAGAACCAAGACTTGACCTGACCGTCCCCAACCGAGACTGACATTTTGTCAAACACTTGGTAGATATGCCACCTGTAGGTCATGAATGCATGTATGAACATAAAGGATTGAAAACTTAACTGAGGTTTAACAATAAGGGTCTCTACCTCCTCACATTAGTTGTAATATAATCAATTAGGTCTTGCATTGATTATTTATTCAGTTACAAGTAAAAACAAGAATAGAGTCATGAATGATAATTGTCATATAACCATGCTTATGACCAACATACAACTAGATAAATAAACTTAAGAGAACAACCATTAAATCCACATAATAACCAATACATTTCTTTACCAAAAGCAAGAGAAACTTAGCTTTTATTAACCATAGGCAATTACCAACCAAGTTCGAGACTTCCACGTTCCACCCGACCATAGATTGGCTGAACCATATCATTCCTTCAACCAATCACCCTCATGTCATATTCCAAGCATGAATGTGGGATCTAATGGGATAAATTGATCCAAATACAACCAAGGGAATCCAGAGGTTAAACCACCTCCACCCTCTCCATACCATGATCACACCTAAACCAGTGTCAAGATCACAAAACCGAACCGAGCTTGGATGCCTTAGAATTTCTTCACCATCCTTGAGGAATTTTCTTGTCTCCACCCTCAAGCTTTACTGTGTATCCTACCATTACCGGTCAAAGGATTCCTAGGCCTTTAGGAATTTTCCTGAGACCACCTCATCCCGGATTCCAAAACCATCTGGCAATCCAAATCTCAAACCGAGAACAATCCCATCACACCATGGCTATCCAAAAATGGAAAGGCTAGGCTAAAATCCACTGTCAAATCCCGACAAAATCCATGCCAACGACAACAAAAGAACCATATACCAACATGCACATACCATGCATGTCAAAACCAACTAGGAAATCACACATACAATCTGTTACCTACAAGTATTCCTGTTGAAGCTGCTTGATCCTTGCCTTCATTTGCTTTCCTTGTCCTTCTTTGATTTTCTTTTCCTTTCCTTGTCCTTCCTTGCTTACTTTCTTTCTCCTCTTGGTGCTTTTCTCCTCTCTAAAGCTAATTCCAAAACTGAACTAACAAAAGGTACCAACTGATCCTCAGAAGCCTTTTTATTAATGAGGCCTCTATTTTCGTCAATTTTCCATTATTTTCCTTCATTTTCCTCCTCACACGCAACATGTGACCTTTCACCTTCATTTTCTCGTAATTTCCATTATTTTCATAAATAATGTGCTGAAAATACCTTTTTTTCGTTTCGAAAGCCTTAACAATTTCCTTTGCCAATTTCCCTTAGCCATAAAACACAACAAGTGATGCCCACTAGGATATTTTTCCCAATATTAAGCTTGGAACAAGTGTCCCTTACCGGTGGTCTTATTTTACCTTTATTAACTTTTATTACATGAACTTTTAACTCGGGGTTGTTATAGACCCCTCCCCCTTAGGGGAACACTGTGCTCAGTTTTTAAACCACACCTAGACCCAACAAAACCATTGAAGAGCAAAAACACACTGCTTATGGAGCTTTATAAGCCAACTTGTTGCACTATTTACAATAACATCCTGCTCAAAACCAAAATCGTCATGACAACACGACAATATAACAACCATACCGCTTATTGGAGCTTTATAACTTAACTCGTTGCGGTATTTACGATAGAAACCATACATAAATATGTACAAATACCAAGGCTTATTTGCCTTCACCAACAAACAATGAAGGATACATAGTCCGCATTTGATCAGCCATCTCCCATGTAGCTTCATTGGGCCTAAAGTGCTTCCACTGCACTTTAACCTACTCGAGTGCTATGTTCCAGAGCATGAGATGTTTCTGCTGCAATATGTATTGAGGTTCCAACTGGAATTCTCCTTCTTTCTCCACGTACAATATAGACCAATCAATAACATGATCAACATCCTTTACCTATCTTTTAAGGAATTGAACATGAAAAACATCGTGGACTTTCACTGTCAGAGGTAGTGCAAATCTATAGGCCACTGGCCCAATCCTCTCAAGGATCTCAAAAGTCTCGCAATAACATGGTGCCAACTTGGCACATGATCCAATCCTCAAGGAGCTCTTCTTGGGATTGATGTGCAAATACACATGCTCCCCAACATGAAACTCCTTAAATGCCTTGTGCTGGTCTGTGTAACATTTTTGTCTGTCCCGTGCTACCTTTAGATTCTTCTTGATAATCTACATTTCCTGTTTCATGTGTGCTAACATGTCTGGTCCAATAAGTACCATGTTCATTAGATCACTCCAGTTGATGGGAATTTTACAACTCCACCCATACATTGCCTCAAACAGACTCATCCTCAACGATTCATGATAATGGTTGTTGCATGAAAACTCAACCAATGGAAGGTACTCCTCCCATCTCCTTTGTTGATGCATGACATACATCCTTAACATATCCTCCAGTACCATGTTGACCCTCTCTGTCTATCCATTTTTCTATGGATGATAAGTGGTGCTGAAGGCCAACTCTGTCCACAATCCTGCAAATAACTCCTTCCAAAACTTGGAAAAGAACTTGGCATCCCTATCCAACACAAACTTATTTGGAACACCATGCAATCTCACAATATCCCTGATGAATACCCATGTTAACTCACTACCTAAATAAGTACTCTTCACTGGAATGAAGTGAGCTACCTTGCTCAACCTGTCTACCACAACCATGATAGAATCATGCTACCTCGATGTTCTCGAAAGACCTGTAATGAAATCCATAGAAATGACCTCCCATTTACACTATGGAATCAGAATAGGCTGAAGCAACCCAACTGGATGCTTACACTTTGCTTTGATCTACTGACAATCCAAACATATCACCACGAGCTCTGCCACTTCCTTCTTCAGATTCGACCAGTAGTAGAACTTCTTATTGTTGTTAATGTCTTCTGATATCTTCGGTGGCCTGAATATGGTTTTACATGAAACTCCCTCAAGATAAGATTGTTGAGTTCTCTGTCATCTAACACATAGATCCTGTCCCTAAATCTTACCAAGCCAACTGTTGTAAGATGATAATCCACATCCTGATCACCTGTACCTTGCTATGACATGTGCATAAGCTTCCTATACCTATCATCTCATTGTCCTACCTGTTAGATCTGATCTTGTAAATCTATCCCATATGAGGTCACTACTGCAACATGGTTCAACTGCACCTTCCTACTGAGAGCATCTGTAACCTTGTTCTCCTTTCCCTTAATGTACCTGATGTCAAAATAAAAATCAATAAGGGTATCCAACCATCTAGCTTTCCTTCCGTTCAAATTCCGCTGGTCAAACATATATCTTAGTTCACTATGGTCCCTTATCAACATAAACCTCCTGCCAAGAAGATAATGACCCCACTTCTGCAAGGCATGAATAATAGCTTCCAACTCAATATCATGAGTCACATAGTTCTACTCATGCTCATTCAGTTTCCTGGACTGATAGCATGTCACTTGTCCCTCTCGCATAAGGACTCCACCAAGTCCTCTCTTGAAAGCATCTGTACATACTACAAATTCTTTATCTGGATCAACAATCTTTAACACTAGAGCATTTGTCAACAACTGCTTCAACTGCTCAAAACTAGCTGCACACTCCTCTGTCCATTCAAAATTATTACCTTTCCTCTGCAATGATGTAATAGGATATGCAATGCATGAGAAGTTCCTGATGAACCTCCGGTAATAACCTGCTAAGCCCATGAATGATCTGACTTCCTCCAAATTTCTAGGAGCTACCCACTCCATGATAGCCTTTATCTTCTTGGGATCTACTGCTATGGCATTCTTGGAAACAACATTTCCCAAGTAGTGTACTTCTATCTGAAATAAATTGGACTTGCTAACCTTAACATACCACTAATCTCTCTTAGAAATCTCAACATTGTTGCTAAATGCTCGACATGCTCTTCCCCGTTCTCAGAATATATCAAGATGTCATCAATGAATACAATAAAAAACTTGTCCAGATAAGGATGCAACACACTATTAATAAAACATATAAAAGTAGCTGGAGCATTAGTCAAACCGAATGGAACTACAACAAATTAATAATGCCCATACATGGTCCTCCTGAAGGCAGTCTTGTAGATGTCCTCTTCTTTGATGCATACCTAATGATATCCTGATCGTAGATCAATGTTTGAGAACATTGTTTCTCCCTTCAACTGATCAAACAAGTTGTCAATCCTCGACAATGAATACTTGTTCTTGATCGTCACCTTGTTCAACTACCTGTAATCAATGCACAATCTAAGAGGATCATCATTTTTCTTTACGAACAATACTGGTACATCCCAAGTCGATACACTTGGCCTAATGTATCCCTTATCAAACCTTTCCTTGAGCTGCAACTTTAACTCTACTAATTATGGAGTGCTCATCCTATAAGGTGCCTTTGATGCTGGTGCTACCGCTAGTACCAACTCAATATAAAAGTCTACTTCCCTATGTGGAGGCAACTCCGGAATCTCTGCTGGAAACACATCCTGAAACTGTTGCAATATAGGGTGTTAGTGTCCTATAGTCTTAATAGTCAGAAAACAAGTTTTGTCTTTCAAATTTTCTTAAAAGTATAAAAGTGTGGCTATGATCTTGTGAAAGATCAAGCTTTAGGCCTTAGGTGGAAATACATTTTTTTATTATGCATTTTAAATATGTCAAAGTATGTAAGAGTCACAAAAACTGTCTTTATATCCCAATAGGTCAAATTAAGTAGGTCTAGGGTCAAGTTACATAAAAAAATCATGAGCAAGATCGTTCTTCCATGCCTTGTCACCATGGTCATTGATTTGTAGGTATTGTTGTTGGGAAAAGTATCCAATTCGGAATGCCCCTATCCCACTCTAAGAGGTGATAGTGCCTTAGCAACAAAAAAGGAAACTTATTTGAGTATTCTTCTTTATGAAATGTAAATGAGGGAGAAGGATCTAACTAACATGTGTCTTCCACTAGTTTGTCGATCCAAATCACTCCCCTCTTCAGTAGCTCCCAGCTTCTTGCTCCTTCACCGTCCCAGCTTCACCGAATACCTGCAAGATCATAAGAGAGAGAAACTACACAAAGATACAGATATACATTCATAAAAAGCTCAAGATCAGATTAAGCTAAACATGTAAGCATAACAAAACATCATTGGTACACATCATGTAGGAGAAACTCAAATAGTTTATTGATGAAATAAGAAAGTCCAAGAGGAGATACAACCAAGTGAGTTCCGATCCAGCATCTACCTCCCAGCAAAGGAATCCCTTCCTCTCCTCCAAAAAAGCATAAATCACCCAATGTACTAATCTCAATCTCAAACCAACAACAATTCTCTGCAAAGTACAAAATTCCAGCCTCCTGAACCTCTGGGTGAGAGATCCATATATAGATGTAAGCAGAGAGGATGAGTCAGCTTATGTTTTGACTTGTGGCTTCTCTCTGTTAGTTCTTGCTTCCACTTGGAGGTTGAGAACCTCTTACTCATCACTAGTCGAATTCATTGAGGCAAGTGTCATTGGAGAAGATTCTGGAAGCTTCCAGGGTCTTTCCACCTCGTTGAATGAGCTTGCTATTTGTCATTTCCCGCTCACCACACCCTGGTAGTGCTTCTACCTGCGTTGCAGTGCACCTAGCCAGTGTAGACTTTGCATTTCAACGCAGGCAGCTAGTGGAGCATCTGAATTGATCCTGAATTGACCATTTCTGAGTGGTTTTTGGTGGAGAACTTCTGGGAGAAGCTGTCATTGGTTGACCTTGTTCCTTTAGGAGCTGTAACAACATATTTTAGGGACTTTGGATCCCTTGAATTATGGACATTTCATGCTTATAGCTGTAAGGCACAAAAATGTCTATAACAGTTGCCCCCTAAAGTATGAGGCCGTTTATCAGGTGAAATGCTTTATTAGGAGGATCTGAAGTTCATTCAATGCTGGGAGGAGACCTGTAATAAGATACAATACAATACATTATTTTTCATACTGTTTTCATGATCTAGCTGAGGCGGGCATTCCCATGCTCAGTTTTATAAATTCATTTTTGTGTACATAGGACAGACAATTGTCTGATGATAGACTGATGATCCTGCTGAAATCATCATCCTTTTGTAGGATGATTGTTTGTGCTGCAATGCTGTACATATCAATGTCTTTATTTTTCCTGAATATATATCGCAGCCCAGATGGATGAAACTAGATCCGGGGTCTTCAAACTCGTTCGATCTTCACTCCAAGTACAAGTCGATCCATGTGAGAGATGTTCTGAAGTCGAACATGGAAAGACATCGCTTGATTACCGGTCAATGAGGTAAACCGTTAATAAGCGCGAGAGGAATCACCGATAATGATAATGACCCTCAAGGTACTGCAGTACAATTCACGTGGTGTGAATAAAGGACTTGGCGTCGAACACCACGCAAAATCTTTCGGTCGAAGGTCATTGATGTATACCTGTCGCCGAAAGTGAGAAACTTGCCATTGAGGCATGCAAGCTTCAAAGTACTGAAGGGGTTGTTCCTAGATCAACTTCTTGGATAATGAGCTGATGTCGACAAGAAGCGATCCGTCAAAGGAGGGCCTTAATGTATCCCACATCAGTGACACGGAACGGAGCAAATGATTTTGATGGAGGTGAAAACGATCTGATGATATATGATTCAGGGTGGCGGTCATGAAAGAATGAAGGATAATGTATGGTAGTGGATGGGACAAGGTTGACTTCTCTGGATGACTTCTCTTGAACATATTGGCGACACTTGTGTTATGGATTGGTAGAATTTACCCCAAAGGTGGATGGTATGGCGAGACCATGGTGATGTGACTGGTGAATGAAACAACCCAACCCGACTCAGGCACGAAGTGGAAGTGTCATGTTCAAGAGCGACTTGCTACCAATAAAGTTCTTTGAGTTTCTTCCCAATTTTTCCCCAGTCATTGCTAACCAGTACCTCTTTATTTTTGTCAAGCTTGAGGAGGATAACATATGCTTGTTCTATAATTTGCCCTTCGGGCAAACCCATCGCTATGTTTTAACTAGCCTAGCGATAGTGAAACTCGTTCTCGTCTAAAGACAAGTTTGTCGCTATTTAATGCTTTTAACGAGTCTAACAACAAAGATAACTCAGTCCTTTTCATTTTTAGAGAGTCTAAAAAGGTATGGAAAGTCAACTCCGAAAGTCCTTTTTCGTCATCTAATCCCTTAAGTCCAAAAAAGTATAAAACAATACAGAAGGGATGAGTTTTCAATAGTTTTAACGAGCCGAACAAAACAAGCGCTCGATTTTTTTGTGCAATAATCCCTCAGGTCCAAAAAGATTAAAATCTAGAGGAGGGATAGCACTTCCGGTCGCTTTAACGAGCTGGAAGGCCAAAACTCGACAATCTTTTCATATTTTACGAGTCAGATGAAAAGAGCTTAAAGAAGACTCGTCTTTTGAGGAACGAGTGATAAAACGGGTAGCAGCTGATTCCAGGTACGGGTTGGAATTTTCCAATCACGGCTGTGTCACAAGGATGGCTAGTGAAATCACTCTTTGCAGCTGTTCCTCAAAATGGGTAAACAATCATATGGAGGTGAACGATCGACCAATGGAAAAGTGGAGGTGACGGTGCAAACACGACCAAGGCTTTAATGGCTGATAATGTTACATTCACGGTGGTTATTTAACGGAAGATAGTTCATTTTTTAACGAGCTTAAACACGGAAAAACACTGCTCAGTCTTATGTTTATTTTTTAACGAGCATGAACTATGTGCTAAAACTGCTCAATCTTATGTTTATTTTTTAACGAGCATGAACTATGTGCTAAAACTGCTCGATAACATGGTCTAGTTTTGATTTTTTACCATAAATAGCTTTGCCTTTTCAAAGATACTACTGTACCCTCAATTGCTGCATCAAACTAGTTAGAAATGAATAACATTTGCTTGAAAATGAGATTAAAACACTAATATTTCACTTTGAACTACGTAAAAAGCTATTAAAAAGTGTTTTTACCTCTCATTTTGCCATTTCATTTGAACTTGGCTTGTTGGAGCTTTGGAGGTGCCTCTTCCCCCTTGATTTTCATCAGCTAATTTTGGGAGATTCTGTGGACGATTCTCGGCGCCGTTAGGACCAGGTAGGAGCTAAACCTGAGCTCTTTCATTTCATGGTTTCTTTTCTGCATTCTGTGCTTGATTTCCTATTTTTCTGAGCCCCTGGGGTTTGATGGGGTCGCTCTGCCATCAACGCACCTTGGGCACTCGAAACTTGCGTTGAATGTCAAGCAGTATGAAGGCAGTTTGACCTTCAACGCAGGTGGAACACTGTGCAGGGTGTGTTGGGCGCAGAAAAGGATTTTGTTGCACAGTTTTTGATGAAAACTTTTGCCTGTTTCTCATCAAAACCAGGATCTAACTCATCTCATGTTTGTTTTTCAGAGATATTGGAGCAAAATGACCCTTACATGGCGAGAACGAGAACATGAAGAAGAGGACATGATTGCCCTACATGATCCGGTTACGGTGAACGCGCTGCGGAACTGTGGTCTGCTGAAGTTCTTTCGCATCTCTAGCATGAGACAGCAGATCAACCTACTGCAGTATTTGCTCGATGCTTGGGATCCTATCAACCAAGTTTTCCAGATTAGGGGCAAATCTATCCCCTTGACTGCAGTAGACATTTACTTCTTGACTGGCTTGTCGAGGCGGGGTGCCCCCATCTCTTTGTCAGGTTCGGCCCGAGGGAGTGACTCTGTGAGAGATTATGTCCGCCAGTATTGCAGGGAAGGATCTCAGCCGAGTAAAGACGACAAGATTGTTATCCGTGAGGTTGCTGACAGGTCCCTTAGGTCTATCCTGTACACTATTGGTAGGATGGCCGGTAGTGCGTCTCTTCATGTGGCCAACAGATCCTATGTGCAACATGCCTTGGAGTGCCTCCAACCGAAAGTATTCAACTGGTGTGATGCAGTACTTCTTCAGATGAAAAGTCAGTTGACCAAGGTAAAGGACGGGAAGTTGAAGAACTTTGGGTTTGGTTCTATTTTGACCGCCTTCGCCTTGGAGAAGATACCACTGCTGCAACCACAGTACATTGCACTCGACTTGCCTTCTCCTACTGAACCACGCATGTAGAGATGGGTTGATCACATGTCTAGGCATGCTGGTCAATCTCAGATTTCTTTCTCTGATACCTTCTTCAGGTGGTTCGAGCATCAGGAGATGGTCTATTCTGAGTATCCATATGTTGGCATGGATTTCCGGGGTGATCCGGATTTGGTACTGCCGGACGGCGAGCAGTGGGGCGCCATTGGTAAAATATTTGACCATATCACTGTTTACTGTTTTTATTCATAATGTCCTTGTGCTTTATTCTATCAAGAATTTAATCAAACTCATGTGTGTGTGCAGATGTTGGTCCTGTTCGTCCAGCAGTTCGCCCGAGAGCGCGAGCCGCTGCCCCAGCAGGAGAGGCTGCCGGGAGGGTTATTCTTCGTGACCTTGATGTAGCCGAGACCCTCACAGCTGTGCAGGAGCAGGTTGAGAGCCTTACTCTCGGCATTCCAGACGTGAGGATCGACGAGTTACCTTTACAGTTGCAGCGGCATACTACTGGTGTGCCTAGACGATGGACTCGTCTCTTACGCATGATTGCACAGGCCGTGACGTGCTATCATGAGCATCACTAGACTAGGGTGCCCCCTAGCATTTTGAGTTTTTGGGTCATGTGACCGATTTTGTCTTGGTTACAGAACATTATATGTAAACCATAAACAACTTATATATATATATATATTTTGATTTTCGGGGTTTTATTCTGGTTGAGTTATGTGATCCATATGTACAACATTGATGATGTGTTTCTTTTATAAATGTCGCAAATGTCTATCTAACACATAGTTTGCTAATGAGTCGGTTAATGTATTTAAGTTTCTGGAAATATGCTGGTATTGAATTAATTCAAACTGTCTTTCCAAAATCTCAACCCTTAGAAACATGCGATAAATGGCTGGATTTCGGACGGAATATATACCATTGAGTTGTAGTATTACGAGTTGTGAGTCTAGCTTGATGATTAGTCGGCATATACCATGGGTGATGGCATCAGAGAGCAGTTCTATCAACGCGCTATACTCAGCGATGTTATTCGTTGATTTCCCAATACATACACCTCTGAAACTTACTAACTCGCCGCTGGGATCAAAAATGGCCTAGGCTGCGGAGGACAAGTTCCGCGAACTACGACTCGCTCTGTCGGCATATCCAACACATGCCTCCAAAAGGTTTGACATCTGCAATAAATGTAAAAAGGTGGATTACTCGACCAAAACAAACACTTTAGCAAAAACAAAATACAACAAAAGCATACTGGTTACTATTTAAGCATAGTAACGCTTGAGGTACAACCCATTACGGGGTTGCGCCAGTGGAATTCCGTCATAATCCATTAACTCGTAGGCTCCTTTTGCTAACACTCGTTTAACAATATAGGGGCCCATCCATAAAGAATTAAATTTACCTGCTCCCAATTTATCGGATTCTTGGTCGTAAAGCAAGACCAAGTCACCTTCTGAGAAGACACGAGGTTTGACATTTTTGTCGAACTGCGCCTTGACTCGTTTCTTATGGGCTTCGTTAGCCAATGCGGCATCACGACGGGTTTCATCCAATTGGATTAATTCCAAGAAACGAGCCTCTTCTTCTGAAGTTCCGGGGAGGAGATCAATTGCGAGTTTAAGAGACGAGATTTCACACTGGACTGGTAAGACTGCTTCCAGGCCATACACCAGTTGGAAAGGTGTGAACCCGGTCACATTCCTTACCGATGTTCGGTAGGCCCACAAGGCTGAGTACAGGATTAGGTGCCACCTTCTTTTGTGAACCCCGATCATCCTTTGCAACATACGCTTCAGGACTTTGTTGATCGCTTCAACTTGTCCGTTGGCTTGCGGATAATACAGGGTAGAGCTGTCGTGAGATAGCCCTAGCTTGGCAGCTAATTCAACCATCATGTGATTGCGAAAATGTGATCCATGATCCGTAACTATAGCCTGTGGTACGCCGAATCTGGCGACTACATGATTAAAAAAGAAAAGGGCAGCTGTTTCACCAGTGTTATCTAATGTAGGCATCGCCTCGGCCCATTTGGTAAAATAGTCAACGGCGACTATAATATACCCATGCCCCCCGGTCGAGGTGGGGTTACATGTCATGAAATCGATGCCCCATTTGGCAAAAGGCCCAACAACAACTATTGGCTGTAAAGGTGCGAGTGGTCTTCTGGTTTTGCTATCAAAAATTTGACAAGCATGGCAACTTCTGACTGCGGTTATGCAATCTTTGAACATGGTTGGCCAGAAGTATCCTGCTCGTAAGGTTTTTTGTGCTATAGCATATCCAGATTGATGCCCCCCACACGCGCCTGAATGACACTCATTCAGGGCTTTTTCGGCCTCCTCATGGGTGAGGCACCTTCTCAGAACTGTATCGATACCACGACGGTAAAGCGTATCACCAACGATCATGTAGTCTTTTGCTTGGTATCGTATACGTTTTTGTTCAGAGTGAGAGGTATTTGGCCTGAATTTTTGGGTCTGGAGATAAATTATTATATCTCCATACCACTCATTGCTTGTAGATATCAGAAACAAATTCTCATCCATGATTGATTCTTCGGATGTTTCATCGTTGGACGACGATGGGAGATCGCACAATAATTCTGCGAAAACTAGAGCTTTCTTTGATTTGGATTTTACAAATTCCAGATCAAACTCTTGAAGGATTGCTATCCATTTTGAATATTTGACCCCCAGCAACTGTCGCGACAATATATAAGTCATGGGGTTGCAATCAGACAAAATGGTAGTCTTCCGAAAGAGGACATAGTGTCGAAACCTTTGTATCGCTTGAACAGCTGCAAGCGCTAGTTTTTCAACATAAGAATATTTACTTTCTGTATCATTTAAGTTTCTACTTAAATAATATATAGGGTGTTCGATTCCATCGACTTCTTGAACTAAAACCATTGCAATGGTCGTATCTGCTGCAGCTAGATACAGGTTAAAGTCTCTTTGATAATCGGGTGCGTACATTAATGATGCTTTTATTAAGGAATCCTTTAAAGCATCAAAGGAAGCTTGCGCAACCTGATCCCAGACGAAGGGTACCTCCTTTTTCAAAAGACGTGTATAACCTTTAGCAAGTTCGGCGTAATTTGGAATGAACCTCCTTAGAAAGTTTGCTTTCCCTTGGAGTTTCTGAATCTGAAGCAAATTGGAAGGTGGAGGCAAATTGATGATTGCCTGGACCTTGCAAGGGTCGAGACGAATCCCATCCCTTGAGACTACAAAGCCAAGTAAACGACCAGAACTGACGCAAAATACACATTTGTGTGGGTTGAGTCGTATCTTGTAGTGTCGGCAACGTAGAAATATCGCTCTTAAATGCTGCGGATGATCAGTCTGCTTTCGCAAATGAGCCGGAAGGTCGTCGAGGTATGGTTGAACGATGTTCTTGATGTAATGGAAGGCATAATTCATTGCCCTTTGAAACGTCGCCCCTGCGTTCTTTAAACCAAAGGGTAATTTTCGATATGCGAATGTGCCCCACGAACAAATGAATGCAGTCTTTGACTGGTCCTGTGGGCGGATATTTATTTGATTATACCCGGAAAATCCATCCATAAATGAAAAGATTTCACATCTGGCACATTCATCAATTATCTGGTCGATGAAGGGTGTAGGGTAGTTATCTTTTGGACAAGCTTGGTTTACATCCCTATAATCGACACACACTCTAATTGTCCCTTGTTTCTTCATAACAGGGACAATATTCGATACCCAATCGGTTAGAGGAACCGGGTAGATGAAACCAGCATGGAGAAGTTTTTCAACTTCTGCCCTAATGGCAGCGGCTTTCTTGGGGTGCACCTGCCTGAGCCGTTGTCGTACCGGTTTGACATCTGGATATATCTTAATTTCGTGTTCAACGATACTCGAGTCAATGCCTGGCATTTCATCATATGACCAAGCAAAGACATCTCTGAACTCACGAAAAAGAGCGTTATATATTTCCAGTTCTGAAGGAGAACAACCTTTGCCGACATAAATATTCTCTACAACATTTGTTTTAGTCGAGATATTTATGGCTATAGTCTCTTCAATATTGGATAAGTTTCGCTCAGAATCCACCGTATTTACAGTATTTGAAAGGAATTCAAAAACTGAAGGATGATAAAGGTCATCTTGAGTATCTTCTTCATAATCTGAAAGAAGAGAACGATGGTGGCTATCATTCCATGGTGCCTCCTCAATCAACATTGATTGTAGAATTCCTTCGTCGGTTCCATGCACTCGCGACCAAGGATCTAAAGGGGTACCATATTCTCTAGACCTATCTACCCAAACGCTTGATGAGCGTTGATTTGGGTTCGCCTCCCATGCCAGAAACATTGATTGCTACAATATTTCTACCGGGCTTGGGGGCAAAACCATTGCATGATCCATGTCGATATCGTCTTCTGAGATCTTCATGGAAGATATCATATTGCAAGTATCTATCGACGCTACTTCTGCCAAGTTGATTGGAGGTGGAAGAGCGAAAGTTCCCATTAGTATAGGATCTTTTAGTAGGCCTACTCCGATATTCTGAAGCGAATGGGGGCTTCCATGGATCATAGGAATGCTTCCTGTAACTTGTGAACCATTAGGGAGGAAGTTTTGTTGGTCGACGATCGTAATCCCCCCTTGAAAGGGGAATGCAATCTTTCTAAAATAGGTCGACACAACAACTGCCATGGCATAGATCCACGGTCTTCCTAGTAGGATGTTGTAATCAAGATTCCCATCGATGACTTCAACATCTATTTCTACTGTTTTTCCCCCTAGTTCAACCTTCAAGTTATTTAGGATACCATATGGGGTATATGTCCTTCCGTCGAATGCTTTTAATGTTGTCGAGGATCGCGACAAGGTTGGAGATCCTAAGGTTTTCCAGCAACTCATGGACATAATATATGTAGATGCCCCCTCATCAATAATTGTTCGATGAATAGTTTTGTTGAGGGCTTTCACTTGAATAAGGAAAGCTAGTTGAGCTGGTAACTGAGGATCGTATCCTTTGTGGTCGAAGGATACAAGATTGGAATCCTTAGGATCAACCCCACCAATGGCTGATAACAAAGCCTGCCTTTGGGATGGGCAATTTTGTAGTACTTCAAGAGTCGACATAGCGGATGGTGATTGGGCCAAATCTTCCACTATGTTATAATGCTGCGCTGCTCTGGCGCGAGGATTAAATGTCGACTTGTGTACTACCCCCTTTGGCGGTTTTATTGTTAATTCAAGAATGATGGGTGGTACAACTTCTGTCGAAGTTGTTGTCGAACTGCTTGGTTGATCTTTTTCCTTGCCATTCGACAGCTGCGGATTCCCGTAATCTTTGTTCCTTGTTGTAATCAAAGCATCATTTTGTTGCTTGGAAATCGACAACATAAGCACTTGCGATGGGGAAGCATTTCCACTATCAACCAGATTTTGTCCTGGATTCGGAAACGGATCAGTTAACACAGCTGAGGTTTGCGAACTCTTGAAGAACCTTTTAAGCTCAGCTTTGTATGGACATTCTTTCGTCCAATGATCCTCATCACATATCTGACACCCTGAGGGGGGTGGTTTCCTATTTCCAGGAGGGTTTGAAGAAGTTTTTTCAGGAGATGATTCACCCTGTTTCTTCTTCATCCCTTTGTTTTGCTTTTTCTTGCTTCCTGGTTGTTTGGTTTCTTTGCCCTTATCTGCTGATACGACATTTACTTCCGAAGCAAGAATTTCGTCTTTTGCATTTTGATCTGAAATCTTACGGGCTTTCTTTGACGCAGCCTTTGTCGATTTCGCGTTTGTCGTGCCAATCACGCCATCGCCGGCATGAGAGTCATTGTTTGATTTAGGAGGAGGAGGAATTGAGAATTCCGGTCTAGGGGCGTCAGGTATTTTGTCATAGAGCGTGCCAGACTGAGTATAGACCAAGTCTAGATATTGCGCACGAGCGATAACTTGCTCTTCCGTTACGACTCCCCCCTTCGCCACATCTTCCGTTATGGCAGGAAGTAACGACTTGATAAACCATTCAGCTAATAGCTGATCGGGAACGTACGTTTTTACCATCCTATGACGACGTCGCCACTCATGTATATGATCAGATATGTGAGTGGCCGTTGTCTGTTTGAAGTTGGTTAAGATTTCCGTTCCTGTTTCATACCTTATCGGTAATTGAAAATGGGTTAAGAAAGTCGTGGCTAAGGTGCTGAAATTGTCGAACGAAGCTCTAGGCAATTCAATATACCATTTTGCTGCTGGACCCGTTAACGTCCTCTGAAAAAGGCGAAGCCTTATCGAATCTTCGTTTAGGGTGTTTGATGAACACCATAGATGAAATGTCATCACGTGATTTGATGGGTCCTCACCTGGATTTCCTTTAAATTTAGGAATATCTGAAGGAAGTTTGTGAGGAATCGCTGGCCACCAAGGGGCGTAAGCAATTGGATCGTTTGTTAACCGGTGTAAATCGGGTAACTCTAAAGTTGCCACGAATGGTAACTGTTGATTCAGGTTAGGCGAAGCATACCCAAGATACGATGGAATTGCCTGAGCAGTTGGCCTTTGCATACCAGCATAATGTAATTGATGCTGGTATGACTGATACGGTTGGTGGACATGACCACCGTAAAGTGGTTGATTTTGACTGTTTTGAATGTACGGTTGTCCACTGTTCGCAAAGATCTACTGCTCAGAACCTTGGTATACTTGTTGGGATTGTGGTTGTTGATATTGCACCAGCCATGGTTGCGAAGCCATGTTCTGTTGCGCTATACTAACCGTTGGACCAAGGTGTGGGGTAATTGTACCCGTTTGGACCTGTGTCGCCCCACCAGTAGGTGATTGTGGTTGAGTCACAGGGTCAAGGGGCTGTTGCATTACAACCTGAGAGATCTGAGGTTGACATACAACATGCAACGTCTGAACTTGCGACACTGTCACAATAGCTGGTGTAGTCGGATGTTCGACATAGGTACACATTGTTGCATAGAATACACAACCCTTGGTTGTTGGGGTAGTATAGGTACCCAACCACTTGATGTAACTCCAGTATAACCTGAATACTGTTGTGAACTCCCGTATGGATATCCTCCCGGAGGGGGTAATGAAAGGGCATACTGCCCCCCATACGGTGGCAATCCGGAACTCAAGGGGATTGTCTGTCCTTGGGGACTGGATTGCCCAAATTGACCTCCAAAGGGATCAATTTGGTGAGTCTCAACATAAGAGTTGCCGGATATTATTCCGGAGGAACAAACAGGGACGGACCACACTGTCGAAATAGTCCCTGGGTGGACTCCTTCTAGCGGTTGTGAGCTAGTCGAGACAGATGGTATGCCAACAAACATTGTCGGAGTGACAGCAGGGAGTTCTGCTGTCGCTGTGTCATTCGAGACAGTCCTAGATGTTGACGGTTGTTCAAACATTTTAAGTCTATCCAAAAGATTACCTAGCGATTCTACAGGAACTTCCACTGGTGGTAGACCAACTTTTGATGTCGAAGGAAATAGAGTGACCCCGACTCCAAAATGTGTTGGAGTACTTGCTTGCGGATCTTCTACAATTTCCTCTATCGCAATCAAACCAGGTGGAAGGGGAAGACCGTTAGGTCCGTAAAATATTTCTGGTGCCGAAGAAGGGGTTGAATCAACAGCGACAGATGTTTGAGGAACAAGACTCTCTGAACCGGTTACAGATGGAACTGGTTCAATAACACAAGTGTTTGCTCTCAGCCTAGGATCAGTATCACTGTCCCTCTGTGGCTGTTGAACTTCTTCTGTAGAGGCAGGGTTTCCAGAAATGTTTGGAGTAACCGGAATCTCAGATGTTGTTGGAACACGTGTTCTAACTTTGACAGGAGATTTCAAACCGGTTAAACGAGTTCGCTTTGTCCGTATTGTTTTCGATTCCGGAGACAAAGGCAGTTGACTCGTAAGCCTCCGCGAACGACGGGGTTTCAATTGACTTTCTTCCACGATTGCGGATTACTAGATCAACCAAAATACAAAGAGGGGAAAGTGTGTTTCCGAATTAAATGAATTTTTAGACGCTTTAGACACAACTTGCTTTTTCAATTTTAAAGAGTCGAGAAAAAGCTAAAGATGACTCTAGTCTCCTTCGATGTTTTAACGAGCCCGAAGTGACAAATGCTCGGATGGACATTTTCCGTTATAGAGTCTGAAAAAGGCCAAAAGGAACTGCTCTGGAGTTCTAGGTAGAGGGTGTGCCAAACTTTTCGCAAAACTGCAGAATACTTTTTAAGGTACGGGCGGTCAATCTTCCCGAATGCTGTGTTCAGTGCATTGCGATCAGTAGGGCGGCCGACACGGCTTCCTAATGATAAAGGTTTTATGCCTATAGGGGTCTCCGAATATATACTCGACGGTACGTGGGAGCACAATCCGTACTGGCGCTATCGTCCCTTAGGAGGAATCACCCAACCATCAGCGAGATCGACAGTCACCAGGTTTTACGACGCCGGAACATGTCTCTAGCCTAGACCTCTATGTTGTGCGTTATGTTACAGAGCGTTGTTAAGTTCATTCAATTTATTTTAGGTTGATCTTTCTTAGAAGTTTGCCTTTTTGGATCACCACGAGATGTATGATACAATTCCTAAATGCAGTCTAAAGATGATAAGCAAGCTTTTATATCTTTTCAACAATGAAAATCCTAGCTACAAGGGGAAAAGAAAGACACAATCTTTTCTCAAAGAGCATAGAGCACACTGTAAATGCACTTTTCCTAAATCAAAGCATGCAAACTATCAAAATGCAAATGCACAAATGCATGTATTTGTTTTCGCTTTCTTAATATTGATGCCTAAAAAGAAAGCTGTTGTACAAATTTGAATTCGATTTCAAGTGAAAACATAAACAAGTTCCTTTTTCAAAATCAAAAAGACGATTACGACACTTTATGATTTACTTGTTTCGACACTAGAAATGCATAAATTCAAACCAAACGACAAAATTAAAAGCTCAATCAACTGTGAACAGCAAACAAACTCACTCTTAAGATCAAAACGACACTTACGACAGGTCTAGATCTAAGGGCGACAGTATGACTAGTTTACTTTTGTAATGGGAAACTGCAAATGATGTAACAAATACAAAAAGAACAAATACAGTTTCTTTATACAACTGAGGCAGAATTGAGGCAAAGAAAAGGGGTTTCAGATAGGTACACTGACTGATAACAGGATGCAAAAACAGAGATGAAACTTAGCAAAAGGAAGCAGGGAACCACAGCTGCACAAGCAAAGACTGATCAACGCACCCTCAACACAGAGAAACTGAACTTCAGCGCAGGCAGCCTTCACGGGACCTGCGTTGAAATGCAGAAACTCTTCACAGAGTCTACGTTGAAGCAGAAACGAGAGTTGTTTCTGGGTTCTGGGTTACGGTTTGCAGTTAAATCTACAGTTTTTGGCCGGATCAAAGCTATCAATTAGGTACAATTAGGAGGATGACCTAAAGGAGGACTAAGCTCTATCACAAAGGGCTGTTAGAGCACTTGTGGATCAGTTTGTTCAGATCATAAAAACAGGCCCAGTGAGTGGACTAGAGTGACAGATCTCTACTTTGCATTTGAAAATGGCAAATGCATTTCGATTCGGCACTCCTGAGTTTATGAGAAGAACAACAATAGAAACACAAATAAACTAACAAGATACTTTCCCCAGTGGAGTCGCCAATTTGTTGTTGGGAAAAGTATCCAATTCGGAATGCCCCTATCCCACTCTAAGAGGTGATAGTGCCTTAGCAACAAACAAGGAAACTTATTTGAGTATTCTTCTTTATGAAATGTAAATGAGGGAGAAGGATCTAACTAACTTGTGTCTTCCGCTAGTTTGTCGATCCAAATCACTCCCCTCTTCAGTAGCTCCCAGCTTCTTGCTCCTTCACCGAATTCCTGCAAGATCACAAGAGAGAGAAACTACACAAAGATACAGATATACATTCATAAAAAGCTCAACATCAGATTAAGCTAAACATGTAAGCATAACAAAACAATATTGGTACACATCATGTAGGAGAAATTCAAATAATTTATTGATGAAATAAGAAAGTCCAAGAGGAGATACAACCAAGTGAGTTCTGATCCAGCATCTACCTCCCAGCAAAGGAATCCCTTCCTCTCCTCCAACAAAGCATAAATCACCCAATGTACTAATCTCAATCTCAAACCAACAACAATTCTCTGCAAAGTACAAAATTCCAGCCTCCTGAACCTCTGGGTGAGAGATCCATATATAGATGTAAGCAAAGAGGATGAGTCAGCTTATGTTTTGACTTGTGGCTTCTCTCTGTCAGTTCTTGCTTCCACTTGGAGGTTGAGAACCTCTTACTCATCACTAGTCGAATTCATTGAGGCAAGTGTCATTGGAGAAGATTCTGGAAGCTTCTAGGGTCTTTCCACCTCATTGAATGAGCTTGCCATTTGTCATTTCCCGCTCAGCGCACCCTGGTAGTGCTTCTACCTGCGTTGCAGTGCACCTAGCCAGTGTAGACTTTGCATTTCAACGCAGGCAGCTAGTGGAGCATCTGAATTGATCCTGAATTGACCATTTCTGAGTGGTTTTTGGTGGAGAACTTCTGGGAGAAGCTGTCATTGGTTGACCTTGTTCCTTTAGGAGCTGTAACAACATCTTTTAGGGACTTTGGATCCCTTGAATTATGGACATTTCATGCTTATAGCTGTAAGGCACAAAAATGTCTATAACAGGTATCTTAAGTCAGTTAAAATGTCAAATCATGATCAGTCATGACATTGTCATCAATTCAATGGTTAGGAGGATAGTTTGTTGCATTTTGCCACGCGCTGTGCTTCCAAACAAGGTGTCATGCATTCATCATTACAATTTGAAACTGAGATTTCCGCCATCAACTCTACTCCAGGCCGCTTTGGGAGGTTATTTTCATTGTTTCCTTCATCTAACATCACTTAGTTCTTGTTCATTCACATCAAAATCTTGTTGTGTGATTGTGCTACGTTGTTGCGTAAAGGTGGCAGGGGCATTACGTTTCCACAAAGCGCTACGTTTCTTGCCATTCGAAGATCAAACTCCTCTCACATGTGAAAACTCAAGCTAATTTTTCTTCCTTGGTCGTGAATGAATTCTAAATTGCATGCATGAGCCAACCAAAAGCATAGAAAGCCTACAAAAATAGTTAATTCATCCTTGCTGTGTTTTTGTAATTCGCTGCACTTTTCTCAGTTCGCTACACTTTCTCCTAATTTGCTGCGCTTCCACATAGTCCTTTATATTATGCATTTGACATGATCAAGACCACATTTTCCTCTATAGAGATTCCATATGCAAGGTATGTCGTATGTTCAAACTGAATTGAAGCCTCCCACCTTAACTGTTTGTGCTTAAGAAGCATTTGAAAGCTCATTGCCTTGTGCGCTGTGTTTTTGGCATTGCGCTTGTCCCTATAATTCTTTTGCCACCAGTATCATAATTTGCAAGTTGTTTTAAGTTTTTTCTAAAGAAATTTTGTGTCGATTAGTCTTTCGTGTAGATTTTGCGTCTTAATCATCATCAGAGGTTTAACTTGAAGAGTCCTTCTTTTCATTACTATTACACTATTGCACAAAACAAGTTTATCTTAAACCCTAGACTATTCACTGCTACAAAACAAAATCATGTCAGCTCTAGAGGAAAAGAAGCACAAGGGAGGTACTATTGTCCGTTTTGAACCATAATATCCCTCATATATCAACCCAGACCCAGCTATCATAATTCCTTTTGAGCAGGTGGGGTGTATGAGGTTTTGTGAAAAGATTCAAGGGTACAATTTACAATTGACCAAGGAGTTTGCAAAAGCTTTGATGGATTGAATGCTAAGATTGGAACACTTACCTTTCCAGTCACTAAGGTCACAATAGCAGTTGTAATAGAAATTCCCCTCCAAGAGGAATAATGGTTCAAGGGCATGCCCCTTGATATCACCCATTACAAATACTTTTTGAAACATGAACACAAAGACAAGGAGTATGTGTTAATTGTGACTGAAGAGTATCTATTGGAAAATTATAGCAAGCTTTTCCAAGCTATTCAGAGGTATTTCACATGTGAGGGAAGGTTTGGGAGAATTTATCAATAACATTTCAGACCCCTTATGCACTTCACTAGAAAGAGCTCCTTAAACTTTCCCTTTTACCTATTTAGAAGTCTTGGTAAGATGGCTGACAAAGTTCAAGGAAAACAAAGTCAATTGGAGCCTAGCCTATTTCGTTTTATCTTAACTAAGTTGTTGGTTTTGGAGGAGATCAGTAAAAATAAAACTATCATGGCAGCCATTTATTGACTCTTTAAAATTAGTGGATTATTTTCCAACTAGTCCCTTGAGAAAGAAGGAAACACCGTTAGTAGTGATAAAGGACATTGAATCACCAGCTAGAAGCTCAGTGAAGAGGTCCTCATCTACGGTGCAGTCTACAAGAAAGAAGAAAGGCAAGAAACTACAATTTTATCTAGAGGTGGTGGCTGCCCCTAAGAAACCTCTCACTAGGTTTGCTGCCAAAAAGATTCCCTTGGAGCAAACATTTGAGACCATGGATACCATACCAGAAGTTGAGGTGATTGATGATAAGGTCAGGGGGATTGTAGAATTACAAGAACAATTGAAGAAGGCCCATTCCATGATTTCACAGTTGCAACAAGAAAATAGGTAACTAAAGAAGGCTACTCTAGAAAAAAACACTCAACCTAGTGAAGATGTGCCTATGGTTAAAGCTACACTAGCTTCTGTCAATTTGAAGGGCAAAGACAAAGTAATTAAAGAAGATTTTAAGAAGGAATAAATACTAGTAGCTAGGATTACAAGATCCTCATCTAAGAAGCTACAAATCCAAGAAGAGAAGACAATGCAAGAGGAGAAGATAGAGGTAGATGAGGGGAAACACACTTTTAACAGGTTGAGAAGGCAACTGAAGGAGGCTCACAGAGAGATGTTTGAACTCAAGCAACAGGATGAAAGGATGAGGAAGAAATGGAGTGATCTTATGGACATCTATCACCCAACCATGGATGATGCCAAATATATGTTGAGAAGATCCCTTCCACTTCACAGGAAAATGAAGAATGTATGCAGGCATAACCTATCTATGAAGAAATAACTAAGATCCACTAAACAACAGTTAAAGGAATTGCAAGAGAAATATAGGGGCAGATTAGACCTATTGGCCGAGGCAACCAAAATTTGAATGTTGGAAGGGTGAAGTAACACAGTTTTGTTTTTTGGATTTTACCTAAAAAGTATGCTTGTTTGTAGGTTTGGTTTCTATATGATATTGTTTTGCATAAAGTTTCCCCTAGCAGCCACATCTAGTCAGAACTCTGAAGCTATTTTGAAGAAGCAGTTGTGTAGCATTTTGTGCCCTAGCCAACATTAGGGTTTTTGGTGTGAAGGTGGACACTTGGAATTTTTGAGGAAGGGAAGCTTGAAAGGGCTATATGATAAGGTCATTACAATGTTAGTATCATCATTAGTGTGTGCAACTTGTCTACAAACATCCTCACAACTTAAACCATAAGAAGAAGATGGCGTTGCATTTCTGAAGCAGGTGCTGTGTTTTTTCCTACAAGAAGATTTGTCGGATTTTGAGGTGTTGTATGATAGAGAAAACTTTATGAAAGGTAAGGTGTCCAGATGCATGTTTATTTACAGGTGTTGGAGCCATCAACCAGCTCAGGAACTGACCAGAAACATCTAAACCATCAAGCATTGTGCTCTTGTGTTGCACTTTTTCATTTATGAAGAAGTTGGAGTATGTGCTGCGCTTCCAGATATAGTTTTGTTTGACTGACTTATCTTGGTCAAAACATCATGTAATTTGTTTTCTAAGTGTTATTAATTTTAATAAATCCATTAGTAACTCATGAACTCATTTTGAGGATGAGAAGTCAACGTAAAGTGCTTCAAAAAGATATAGTTGTGTAGTTCCTAGACTCTAGCAATCAATTCTAATTTCCTTGCAGAAATTAGAAACAATAATCCAAATGAGGAATTCAACCCCTAGAGGTTAGAACTAACTGATTTTTCTCTATTTATGATGTAAATGTAATTGAGAAAAAGGTTGGTCAGATTGGAGAGAAAGAGACTTGTGTATGTGATATCTTTTCTGATTTTTTGTAAGTGAATGAAAGACAGGAGGTGATTTGCAGGGATTCCTATGTCAGATCTTTTTGATGTTGTGATTATTTCATGTTGTGAGTTTGTCTTATGTTTTCTAAATCTCTTGAATCTATGTCTTCATGCTTGGAAGAAATAAATGTTTAGCTCATAATTCATCTAAAAGGTGCTCTGACTTAGTTTTACCAAGTGATCTTTGTTTTCTTCTTAAAATAGCATCCAAAATTTATCTACAATTGATACTCTTTGTGTTGTTTCCATCTTTTCTCACACTCACCCTCCTACAACGAATTAATTCCATCACCAAGACTGCATACCTTTCCCTTGTGGAAAAACCCTTCCTCTCTTCATCTTATCACTGGACAAATAATCAATTTGACATGACTCCATGCCAGTTGGATCTGTCTCATTCCTTACCAGCAAACCATTGAAAATCATACCCTGTTGAGCACTATACCTAGCCTAACATCAAAGTAGCTGAACATCTTGACAGAGAGAGCCCTCTCTAAAGCTAGAAGGTCTAGATTCTATCTTACAAGTGGTTTTGTGGTTACCTCTAGAATTTATGTCCTCAACCTAGGGAAAATTTCGGAGTGCTAACATAGGGTAGCTCTTGAAGATTTCTGCATCCTCAACATCCTTACCCTTGTCACTAGAAATATGAACTGCAAACATCACACACCCTTTCCTGCAACTGTGCTTAGCCTGCATAGCTGTGACCATCCTCACTGATGCATGCTTCTTCTTCCCCTGTAAGGTTCTATTCTCTCCATTATCATCTAGGCACTCAATTTCCTTGTCATAGCAATCTACTTTGGTCTTGTGGAGATACATCCAATCCATACCCAAAAGCATAATATACAATCCCAATGGTAGTACATTCAAATGTGTTGTTGTAGGCATACCATTCACCTCAAATGCACAAGCTCTTACCCAATGATGAACTCTCTTCTTAGTACATGTAGCCAACTACACCAACCAAGACTATGCATTCACTTATTTTCTCAAGCCACACTTATCAACCAAGTCAAGATTAACATAACTATAATTAGATCCAGGATCAACTAAAATAGAAATAACTTGATCCCAAAGCTTACCGTCCATCTCAATGATAGATTCCTGGTGATCTACTTGCCTATTGCCCACAACTGCATAAATCCAAAGAATGTTATGACCAACATCCCCAACTATCTGCACCTCCTGAGCACTATAGATATGAGGCCTACCCCTTGTTGTACTATTCAACAACCCCCAATTTTTATATAATAATTTCCTATGAAATTATTTATTTAAAAATAGGGGATCATTTTTTTTTAAATTTTAAAACACAAATTTTTTCATAAAAAAATAATAAAACATTTTTTTTTAGTTTTAAAAACATTATCTTTTATTTCATGAAATTAAAAAAAAATCAAAATATCCCCCGAGACCAAAACTCATACTTAGGCTTTTAAAGCCCTAAGTATTAAACATGTGTTATTTAATTTAAATTAAAAAATAAAAATAATCAGAGTTTTAACCAAACTCCGACTTATCAAAAATCCCGCTTCCCGCATCACAAGCCATGGTTGATGCCCCTTGACCAATTGCGATTGTGATTTAAAGGTCGGACCCGATGGTGGTGTTAACACAATTCTATAAGCTATTGCGTCCACATATCGCAATATCCACAACTTAAGTCCCGATGGCCTTAACTCCATTGCGATTGTGATTTGCGATATGGCGCGGACCCAATACAACTGTCAACTCTGATTTATAATTCCATCGCATCTGGGATAATCTCAATATACACAGGCTTAAGTCCATACTCCTCCGCACCACCAATTGCGTTATGCGATAAAAGTCTTGGCGGGACCCTTTCCATTGCCACATAGTCCAATGGCGTCATCCATCACGTCTTTTGCCATGTCAGATGCCACGTCACACCTACCACATCCCCATACATGGAAATCACAACTTTCAAGAGGCACCATTAGGGTTGTGCCACTCCACATACCCGATTGTGATCAGTACATCCCAGGTCTTCTGCGATTGCGATATCGCAATTGGAAGATCCACAGGCCTCTCACTATTTTCACTTCTAGTTAAATTGAAACTACGATCCCGATTCCAATGCGAATGCGATTGGATTTAGTTTAATTGCAATTCCAATTGCGATATTCTTGCATATTGCGATTGTGATATTCCCAACTATTGCGATTGTGATATCTTCGTGTATTGCGATTGCGATCAAGCCGTCAACTGCGATTGCGATTTGATCCCCTCCGATAAATGCGATTGCAATTTATTCTTAAATAAAACCCCTGCTGTCTTCTTAATTAACGTCAATTCATCGTTTTGTTTGACACAACTTATGGATTTATTTTGAACAGTTCAAAAAAGTTAAGATTCAGAAATTTAGCGTTGATTTTATGGCCAATCTGCTCACTGTTTTCTCGCTTTTAGGTGCAAAAGAAGAAGTATAGTTGCGCAGAAGGGACATGTCATTCCACAAAATCGGCCACCATTGGATATTTCAGACTCAATCAACAATGCTAAAAGAGACAGAGTGACATTCCACAGATTGTTATCAAAACTACTTCTATTTTTGCATTATTTTTACAAATTGTAAGGGATTTGTTAAAACTTCCCCAGTGCTTTACGCAGTTGTTTTATTTCTGCATTCACTATAAAAACCCATTTATGTTAACAAATAAGGGGTCCGAAATCTGAGAAAGAAAGCCTTTGGGGCTTGCATTTTTGTATCTCCAAGTCTGTCTTAATAGACTGTGCCAGGTCATGAATTTTACGAAGAAATCTGAGTGGAGATTACATTTTTGTATTTTCAGAAGCTCATCTTAATAAAATGATCGGATCAAGGTTCTTATTTTTTTGTTTTGTTTAAAGAGGCTTCAAAGAGTCGCATTTCTGTACTTTTGGGAAGCTTTGGAATAAAGGAAAAGGATCGAGATTGTGTATTTTACAAAAGAAGCATGATACATCAGGTATTTTTATCAATGTTTTTCATGTTCTTTTTAGTATAATTCACAACCATTGTTTCTTCCAATTTGTTTGTTATATGTATATTATTAACACAGTTCAACATCATCTCATTTCTGAATATGCTAGTGCTGTAATTTTTAATACATCTAGCAACAAATTGTTATTTTATTTGGATGGCGATATATGATTTGACAATTCTCTTAATTAACTTAAAAGTTTTTATTTCTTTTAGTATATGATTAATTTTTATTACCATGTACTAAAGACAACCATTTTAGATCGCATTCAAATAACAAGTTAACCCTGGAAATAAAAAGTTTTTATATGAATATACCTTAGGGATTGAATATAATTCTATCAAACACTTATGTAACTATTTACTAAGTGCTTGATTGTTAGTATTGAGATTAACAAGGATTTGAGATCTCGAGAGTTATCTCCTTGATTTAATTCCTTCATTTTTGCTTCAATTCCTTAATGTTTTCTTTTAGTAAAATCAACTCTTGATTGGGAGAAGGATTTTTCTTTCCTTCAATCAAGATAGGATATATTAATTGCATACTAGTTAAATAATGCATGTGTTATCTTAAAATTCCTCTCTTTAAGGCAAAGCTTTAGATTGGTTTGGTTTTTCCACAAAAACAACTTAAGGGTCATTCTTCTTGCCTGATCAACTAGAAGAATTGATCCGATGTCCCTAACTATTAACAATTAAAGATATATTTATATTTAAAGCTGATAGTGATTGGGAAAAGGTAACTGGACCTAATTTGACCAGTTGGAGCCACTACCCCAAATGGAAAAGGAGCTTCTTCAAGGTCTATACCGGACGGTTTTAACCCATGTTGGTGCAATGAATTTCGAGGCATCAACATTTTGGCGCTAGAAGGAGGGCCTGGCCTGAAACTTGTTGTCTTTTGGAGTCTTTGTTTTCTAACATTTTCATTTTTCACAATGGCTCCTCCTAAACTTCCAATTTGGAGTTGTATTTTTGGACATGCATCTTCCAATACTCCACCAGAAGTGGTAAGACTCTTGTCTCAGGTAAAATTTAATGGTAAGAAAAATACTTCTGCATTTAACCATGTTCTACAATTCATTCAAAAATTTTCAAAATCACCTTTTCAAGGAATTGACGAAGTTATTTTATGCAAGATTTTTACTCTTACATTCTTGGCAAAAGCCAAAAGCTGGTGTCAATCACTTCCAGTTGCCTCAATTCACAGCTGGGATCAATTTGTTACAACATTCCTTTGTAAATTTGATGGCTATGACTACGAACAGGTATGTGATGAAATTGAAGATTTACGAAGATTTGAGTCTGAATCGTTGATTGATTTTACCATTCGATTTCATTTAAATTGCTTGAAATTTAAAATTGAAGATAAACCTTCTGAAGAAGAATTATTAGATTGGTTTGAACATATTTGTTTTCTTCCTCTCATTCATAATCCATGTGAAATTATTACAAGATTTGATCAATCCCCTTCAAATTATATCATAGAGGTACATACAAATCATGATGAAGTGGCTTCGGCCATGTATGATAAATTCTTAACATTAATACACACCTCTCATAGTAATCATGTTAATAAACCAAAATCACAAAGCTTGCAAAATTTCACAAATCAACCATAAGAAGATACAAGCAACATTCTTCAAGAAAATACAATTAGCCAAGTAAATATTCTTAAATCTGAAATTTGTGATGAAGAAATTGTGCAAGAATTCTCAAATAGAGACATTTTTAAATCCATTGCTTTTGATTCTCATTTTTCACTTTATCCTGATATTTTTTGCTGATAAAAATCTATCTCCTCTTAACATTAATGAAATTTCAAAAAATAAAGAGGTTGATCTTAATGAATTACCAATTAGTTTTTATCAAGATAGAGAAATAATTATTATATCATTCTTCTGGCATTAATGAACATGTTCTTTATATTCCTTCTTGGTTTGGTACATTGGATGAGACCGAAGGGAATTCTAATGAATTTCGTGAGGTCATTTATGATAGTTACATTGACATTGAGGATATTGATTTGGATTTTTCAAAATTGAATCCTCATGATAAAAGTCGAATCATATGTGAAAATGAAGAACACTCTAATTCAGAAATAATTTCAAATAGTTCTCATCTTCAGGGAATTAATCATAATCATGATTTCAACATTCAAAAGACCATCCCAATCTATGATTTATATGACGATCAAGCTCTCATTCCTATTCATAATCATAATTCTCTTTCTAATTCACAAGTTGGTATTAACAATCATTCAAATTCTATTTTAAATCAGACCAATTCTTGTGAAGAGGAAATTGTTTTAAATCAATCCCAATTGTGTTGTAACAATAATTGTAACGCTAGTGTAAACTATGATTTGATTTTACTATTTTTCCTTCACTTATTTTGTTTACTTTCAGTTTCTTTTCTGTTTTCAGTTTTCAATTTTTAGATACTTTGTGCTAGCATATCGAGCAATTTAACATTAAACACTCAATTGATGCATTGCCTGAGTGGAAAAATGAAGTTTTACATTTTAATCATGAACATCAAGAGTCATTTCTTTTCCAATTCCAATTGATGCTCACCTCTTATCAATTGCTTCTTTCTTTTCGAAAGCAGTGTCAACAAGAGAGTGCATTTTCACAATGTGACCAACAATCTAATTCAATTAATAATCTTCCATTGTATCTAACAGATTTCCATTCATCTTTCATAAATCCATTTGAAAGATATTTGGAAAGTTTTCCTTCATGGAAGATTGTTAATAGTTTAACACTTGCACATAGCACTAACGATTTTATACAAGCCTTTGAATCAAAAAGTTTGTTTCTACAACCTGGCCTGTTATCTTCTCTTTTGAATCACCTCCAATCATTAATAGAAATTCATCTAGATTTCTATGATCCAATCGAAATTCAATTGGAAAGGACGTTCCAAGAGAAGATAATTGTAAATAAGTTTTTGTCTGTAAATATTTTAGTAATAACTTTATATTCTGCATTCAGATTTAACTTGTTTAGTTTAATTACATTTTTTTACTAATGTTTAATCTGTACATACATGCAGGAATTAAAATGCTTACATGGTTACATTGGAAATATGACTATACCTAGTCATTTTCCCTCCATTCAGTTAGTAATTAGGAGTAGATTAATTTAGATTAGATTATTTTCTGTTTTCATTGCAGATTTCAATAAGCAAGTAATGAATTTAATATTTTCAACATCTATTTTTCATTTTATGATAAAGTGATTTAAAACATATCAGAGGCTTTTGAATCATTTGATTATATTTATTTTGAAAAACTCCATCACACTGACAATCACGCTTTTAATAAAAAAACATGTGTGGAGAATTGCTATCGTTTGACAATCTTTGATTTACAAGTACTTCTGAAAAGGTCATAGTCATCACTATTGTCATCCTATGCGAAATTGAGATGAATGTAATCTTAAAATTCATTATCATTTTATATTTAATAAATAGATGATATTGAACAAAGGGAATTTGAGAAATACAGAGAAGAACTTGAAAAGCCATGAGGTAAATGATAGTCAAAATTCTTCTAGGTATGCATTCACAAGTTCATTTTTGTCTATTGTTAGTTTTTATTTTTATCATTATTTCTTATTTTTTCCATTTCTTTTGCAAGTCATGGAGACTTAAAATAAACAAGCAGTTAACTTTTTGTAAATTTGTCACATGTTCAGGGAAATATTTTTTATTTTATCAAAATTTGAGAAATTTCTAATGTTGCTTTCATTAATTAAAATCATGATAATCTTTTAATATGTTATCGAAAGATTCATATCAGATTATTATATTTTGTAACTTTCCTCATAAGAAAGTTCCTATAACATCTTTTTCCAATCGAAACTCTCGATAGTTAATTAAATTATTAAAGGGATTTTTATCTTAAAGCAAAGTTTAGTCAAATGCTCTCTTTTGAATCTTGCAACAAATGATCTTATTCATGATTTTATCTATGCTTGTTCCAAATCTTACAATTTGTTTCGTAAATATGGAAATGGAATAGGTAAATTTAATAGATCATGATTAATTTATTTTGAATTCTTTTTTTAAATCTTTAATATATCACTCCATACTCATATATTCAAACCTTCATCATATACTTAATTGATACATCATTTGATTTTGGATCAATTTCTATATTCTGGAACTGATATAAATTCAGAATTGAAAGAGAACATTCATCACTGCAATTGATAAAGAAGCATATCTTAATTTTCATTTTTGATAGATTCGGTTTAATCTGATTCCCTTGAACATGACATTATTTTCTTAAGTTTACTGCTCGCTTTAGATTAGATTTAATAAATAATGATTTTGGGTTAGTTACCTTGCATTGAAGAAAGTCATATCTTTCCAGTAAGATTAAATGAAATTCTTCAATGGTAAGTCTCATATACTCACTTTGATTTATTTCTTTAGTTTTTAAATTCAGTTTTGTTTTTAGTTTTTGCTGATATGTAACTTTTTTTGCAGCTCCTCACAAGCATTTTCACACCATCACCAGATCAAACTTTGAGCTCAAATTTTAAAAGGAAGCAGTAACGAGTTTCATCGAATCAACCAAAATGGGGGATTTCTAAAATATTAATCTTTTTCTTTAAAAAACATTACTTTGATTCGAAAACGGTTAAAACACTTTTTACAAGTTTTTCTTTTAAAAGATAATACATAGCAAATAAAGATTTCCTCATTCGAACTGCACTTTAATGCTTATAACTTTACAGCTTAAAATTTATCTAAATTTCAACATAAGAAAGAATGTTTACTTGATTATCTTCTTTTTCTTTTGTTAAGAAATTTATATAAACAATCTTGTGGAGTTTTCCTTTTAGATTTGGTGTTGGGCGATTTTACCATCATACTTGTGAATGATCGCATCTTAAGAAAATTATGTTATCATATCGCATTTACATTTTCCTTTCAGAAAGTAATGTTAATAACATACCTTTGTCTTTTCAAAAAATCTCTCTAAATCATTTTATGATTTTTCAATTTGAAGGTAGGAATTTTCTAGGAAGTGGTTACGAAAATTGAAAAACTAGATAAAAATTTATATAACTCTGAATTTTTTCCATTAAGTTGTGAAAATTTTAAAACCTCAAAAAATTATATCCTTTTTTACTCTAATATCAGTGAAAAAGGTTATTTTTAAAAAGTAAACACTGTCTTACGACTAAGCACCTTCAATTGTAATTTGTCATTCAAAACTCTTAAGGAGTCAATGATTCTCCCCATCCATTAAAAAGTGATTTTTTAGAGTGTAATTCAAAAATATAATAAATCTAAAAGATAAGAGGTCTCCTCACAAGCCTACTTTCCATGATCATAGGGAAATAATGACACTGACATTACCACTATTGAACACCAAATCAGGGTAATGGCTTATAATTGTTTCAATTATAAGACAATGGGTCTCATCACGAGCGAGTTTGTTCAGTTTAATTACTACGAGTGAATGGAATTGTCACTATATGGCCACCAAATTAGGACAATGACTTTTATGCATCAATTAAAAGAAAAAAACAAAGAAAAATAAAAATAAATTTACCTAAAAATATTGCGCTAGTAAATGGATGGGATACTGAATTATTGTTGGTTAAAAGGTAACCCTATCGAAGCTATGAACACTTGCTGGCAGTAGTGGCTCTACCTATGACAAACGAGTACATCAGAGGTTAATTTGTAAAAGCCCCCCTACTTTATATTTATAACTGATTAATGACTGACACAAATAAATAGTTGTTTTTCATTCACGAAAGGTTTTTTAAAGAAATTACAATTTAATGAATTTTTATTATTAGAATAATTTTATTTATATAAATATTTCAATAAGTAATTTCCCATTCCTAAATTATTTTTACTAAATTTTGAAACTTCATTATCATTCATTAGAGATAGATAGTTCTTCTAGTGAATCGCTAATTGTTGTACTGTTCAACAACCCCCAATTTTTATATAATAATTTCCTATGAAATTATTTATTTAAAAATATGGGACCCTTTTTTCTAAATTTTAAAACAAAAGAAAATGATATATACATATTATTTATTTTTATTTTTCATAAAAAAAATAAAACATTTTTTTTTTTAGTTTTAAAACCATTAGATTTTATTTCATAAAATGAAAAAAAATCAAAATAGCCTTGAGACCAAAACTCATACTTAGGCTTTTAAAACCCTAAATATTAAACATGGGTTATTTAATTTAAATTAAAATCAAAATAATTAGAGTTTTAACCAAACTCCGACTTATCCAAAATCCCGCTCCTCGCATCATAGGCCATGGTCGATGCCCCTTGACCAATTGCGATTACGATTTAAAGGTCAAACCCGATGATGGTGTTAACGTAATTCTGTAAGCCATCGCGTCCGTAGATCGCAATACCCACAACCTAAGTCCTGAAGGCCTTAACTCCATTGCGATTGTGATTTGCGATATGGCCCGGACCCGACGTAATTGTCAACTTTGCGTTATAAATCTATCACATCTAGGATGATCACAATATCCACAGGCTTAAGTCCATACTCCTCCGCACCATCGATTGTGATCTGCGATAGAAGTCTTGGCAAGACCCTTTCCATTGCCACATAGTCTGATGGCGTCATCCGTCACATCATCCACCATGTCAGATGCCACGTCACACCTACCACATCCCCGTACATCGCAATTGCAACTTTCAAGAGGCACAGTTAGTGTTGTGCCACTCCACAGACCCGGTTGTGATTAGTCCATCCCAGGTCTTCCGCGATTGCGATATCGCAATCGCAAGATCCACATGCCTCACGCTATTTTCACCTCCATTTAAATTGTGACTGCGATATTGATTCCAATGCGATTGTGATTGGATTTAGTTTGATTGCAATTGCGATTGTGATATTCTCGTGTATTGCGATTGCGATATTCCCGAGTATTGCGATTGTGATATCTCCGTGTATTGCAATTGTGATATTCCCGAGTATTGCGATTGTGATATCTCCGTGTATTGCAATTGCGATCAAGCCATAAAATGGGATTGCAATTTATTCTTCAAGAAAAGCCCTGTTGTCTTCTTAATTAACACCAATTCATCATTTTGTTTGACACGACTTATGGATTTATTTTCAATAGTTCGAAAAAGTTAAGATTCAGAAATTTAGCGTTGATTTTATGGCCAATCCGCTCATTGTCTTCTTGCTTTCAGGTGCAAAATAAGAAGGATAGTTGCGTAGAAGGGACATGTCATTCCACGAAATCGACCATCGCTAGATATTTCAGATTAGATAGAGCGACATTCCACAAATTGTTATCAAAATTGCTTCTATTTTTGGATTATTTTTACAAATTGTAAGGGATTTGTTAAAACTTCCCCAACGCTTTGCACAATTGTTTTATTTTTGCGTTCACTATAAAAACCCATTTATGTTAACAAAGAAGGGGTCCGGAATCTGAGAAAGAAAGCCTTTGGGGCTTGAATTTTTGTATCTCGAAGTCTGTCTTAATAGATTGGGTCGGGTCGTGAATTTTATGAAGAAAGCCGAGTGGAGATTACATTTTTGTATTTTAAGAAGCTTATCTTAATAAAATGATTGGATTGAGGTTCTTATTTTTTTGTTTAAAGAGGCTTCAAAGAGTCACATTTCTGTACATTTGGGAAGCTTTGGAATAAAGGAAAAGGACCGGGATTGTGTATTTTACAAAAGAAGCGTGAAACATCGGGTATTTTTATGAATGTTTTTCATGTTATTTTAGTAAAATTCACAACCATTGTTTCTTCCAATTTATTTGTTATATGTATATTATTAACACAGTTCACCATCATCTCATTTCTGAATATGCCAGCGCTGTCATTTTTAAGACATCTAGCAGCAAATTGTTATTTTATTTGGATGGCGATATATGATTTAGCAATTCTTTTAATTAACTATTTCATTAAAAGAATTAACTTAAAATTTTTCATTTATTTTAGTATATGATTAATTTTTATTACCATGTACTAAAGGCAACCATTTTAGATCGCATTCAAATAACAAGTAAACCTGGGAAATAAAAAGTTTTCATATGCATATACCTTAAGGATTGAATATACTTCTATCAAACACTTATGTAACTATTTACTAAGTTCTTGATTGTTAGTATTTAGATTAACAAGGAGTCAGATCTCGAGAGCTATCTCCTTGATCTATTTCCTTCATTTTTACTTCAATTCCTTGATGTTTTCTTTTAGTAAATATGATAGATTAATTGCATACTAGTTAAATCATGCATGTGTTATCTTAGAAGTCCCCTCTTTGAGGCAAAGCTTTAGATTGGTTTGGTTGTTTCACAAAAAAACTTAAGGGTCATTCTTCTTTCCTGATCAACTATAATAATTGATATGATGTCCCTAGCTATTAGCAATTAAAGATATATTTAAAGTTGATAGTGATTGGGAAAATGTAACTGGACCTAATTTAACCAGTTGGAGCCACTACCCCAAATGGAAAAGGAGTTGCTTTAAGGTCTAGACCGGGTGGTTTTCCCCCATGTCGGTGTAGTGAATTTTGAGGCATCAACACCTCCCTGGTAGAATGGAAAATCCTTTTTATGATGATCTTTTCCACACATCCAACACTGCAATGGTGCTCTACTATCACCTCCAATCTGTTGCTCTCCAGGCTATGACACATGTCCCTTCTCAACTGTACTAAACTTCTTGTAATGAGAAACATTTTCTTTCTCCCCTGCATTTTGAGGTCTTCCCCGCTTCGGTGGCCATTTTCCTTTGACTTTCTCATTTCCTTTCAAGTCGTGCCTAGGCTAAGCTTTTTGCTTTGACTACTCATAATAATGCTTCAATTTATGGATGGCTTCCTCTAACAATCTAGGTTCTTCAAACTCAATCCGGGGTCTATACGCTGTTGGAAATCCACTAATGAATCTATAGATATTAGCCTTCTCCTCCTTAAGATATGGCATATACCTCAACAACTCCAAGAATTTGCTACTGTACTCATCATTTGTCATAGAACCCATTTGTAGCTCATAAAATTCCTTATCTATACCATCATAGTACCTCTATGATAAGTAATTATTCTTGAAGAGTCTCTCGAACTCATCCCAAGTCAAGTCTTCTTCTCGAATACCTTTGACATTCTTCACATCTTCCCACCAAATATTTTCCTTCCCTTTAGTACTGAAAGTGGCTATCTTAGCTTTAATGTTCTCTGAGTAGCTATGCGATCTGAAAAACTTCTTCATTCCAAGCAACCATGCCTCTACATCTTTTGGCTTCTTTATCTCTCCATTAAATGTAGGAGGCTTCACCTTCTTGAAATCCTTAGGAAAATACTGACCCCTCGTATAAGGATGATGATGATGATGCCCATACATACCAGTCCTTCTATTAGGTGTATCTAGTGATATGCTGCCTCTAACTGTGTCCCTTGTATCCAACCTGTATCTGAATTGAGATTTGCTACCGTTAAGATCCATTAGTTTTCTCTTCCTTCTATTCACTGATCCTCAGTTGTCCCTGTCTCCGTAACTATAACAAGCTCTGAAGGATTGTTGCATTAAACTCTACCTGCTTCTCTTGAGCTATTGCAAGTCTTTCATGAGCCTCAACCAACCTGTCATTGTCTTCTTTGTAACTTCTGATCTATGCCCTCAAGCTCCTCAATGTATCAACTATACCAAGAGAATAATATTCTCCTTGCTACCCAAATGATCTTTAGGGGGAGTCACATGAAATACCATTTTGCTTGTCATATTGAATTCTCTTCTTCCTACAAGGATACCATGTTAGATAAATCAAATAGATACCAAAATCAAATCCATACCTGAATGATGTTCAGGGGAGGCTTATCTCATTTGCAAGATCATTCCACATTAGCATGTACATGTATAATCATAAGCATCTATGTGTAGTACATAACATCACAACAACATCATGCATGATCATACCAACTATATACCTTGATCCCATGCATGACAACCATAACCTTGACAACATCAAACTTACCAAAAGGGAGAAAAACCATGCTCTGATACCACCTTTTGGCATCAGATATGACCCAAAGAGAGCGCAACCTGCTCTGATACCACCCTATAACACCTCCTCCCACATTTAACCACTTTCACCGGCTTGCCTAGGGTAAACATGAGCTGAGGGTCACTATGATAGACTCAAATTCCTATGTGACCTTAAGGAAATGGAATCAATAACTAAAGACCTTACTGACTTCCCTCAGGTGCCACAGGATCTCCTGGAGTAACCCAACCCCACCAGGTGTCCAATCCTCGAGACAACTCACCTTTTCTCTGTCCTTGAGCCCCGGTCGCTCCCTTGCCAAGGCCTCCATGGGACTATGGATTCCCAGTCGCTCCCATAGGCCTGCATCAGTGCGACTGTGGCCTTTTTCTACCAGTGTTGTGCCAGAGACTATGAGAATTAAGGCTACTTTACAGCGTTGTGGCTAAGCCTCTGCCCAAAAATCCATGAAACTTCCAGAAATCATAAAAGACATGAAGAAAATTCTTACAAACCAAAACTGGAACCAGGAATTGACCCGACCGTCCCCAACCAGTACTGACATTTTTCCAAACACTTAGTAGATATGCCACTTACAGGTCATGAATGCATGTCTTAACATAAGGGACGGAAAACTTAATCGAGGTTTAACAAGAAGGGTCTTTACCTCCTCACATTAGTTTTCATATCATCAATTGAGTCTTGCATTCATTAATTATTTAGTTACAAGTAAAAACATGAATAGAGCCATGACTAAGCACTGCCATATAACCATGCTTATGACCAACATACAACCTGATAAATGATCATAAGAGAACAACCATTAAATCCACATAATAACCAATATATTTATTTACCAAAAGCAAGAGAAGCTTAGCTTTTATTAACCTAGGAAATTATCGATTGGTTTCAGTACTTCCATGTTCCACCAGACCATAGATTGGCTGAACCATATCTTTCTTTCAGCCAATCACCCCCATGCCATATTCCAAGCATGAATGTGTGATCTCATGGGATAAACTGATCCAAAGATAACCAAGGGAATCCAGAGGTTAAATCACCTCCACCCTCTCCATACCATGATCACACCTAAACCGGTGTCGAGATCACAAAACCAAACCAAGCTTGGATGCCTCATAATTTCGTCACCATCCTTGAGGAATTTTTTCCGTCTACACCCTCAATATTTACTATGTATCCCGCCATTATTGGTCAAGGGATTCCTAGGCCTTTGGTAATTTTCCTGAGATCACATCACCCCGGATTCCAAAACCATTCAACAATCCAAAGCTCAAATGAAGAAAAATACCATCACACCATGGCTATCTGGAAATGGCAAGGCTAGGATAAAATCCAATGTCAAATCATGGAAAAATCCATTCCAAGGACAACAAAAGAACCATATACCAACATGCACATACCATGCATGTCAAAACCAGTTAGGAAATCACACATGCAATATGTTACCTGCAAGTATTCCCGCTGAAGCTGCTTGATCCTTGCCTTCCTTTTCTTTCCTTGTCCTTCTTTGATTTTCTTTTCCTTTCCTTGTCCTTCCTTGCTTACTTTCTTTCTCCTCTTGGTGCTCTTCTCCTCTCTGAAGCTAATTCCAAAACTGAACTGACAAAAGGTACCAACTGATCCTTAGAAGCCTTTTTATTAATGAGGCCTCTATTTTCTTCAATTTTCCATTATTTTCCTTCATTTTCCTCCTCATATGCAACCTGTGACCTTTCTCAATCCTTTTCTCCTAATTTTTATTATTTTCATAAATAATGTGCCAAAAATACCTTTTTGCCTTTCCAAAGCCTTAGCCATTTCCTTTGTCAATTTCCCTTAGCCAGAAAACACAACAAGTGATGCCCACTAGGATATTTTGCCCAACATTCAGCTTGGAATAAGTATCCCTTGCTTGTGGTCTTATTTTACCTGTGTTAACTTTTACTACATGAACTTTTAACCTAGGGTTGTTACACTTGGAGCCCAAAACCTCCCAATGGTAAATTGACTATTTTACCTCAATTGTATTTTAATTGTTTCTTTTATTTTCTTACTTTATTTTTATTTTATTTTTATATAATTTGACCGATTCACAAATATTTAGATAACAATACATGATATGACATGACATGACATTACAACATCTCTTCCATACTGGACTTGAGAGATGCTCTCAGAAAAATAAATAACTAGCGATTGCACCAAATGTTGCAAAGGAAATGCCGTAAATCGGTAGCAAATGAAAAATGAGCATAAATGAAGAATGATTCCTTGCCATAGAAGTAGATTCTTTGAGGGAACACCCACCTCTATTTTAGAGAGAATGTTTGCTATCCTTCTGAAGCACCAATTCAAATTGGACATCCCCCATTGGTTCAACTTCCAAAAGCATATCATTGTAGTATTTGATTCCCCAAAACAATGCATTGTCATTTGTAAAGGCACCATCAAAGACAAACAATACTGGGGATATCTTAACTTATTAGAATTTAAATGAAAAATTGATAAGTTGTCGTTAGAAATAGTGAAGTGTGAAAACATACGGGAAAAGGATTGCGTTACTTACTCAGTTGAAGCTGAAAATTTGGGTCAAGTTGTTTAAGTTTAGATGTTGAGAAACAATATTCCAATCACTGTAATTCTTCATGTAATTAAAGTTTGTGATAGGATTTTCACTCTCGAATACTCTTTGTAGTTGAGCTTGACATGCCAATGTATTCTAATTGGGCACATGTGAGAAGTGCACTGTATGAGAGGAGATGTATTGCTATTAGTGGGTGTTTGTACACCCAGACTCGTGAGATGTGGGGAATCTCTCCTGCAATGAATTGAAAGTGCATGAGCTCTGTATCCTGTTAATTTATTCGATTAAAAGAAAACAAAATTAAGAGGACTCTTCCAAAGTGGATAGGGTTTACATAATCAATACAAGCTCCATGAGAAGTGAGATTGTTGTGACAACCATAAGAATGTGTAGGGAAAGAGACAACAATGTCATATTTGTAACATAATAATTGAGATTCCTCTCAGCTAAAAACTATGAATATATACAGATCACATTCCAGGTCAATCCAACAAAACACAATTCACCACATCACACTGATTTCATAGAAACTCTAAATTCAAACTGACCCAACTTTCATTTATGAATTAATCTTTCCATTGTTATTAATCACTAAGCCATAAAACATGGGATGGTCACTATTGAGTTCCACTCAACTTGTCAACTACACATAAGGTAGGGTTTTCCTTTTTAAGGCATGTAGAGATAAAATATTGGATTTTTACTACTTATTATCATTTGGGACATTAGTTTGGAGTGCGTTCAACATTGCCACTAAAATTCTATGAGAAAAATCATAAACTTCAACTGCAAATCACATGGGAATGAACCACCAAGTTCTTCAATTTACAGTATGCACATGGGAATGGGCCACCATGTTTGTCATCTTTGGTAAAATAGGGTTATGCTTTTGTGATCAATGAAGACACATTGTAGAGAGCTAGGGTTAAGCATTCTTATCCTAGGCCAAAAGGAGTCTAGAAAATCCACTTTGTGCCATAAAAACATGTGCAAAAAGGATAAGCTAATACACTCTAGAAATGACATTGCAGTTCAAAAAAACATTCGATTCCATAATTGTCGCGTATTCCAAAGTGGGATTCTACATGTTGAATTTATTTTCAGCGGGATTTGGAATTTCCAATACCATGAGAGAGGAGGAATTCCTGTAAAATATTCCTTTTCTTTGTTTCCTTCGGGTACCCCTTATAGAGGATGGGCGTTAAAACATGATTTGATCTAGAGCGATAATTAATCCCATAATGAAAGCTTGGTCGTAGCCATGCCTCACTATCAGATTGAACACATCTCCTCCCAAACTTATATCTGATTTGACCTGCTTTGGATTCACTTGCAAAACAACAAATATTTTAAGGACTTGGCATGACTGCAGTCCAATGAATTACTCTAAGAATACATATTGAATGTAACAAGACATACGGGAACATACAGACCTTTGCAATGACCTCATTAGAGTTGTTCACAAGGTTGAAGCAATGCTTGGCATAACATTATTCAACGTGGTAATTTGGTGTTTTCTTCTTTTCGCTTTTAGCCAAAGAACATGTACACTTCTCCGAAAGTATTTCTGTAGATTAGAAGAGGTGGAATCCTTCTTAGAACAAACAATGGTTGTGCATGCTGTAACTCTCTTAAGAATCCTCTCCATTCATTATGTAGACTCAAAATATTGATAATTGATACAAGACTGATTTGTAGGTGTTGTAAGGGAATAATCCAAAAACTGTGCCTTTAGTGAATTTTTGAAGAACCTTTTGCGTTTATGATTCATACTTCAAGTAAGTCATACAAAAAAGCTACCTATTATAAACCATAGTTTTGTATTGACTAAATCTAATTGTATTTGGTAATCATTTTATGATTTACATATTCATGGTCTTTGCTTGTTGAGTACTATGCATTAAATTCACTCTGTTATGTTCTAAAAACTAATTAATTATTATTGGTTTAAGTTTGTTTTTTAGTGGATAATGCTCTTGCATTTTATTTAAGAAATTTTAAAAGGATATGTCTTGTGAGTGATAATCTATTAATTCCAAATCTTAAAGATTGATCTTAATAGAAAAAAATAGGCTCCAATATTGAGTTAGTGGGATTTAGGGGGTAATGTATAAACATTTTAGACAATTCAAATGAAAAAGAAAGGGGTAATTCATAAACATGATATGCATTTCACAAGTTCATTTTTGTCTATTGTTAGTTTTTATTTTTATGCACTAGTTCTTATACTACTCAAAATCACTAGACAAAGGTTAAATATAAAAACGTCCGTCCTAAAATTATTTTCACCATTTCAGTGCTTTATGTCCATGGTGCATTGATGTTTTTCATGTATTAAAACTCCCTGGTGCATACTTACCAAGAGCACTACTATATGGTTTTTAATTTTAAAAAAATGTGGTGCCCTTGGAAATAGTACACATCGGTGTTGTTAGAATAACGCACTGTAACAGGGTTAAATAAAAAATCCTATAGGCCGTAGATTTCATTTTTACCATTTGCAGTGTTGTAGAGCTTTGAAGCACCAGTGCCACTCTTGCCTCACTCAAGTGCCCTGCCATCAGTGCTTCTTGCTCACCATCCTTCTGTCCTGTGCTCAGTATGTGGCTTTCGAATTTTCTCAAACGGTGGTGAAATTTGTTTTTCTCATTTACGTGTCAACTATGCCTCCCTGACGAGCAAATGTCCTAGTAATGCCTATGTTTCTCTCTAATTTAATATTTTAGCAGATTAGAACTGCAAATTAGGTCGAAAAATCCATTGTTTTTGAAAAAAAAACATTGCTTGTGCAATGCGTTCGACAAGTTCGGCTTGCACCGGTAGCAGTGGACGCTATAAATTTACAAGGGTGCACCACACTCCGGTGCATGAACTTAACGCACCACAATGATTTCAGTGTGTTTTGTAAATTAAAACGCACTGGGAAAAGCTATAGTTTGTATGTTGGTGCCTACAATTTTAAGTTACTCCTGATGCATTTATATTTACCAAACACACCGCACACATAATATTAAAAAAATATAGCTTGGTGAGTTCAATAACTTGAACGTTGCATTTCGATGTAAAAATGTTATACGTACACACCGATGTGTAATGTTGTCTCGACGCATCGCATTGAAAATAAAATATAACTAATGTGTTTTTATGTATTCAAACCAAAAGTGGTGCATCGTATGTATGTATGCATTGTTTTCGGTGCTTTCCTATTTGGTGTCACACCGGTTCTTGCGCATTACTATTTTTGGGCACACCAATGATGTTTTTTTTTAATTGAAAGTTATATGTCCATATTTATAAATACATTTTTCATATAATAGAAAATTATGTTTTATATGTCAAACATATAGCAGAGACGCCAACAGAGGGAGCAACGACAGGAGCAGGAGAAAATGGCAGACCAATACAATGTGGTCAGACCATGGGAGGCACGAGTGAGGGAGAGAGATTTATACCCTTTCCATATTAGCGCAACAACCCAATCACTTTTGAGGAATGCCATCCTTAAGTACTATGGGGAGGGTACATCCCTCAAGGTGCACTCTGGCTTGTTGGCACAACTGATCCATCGGTGTGATGTCCACCAACAGTCATTTTGTGTCGGTCCTGACACGTTTTATAGGCCGTCATAGGAGGACATATATTTTATCATTAGCCTATCCAAGAGAGGGGAGGATTTTCCCTAGTTCCCTGATGTCCCCCATGGTGTTTTAGTAGAGAGTCAACTTGTCTACTCTAAGAGATATGTTGGGGCTCATGTAGTAAGTCCAACGGATTTTTAGGTGTCTGGTGGACAACTAAGGATTGTTTTTTTTAGTGCATAGGATGTTAGGCACCTCTCACAATTAGTGAGTACCAATGCACACTATACTAGCGATGGGAAGCACATTAGTTTCCCTCTTTTGTTTTATGTCGATTCTTTGGTGCAGGCGTCGTGATGTATCAGATGGTTTGCCATTTTCTTTGTAATAGTTTTATAGGGGCTTTAGATAGATGTCGTGCTATGATACATGGGAGGACTAAATTCCTTTCACTTTATATATTTTTTGAGAGGTTTTCGGAGACGAGGCCTACTTTTGATCATCGCCCTGCTAGGTAGATGACTGAGGTGCAAATGCACATGTGGGGTGAGATGATGCCCAAGAGGGTCCTGTCAGAGTATCCTTCCATGATTTCCGTCGAAGCACTGAGGCTACTGACCAATGAGGATGACTACATGTTTGTCTTGGTGTCGTGTCCGTACACGGGGATGGATTGGAGACAGTGTCCCAAAATCCTCTTCACACCGGATGAGCCTATCGATGATAGAGGTAATATTGGTGTTTTTTGTAAATTAATATAGTTTCATTTTATTGTCTTAATTAATTAGAATAAAATTTATTCTAGCATGCTCTTTAACTTATTTTCTAATTTTTTTTTAAATTATTATTGTGTACTATATATTTTGTAGACATTAAAAATTTTGTTGGGGACATGCATCCTCCCCCACCGAAGGGAGGTGCAAAGATGGGAAAGGCCTCGGATGGTGAGCCACATCCTCAGATGCAGAGGGGGTGCAGGAATGTGGGTGCATAGGGGTTGTGTGTGATTCAAGATGGAGTACTGTGGTTGAGTGTCTAGGGTTTTGCTTGAGGAGGGAGTTTGCCCTTGCGAGGGCTTGAGACATCAGGGAAGATCCTAGGCTCCTTGAGCTCTTCAAGGACTATTTGCATGATATGATGAGTCTTATGTGTCGTATCGTCAGAGTTACTAGGCTACTGATAGCGAGGAGGGATGGGCATGCAACAGATATGTCACATGAATCTTCACCCAATGCTACCCCATTGGATCATGATGATGAGGCTGGTGATCCTTCTGGTAGTACTACCCCATTAGATCATATTCAGGGTGTCGGTGATCCTTCTAGTAGTACTGCACCTCCTCATCATTCACCTCATGATGATCACCCTGTACTGGCGGCAATGCCTCATGTTTCTCCTAAGAGAGCAAACCATCCACTTTCTCCTCCACCTCATAGTTTGATTGTTGAGGCAGTACTTGACCATCCATCATCTTCTGCTACAAACCAAGTTGCCACTACTATATCTGTTGTATCAGATATTTTATAGCAGTTATTTGACTTTTTTATATATATATATAGTTCATGTTAATGTACTTAATTTATATGTTGGTGTTGATGTGTATATTGTTAGATCATGCTAGATATGTTCATTTAATGTGTTTCCATATAGATGTGTATGTGATAGTAGTTATTTGACATGAGATGTATATTTGAGGATGTGTGTGGTGATGATGTTAGATTACAATGCTTGTGTTTTTTTATATGTGATTATGATGATGATTCCCTTTTATGTTATTAGATTTGTGTGTTAGCTAATGACGCTTATATGTGTTAGAGGTGTATATAATTAGATGATGTTAGCGAATTTGAATGTGTATTTTAGATGATGTTTATGTTTGTTAGATGGTTATCATCATGAAGTTTATTTTTATGAGATAATATTTATTATAGATTATGTATTGGTGAAGTTATATTAAAATTTTATATAGTAAATTACATGCAAAACGACTTACTTTAAAAAAAATGCAAAGATATTTTTATAAATTAGAAAGTTTAGTATGGTTGAAACTATAATTATAAAATTACCATAATTTTTTTTATATTTCTTAGATAGTTGATTCATATTCATTCTAACCTAATTAGTAAAATATTTCGATACTCACAAGGAAAAAAATAATTAAAGGTAAAATAGTTTAGTTAGTTCTTAATAAGACCAAAATGTGATGCACATGAAAGAGAAGTACAAGGACTATGAAATGTAATAGTTGGTCAAAGCAGGGGATAAGATGATGGACTCTGTGGTTAGCATCACTGCGAATGTTGTAATAACATGTTTTTGGTAGGGTTTGGGATCTCTTACAGGTAATGAAAATAGGCGGTAACATTCGAAGAAGCCGCTATGTAGTCATCCCTGATGGGTTTCGAGGAACTTCGACACGCTTCACCATGACTACATCCACAACATGATTCAATAAGTGTTGGAACGATGTCGGACCTCTTCAAGTAGTTGCACCCAGAGCCCTCAGTCAACGATCTTCCCCGACGATACAAGGAGTTAACGATGTGTACTGCAGCTAGGTGGGGGTTAGGGTTTGCCCTAGGTCCACAGGTAAAGGTTTTTTACCATGGAGGTTTTCATTTTTACTCTTTTGAAAGACTCGATAATGACTAGAAAACATAGTTATGGAGGAGGAATTGATAAATTATTCAGAAGACTTGACAAAGAATATATCCATCTAAACAAGCTCTCCACGTTAGCAACTTGGAATGGAGATGGAAACGACACCTGGCTCACCAAACTTAGAATTTTTTATATCATTGGAAAATATCACAGAAGGAATTCCCTTTTCCCCTAACCTTCCCAGAACTGTTGAGACTGCCTCCTCCCTGCAACATAAGGAGGTGTCATTCAAGATCTTGATAGCAGTATCAACAGATTTAAATGAACAATTATCTCTTTCTGCTGGTTTTTCAATTGAGGCCCAAAATTTTGTTAAGGCCCACTTAAACCCTATCATCTCATTACAAACTTTCAGACCTGTTAGTGTCACATCTAAGGTTCAGAGCCATTAGGAAAACAAAGAGGCTCACTACCGAGACCTGCATATTTCTAGGGCACTTTTGGGGGCTTTCGCGGGGAATGTGGATGGTCATGCGGAAGACCCACCGACAGTTCAACATGAGAAGGCTCAAATTTCTCCCAATTTCATTGCCGACTCATTAGAGTCACCCTATTGTTTGGGTCATGGCTTAGAGCATGTAGGCGGATTATCGAACCTGGGTCTTCCTTACACCGAGGATTCGTCGAGGGTACACCATCAAGATATAAACTCACCCTTTGAATATGCATCAACAACAGGCCAAAAGAGGAAGGCAAGGAAGATAAAATGCCCCAAGGTAAAAGTCATGGACCGAACATCAGTACTTGGGGGAGGGTATTAGATTTGATGAAATTATGTCTACATCGGAAAGGGTTTTGGTCGGAATAATTAGATGTAGGCACTACTCTACTGTGCGTCTGAGGAGGTGGGCATAGGAGAATTGGGGACACATTCTAGATGCACTTCCATATATGTGTACGATGTCCAAAGGATGGTTTGCTTTTAAAATTAGTAAAGAAGAGCATGTGAACTGGGTTCTCTCGCATTACTGGAACATCGAAATGACCCATGTGTATTTGAAAATGTGGAATCCCCTCTTTGAACCTGAGAGAGAACAACTAGGTGTAGGGCCAATATGGGTCAGGCTCTCACACCTCCCCCTTCAACTTTGGATAGAAGATGTATTTTAGTGTACACGGGATGATCTCGGGACTCATCTTGACTTTGACAGATCATATTTGGAGATAGGGAGAATGTCTTATGCCAGGGTCCATGTCTATCTCAACATGAGGGAGGGTTTGGTGGAAAATATGATACTCCAATATTGAGTATATGTGCACAACCAGACATTGGATTTTGAAGGGATACCATTTAGATGCTGACGCTGCCATGAAGTCGGCCATGTTTACAAATAATGCCCCTTGTATCACATGGATGATAGAGCTATAGCGTGAGGCACGATGAAATATTAGTCAGAGAAGGCCCTAGATACTGAAGGAACTTCTACTCCATGGAATCACTCTAAGAGGGAGATATATCTGCAAGTGGTTCGTGCCTAAGTCAACTCGTGGCTCAAGATATTAGTTGGGCAGAGGACTTCCGAACAGGGCATTTGCACGCCTCTTCTTCCTGGTATGCCTTATTCCTCTCCCACTATTTCATATATCAATTCTTCTATGCTATCTGATGTATCACTTGTCTCTATTTCATTGCTAGCCCCAGGGATTCCTAGTGTCCCCCACTGTATGGGGGTTATATCTTGTCCTATTATCTCCTTGCATGTTTGTTTCCTGACTCCTGCCACTTATATCCCTTTGACTACAGTGGCAATATCGACCTTTTAGATAGGCCATATATATAATCTCAGATCTATCTCTAAGTCTTCTTGTGACACACGTCGCCATATCGGGACATGGGGGAGGATTAAGACCTCTCTCACTGACCAAAATTCCTAAAATCACCCGTGCAAGTCAATCCCACATATCCAAATCCATTAGTAGGGCTTGTCAAGATATCACAATTGGCTTTCAAATCTCACTAGAAGGGGTTCTTACAGCAAGGAATACCCCATCCTTTGTTTCCCAATGAAGTGCCTCTCCTTCAATTGTCAGGGGTTGGCTAGCTCCTCCAAAAAGCTAGCACTAAAACATCTCATCACTTCGTATCATCTCGATATCATATTTCTACAAGAGACGTTGGGTACAATCATAAACATAGTGACTTACTCAGAGAGAATATGTAAAATTTGGTATTTTTTGAATTGGATGCGAGGGGATGATCGAGAGGCATAGTGATTGGTATCAATCACGTAACCATCAACATTATTATAGTTTGGGGATCACTGAACATGGTTGTTGTTGATGTTTTTTTTGAAGAGGTTGGTTTACATTTTAGGATTGTCAACATTTATGGCCCTTTCCATGAGAGGGAAGTTTATTGGAATAATATTATGAACAAATCGTTTATGAATGATAATCATTTGATTGTGGCATGGGATCTAAACTTATATTTTGGGAGAGATGAATGTTGGGGGGCTCATTCTCAAGCAAACTCGCTTTCAGATTAATTTTCCCACTTATTGGATACTCATAACCTTATTGATGTAGACATGGTGAAAATCTCCCCAACTTACCGTAACAAAAGGATTGGGGAAGAGATGGTGGTTGAAAGACTTGATAGTTTTTTTTATAAAAACCATGTTATTGGATCATCTATCACTTTTCATACAATGAGTGGGATTGGGGGGATTGTTTGACCATCTCCCCATTTATTTAGAGTTTGTAGGGCATATAAAAAAACCGAAGGCCCCTTTTAAATTTAATTCAAATTGGTTAAAGGAGGAGGAGTTTAGGAACCTACTCAAAGAGCATTGACAAACCTGTGAACTCAGAGATGATAGATCACTTGCATCCCAATTCAATGATAATCTAAATAATATCAATAGGAAAACATTGGAGTGGATAAAAGTTAAAAATCAGAGAGATAAGGAATCTCTGAGAAAGATCAAAGAGGAATTAACTCTTTTAGAAGAGCCTAACGGTGGGGGCTATATCTCAAATGAAGCAAAACTTCACATCATCCAACTTGAGATGGACAAAAAGAAGATATTAGACGCCCAAGAAGAAACAAGGAGACTTAGGAGTAGAGTGATTTAAATGCAAGTGGGAGACGACAACACTAAATTATTTCAAAAGCATGCGAAGGGTAGAAAGGAAATCAACACTGTTTGGTCCCTGGAAGATGCAGCTAGAAATAGGGTTTCAAATTTTAGGGATTTGGCCAGAATGGGTGTTCAACATTTCCAATCACCCTTCTTCACACCCAGGGTGACTTCATTGGCCAAAATCTTAAATATATCTCAACACCTCCCTAGATTTGTTATGGAGGAGGATAATGAGGAACTTGATCAACCTGTATCTCATGGGGAATTGGAGGTGTTTCTTCACTAGTTCAAAAAATATAAAAGCCTTGGTCCCAACGGATGGACGATTGAATTTTACCTGAGCTTCTATGAACTAATAATTATTGATTTATTAAATGTTGTTGAAGAATGTCATACCTCTGGGTAGATGTATGGAGCTTACAACACTACATTCTTAGCTCTGATTCCCAAATCATACAATCTGAGTTCATTTGATGATTATAGACCCATCTCACTCTACAATGTGATTTATAAAATCATTTCCAAATGAATCAAACCAATCTTATCCCATCATGTTTCACTAGAACAATTTTCTTTCCTAGAGTATCGTCAAATACATGAAGCAATCGGGGTTGCACAGGAAGGATTACACACCCTAAAGACCAAGAAATTGAAAGGAATGATCCTAAAAATAGACTTGTCGAAAGCCTTTGATAGAACAAACTGGCTCTATATCAGAATGATATTAACTCATCTAGGATTTAACAACAACATAATAAACTAGATCATGTGTTACATCACTATAAAAACCTTTGTGGTATTGATAAATGGTGCAACCTCACACTTCTTCCATTCTGAAATGGGACTTCATCAAGGTTGTCAGCTATCCCCCCTCCTCTTTATTTTAGTTATGGAAGGATTAAGTAGATTGGTTAAGAGCACAAAAAGATGAGGCACAATATCGAGTGCTCTTGTGGTAGGTGAGATCACACTCACGTATCTATTATTCGTCGATGATGAGCTTATTTTCCTGGATAGATCCCGACAAGAATCAATGTATTTCTATGATATTATGACACTTTTCTGCAAAGCGATGGGTATGGTTGTAAATAATATTAAATCTACTCTCATAGTGGTTGGATGTTCTCAGGATGAAGTGGACTATGCAAGAGGACTCTTCCATTTTCATATCAAGATGCTTGAGGAAGGCATTAAATATCTTGGTTTCCATTTAAAACCGAATGACTACAAGAAGGAGGACTGGATGTGGCTGGTGGCAAAAATTGATATCAAGATAAAAATTTGGAGTAACAAGTGGCTATCCCATGCTGGCAGGCTGGTCTTAATTAAATATGTCCTTGAAGCCATCCTAGTCTTCTGGATGTCTCTATCTTGGATTCCAAAAGGTATTCTGAACATTATCCAAAAGCAATGTTGTAATTTCCTTTAGCGAGGACAGAAAGAGGGGCGAACCTTTTCATGGGTCAATTGGGACAAAATAGCATTGCCCAAAAAGTGGGGAGGCTGGGGAATCAAAAATATTTATAATTTCTCACAAGCCTTGGCGGCTAAAGCAGGTTGGCGTACTATCTCCTCAATGAACTTATGGACTGAAGTTGTCACAAGAAATATATTTATCCCCTCTCCCATGTAGATTGGTTTCGGCTACAAAACAGGAATAGACAAAACATTTCCACTATCTGGAAAGCAATCATCAAATCATCCCACCTTATCGCTCTAGTCTCGCTTGGCATATTAGAAATGGCTATAGAGTCCGTATCGGACTTGACCCTTGGTTCGGTAGTGGAAATACACATATTCTCCCTCTGGATTTTTTTGCTCACCTCGCATCACAAAGGATCTACCATCTCAACCAAATTGCTGACCAAGATCATCCGTCCATTTGGGGACAAATCTAGAAATCTGCAGAAGCATTGAATTTACTTGAACAATGGCACTAGGTCTAGGCAGATTATACACATTCACTTTCCACCTCCCACATCCATATACATGATTGAGAGGATGAAATGCTTTGGGTCCACTCTAAAAAGGGATTTACATGCCAAAATATGGTTATTTACAGATCATTACCTCAAAGGAGCCTGAACACATTCCTTGGTGGTGGAAGCATCTCTGGAAGCTGAAGAGTCCAACAAAATCCATATTATTTTTCTGGAGTATACTGGAAAACAAATTTCCCTCTGGTGAAAACTTAAAAAAGAGATCCTTTTATGGCCCATTGTGACGCGATCTATGAAAAAATGATGAAGAAACAATAGAGCACTTGTCCATTTACTATACAAGTCTGGAACTCGGTTTGTCATGACCTATCAATCAACATCATGTGGTGGGGAGACAATGTTTTATAAGCATGGCAACAATGGTGGAACGAGGCTTCACCTGTAAAACTTAAAAACATTCCCCTCCTCTCTTGCTGGGCATCTGGCTCGCCAGGAATCACAAAATTTTACAAGAAGTATCCTCTATGCCTAGTGCAATCAGTGCACAAATTACTTCAATATATAATTTGTTACCCAATGAGGAACAATCCCAACAAAACCATCTTATTATAGAGGAAGTTATAGATCGATCCATGCCTTGGATATAATTTGACGGAGCTTCTCAATAAAATCATTGTGGTGGGGGTGCCGTACTTCATAAAAATAATACACATCACTTTGAACTAAAGGCGGGATTAGGGTCGAGTACAAACAACTATGCATAATTGTTTAGTTTAAAACTTCTACTATTATTCTCTATTGAAAAAGGTTGTCGACAATTACAGGTCTATGGCGATTCAAAGGTGGTTGTTGACTGGTTTAATCAACACACAACATGTCACACACACACACACAACAGTTTATTGGAAGAAGTTCTCATGGTAAAATCTCATTTTGACTACAGTTCTTGTCATCACATTTACATGGAAAGGAATTCACTTTCTAACAGGTTATCCAAAGAAGTCGCGCAACAAGATTTTGGTACTTGGGATGTGACAGAGCAACCTGGATAGGACCATTATTAGTATTACCATAAACCATTTACAGAACTAGTTCGAGACACTGATGCATCACAGTGACACTTCACATATGATATATTTATTAACAACACATTTTTACTTTTTTGATAATGATGTTTATATAGTTTTTTGTATGTATGGTCATATATAGATGGGCATATGGAATTTATTTTGTTATACACTGTATACATATCAAACATATTTTGAACGATTTCCTATACCCAACAATCTCTTTTATAGAAGGATATGTCAATAGATACACCATGTAATCTTCTATCTTTTGGATAATGAAAATTACGATTTTTCCTTGGGGAAAAAACACGAAAATGTGTAACTCATTCAATTTTAAATATAAAATATTATTAATAATAGATTGTTCAAAAATACAATTTAAACAATGAAAAATTACACTATGGTTGATCTATATATAGAGATATAAAACCACTTTAGATCCTTCTTAATCATAGATTTATGAATCACTAAAAGAGATTAAAACTTTTGACATAAACATATTTTTTTAAGTTTTGCATTCTAAAAAGAGTTTTTCATATAATTAGATTCGATCCCTCTCACCTCTTGGTAGGTCCATTGTTAAGGCAAATCTAAGCGATTTGAGGGTTCCAAAGCTATTCATATTGTTGGATATTTCTGGAAGCGAACTGTGTAATTGTTTTTGTCTATCAGCTCTTTGGTCCCTGATGATGGATAGAGCAACCATCTGAAACGTGCGAAAGACCAAAATCATTACACATTTTGCTTCCAGAAAACTCCAACAAGATGGATCTATATTGGTTTATAAAATTCAATATATTATTACATTTAAAAAACTCAAGGCAAACTTGTTTCTAATTAATTTAGATTTAATATAACTTAAAAAATATATTTTAATAAAACATAATCTATCACTAAAGTTATGAGCATTTCAAGCAATTTAAATTTAATACTTATAACTGTTGGGTTGTGTTATATTCTTTCCACGACTAACCTATGTAGTTGCGCCGATTGCGCAGCAGGGGGGTCATAGGGGGGCGGGTAGCCCCCCTTTACGGGGTCCAGGGCAGCACCCTGAGAAATTTTTTTTTGGACCCTATATTAGGTTGGGCGGACCTACCTATGGTTTTCGGTCCATGGTTTTGGACGCGATGGTTTTCGGTCCATGGTTTTGGACGAGATGGTTTTCGGTCCATGGTATTGGATGCTTCGACATGTATACATATGTATTGTAACATTGAAAGGAATATAATGAAAAATCAAGCTGGTAGTCTCGGTTTTGGGATCCAGGGGAAAGTCTCTGTGTATATGTGTTTTATGTGTTATGCTCTCGCATTGTTTATTTTCTGTGTTTTAGAATTCATATGCAGGTAATTTCTGTACAAGGTTAAAACCTACAATAACAACTCTTACTAATTTAAATTATAATTTTCTCTCTCTAAAGATGAGGATCAAGAAATGTAAAATAAGGCTTGTGAAGTTACTTGTAATTGGGGATTTTCTCTATTGGAAGTTCTCCCTTAAAGAGGAAGATGAATTTTTTTCTAGTAATATTTATATACAACATTTTGGTGCTATTTTGGTTCTTTATTTGCTATTGTGGTTTAAATTTTTTTTTTTTTTTTTTTAATAATAAAATTGAGTTAAATAATACAAAAATCATACTATATTAGATTTAGTTTTTTGACAAATAATATATTTGATTATTTCTTAATGAACAACTCAAGAAATATTATTTTTTCCACATACTTATCATGAGATAGTCACTAAATTTCATGCTTTCACATTTATCCTAGCTAATATTACATCATGTTTATAATGATAAAGACATCATGTTTACTTTAAATAACTTACCTTTTTTTAACAAACAAATACTTTTTTATATTCAAACTTTGGAATTACGTGGTCATAACAGCTTTTACAAAAATTCAACAAAACTGGCGGTAATTTGAGAATCTATTTCCAAGTCCCAATACATCCATATTTCTAGTTTCTTCCTCCTACCTACCTTTACTACTATTACAAAACACTGATACTTCCCAAATTCTAAAGAAAAGACCTAATATAAACAGACAACAACATAACATATAACTAACATTAAGCTAGACTAGACTTCCAGGCTTCCTCTCATTCCTCCTTTTCCTCACTGCTCGACCCTGTTCCTGCATCTCCTTCTCCTTCCCGAGACTACAACTGGGCGAAAACCTCTTCAGGCCACCCCGTAATGATTTCTTGTACTTCACCAAAGATGCTGTCACTTATCAATTTTGAATTGGAGGTCATTAGATCAATCTCCATTTTCACAATTCTTTTTTCCAACATGGCTTCCATGCTTTCAAACTTTGCATTGATGCGCTCGATGTTCACTGTCTAATTTTTCTCCTGAATCTCTACGCGTTGAGTGAGAAGGTCCATCCTACCCTTAAGCAGCTTGAACATAAACTCAACGACCCTTTTCCACCGGGCTAAGTTCTCCACCAAGGGTTTCTCAACCTGCGTCTTCCTAGACTACACCGTTGTATCTTCCCAACCTATACTTCTTTCCAATCGATGCTCTCCACTTACCACCATGAATGAAACCGGAGGGGACGATGTCCACTTATAAACTCCCATATCTTCCTTCTCCTCAGTCATCTCTGATCATGCCATGATCTCTTGTAAATCCTCAATATGTAGTCCCATTAAATAATCACGTTGCCCGATGGATCTTCCGAACCACCCCTACATCCAATTCACCGTCGATCGAGATGTTGGCCATCGTTTCACCATTAAATCCTTTGTGTAATATATAGGCCCAATTCCTTGCTTAAATGATGTGATTGCTGCTCTCTTTAGGAATTTAAATGTTGCCTTATGCGAGCGAGCAAAGGGGATGATCTTGGGATCCTCATAATCGCCATGCATTAATAACACACATTCCTTGCACCATCTGTCTTGCCAACTTTCCACAAGATCACACATCTTCCAACCTTCTTCATGTTCGAGGGAAGAATTATTTCTCTGTCTGACATTCTCTTAAGGAATTTAAATGTGGCCAATTTCCTCCCACTTGTCTCGCACTCACTGACACCCAAATATACCCCACAACTTTCCATTCCATCGACAACAAAATTGAGGTGAAAAAGGTGTTGGGTGCAGTATAGGGCTTATAAATGTACCAACATTTAATTTTTCAATACGGAAAGTTTGTGAACTTCGAGACGCAGCATTGGAAATGCTAGAGAAAGCCCCTGGCAACCTGCAAAATAAATTCTAGTCTATCTTGCGTATTAATCTCATCAATAAATGAAATCCTGCACTAAAAGAGAATTCGAGAAAACACCAATCCAAACAATTAAATCACGTGGGAAATAAAAGGAAATTAACAATACGAAAGGAAATTCAGAAAGAAAATCATAACTGGAAACCAAGCAGTGTTGACACAATATCGAGAGACTGTAAATGTTGGAAGGAATTCAAAAGCAATTCAAAATCATTTTGCTTGTACTAATCATGTGTGAAATTAACTTGAAAGCATCGGCAAGTAAATCTACTGCGTAAATAACTTATGAAAGAAATCAAATTAATATGAATCTCGCCTTCCTTGTCCCTAAAAATAAATCATGGAGAATTGTTTTCAACATGACGCAATTTTCTTTCATTAACATCGGCTTTGCGACATACAAGTAACATATGGTTTTTGTAAGCATTGTTTAAATGAATATGTTAGTACCTCAAAACCATAATCACTCACATCATTTTCATGTTCTAGAATATAAATCAATTACAACTCATCAATGCATAAGCCGATCTTGTAAATAAGAACAATTGGAGAAATATCCCAAGTGTAAGCACAAATCTCAAGTACAAGAATAATTTCTTCATGCGGAAAATCAGTGAAGCTTAGAGCTGAAAGGAAAACGTTGCAGCAAATTAAATAACATTAACTTTAGAAAGGAAAAAGGACTGAAAGTGTTACACAATAAATAATAATCTAAATTCTAATTAGTTTAAGAATTGTAGAGTGGTGTCGAGTTGGTCTGGCGGCCAACCCAACCAGCTCACACCCTCGCTTAACCTGGTTCACACAGTAATTAGAATCATTAGATGCAATAAATGAATAGACAAAGCATGGATAAAAATTGCTTCAATTAATTTATGAAAAACAATCTTTACATCGAGTAGACATCAGCTTAACTCCAACAAGCAGGAGAAGCGATCCACAATCAGAATCCACGTGCTGCTACATCGGGACAACTTCTCCTCCCTTCTACGCTTCCTTCCATACGCACTCCCTCTGGATCAGTTTCCTAATTCCTGTCTATCTAATTAATTGACTGACTAAGCTACTCGTTCTTTCTCCCCACGATCTCTTATATAGAATTGAATTACAAATTGGGCCTTTTTAATTAGCCAATTAGAATATAGGAAGCAGATATCAACAATTTGCCATGAATAATGTTGGTTTGCAACTGAATGTCGAAACAGGGTCAATTGTGGTGAATCATTGCTCTTTTTCTGGAACAGTGATGTTGCTGGACTCCACGTAGGATGGGTGCAACGCTGCATCATAACCACTTGGTGTAGATGTGGACAGGGCATTGCGTTGACTCCAGAGTTGATGTGGCTGCCATTCCACACACGATGACGCATATCGGCACTTTTTGCAACAATGTGTAACTTTTCACCCACACGCTCTTGTTGTTCCTTCACTTTTTGACGCAGTTTGCTTATGCCCATGTTAACTCTCAATTGCTTTTCCTCCACATAGCTAACTCCAAGGTCATTCAATTTCTTCTCTCTGGGAATCTGTGATTTTTCCAAAGCTCACAATTGTCTTCAGATGGTCTAAACATGCTGGCAAGCATTTCAAAATCGCAGGAATCTTTGCCTCTTGGACAAAGGCAATTGAAACCTCTGCATGACGAATGATGAACTCAACAGCATCCGAACCAAGGGTATTGTACAAAGGAACACAATAAATTCCATTCCCATTACAAGCCTCCATGCTCATAATCCATTCAGGTCAATTTGCTCCATAAATACCACAACGACCTCCCGGCCCAAGACCACAGCTCCTAATAGCAGATCCAATTTTGATAACTATGTTGTAAGCTTCCTGGTATGTCATCCATGTATATTCACCTGCCTTCCCATTTACGATCTCACGCCGACCTAACATTGGATTCTGTGGGTGTTTTTGGACAGCAAGGCTGAAGATGTCCCAACAGCTCTCAATCCCCTGCGGAGGGCTTGGAAATCCGTTCTTCACATCAATGCTGCGATAGACATGCCCCATCGAAGGCCTGCCATCTCGAGACTGTTTGGCATCCTCGACCTGCATTCGCCATGGCTCAGAGCTTTCCTTTTCTTCGAGATTCGACACTGCTAAATGGCTCCAACTCCTTCCTTGTGTAACCACGTGCCAGGTTGCGCATCACATATTGGTTGTAGTCAATCATCAAATAAACATTGTTATGTTGAATGAACATGTAAGTAATTCCAGAGATGTGAGTGCAGTCCAGGAATCTTCAGAGTGCAGGAAGCCCACTGTAACTAGTGCAGGAATCCAATTGGTGCAGGAACGTAAATGCAATGGTGTAGGCACGTCCCAAAGTATAATCAAACTGGTTTTAATCTTGTAATATACAAACCTTAATTAAATTCTCATTAATGCTATTTTAATCCTATTAAAACAAAGAAGTAACAAATACTCTTCGAAAATACTCATTTATCCAATTGAAAGCATGAGAGAAATAAATAAAAATAAGACAAAACAGAGACCCAACATCCCCCCATGCTGACCATCTTGCATGTCCTCATCTAAGGAAATCCAATTCTGTTACTTCCTCGCAAAAACAAAATTAAAAACATTTGTAGGTATTCAAAATGATGTTCCTGCAATTTTGCGTGATCACACTTCCTGCGCTAGTTAAAGCTTTCTCTAAAAATAGAGTGTCTGTTGGATTCTTTATTTGCTTAAATTGATTTCAAGAAAATATAAAACGAAAGCTACCATAAAAAACTAAATTGCACGGATGGTGTTATTACTTGAATAAAATATCTAACTTTTAAAATTTCCAAAAGAATATCTCGGAGGCATCCCTCATCAGAAGTTTCACTTTTAATATCCTCGTTGTAAATATGAGTGACATGATTTAAAAGCCATGGCGTTAAAAATAGACATAGTAATACCTTCCCATAGTGACCATTTTACCATTATCCATGTATAGTTGAAGCTCCTCTTGCCTGGGCACAATGAATTACCTGCACTAAGGGTCCCCATGCCCATAAAAATCATTCCAAAAATATAGAACTCTAAGGTATAACAATAGAAGGATTTTAAAGCCATTCTCAAAGAGATTGATAGTGAGTTCACGGAAAGCAAAAACAACCAAGTAAATTATAGTGTAGAGTCAACTTTAATACCACAGGCATAGCCTTGCTACCAGCAGGCGTCCATAGCGTCAATAGGGGTACCTTTTAACCTTATGAAATGATTTTGTCCCACTTATTAGATATAGATTCATAGTCATTTAAGAACATTTTGCTTTTTCTCTTTTTAGAAGTTAATTAAAGACCGTTGTCCTGGCTTAGTAACCAACTACCGACAGTACCATTCACGAGAACTAACAAGAATGAACAAGCCAGCTCGCAATGAGACCTCTCGTCTTCCAGTTTTTCAACTGAAATCCATTACCCTAGCTCGGTGACCAGTGCGGTAATGTCATTCTCCGTAGGACCCATGATCATAGTAGGTCGGCTTGCAATGAGACCTCCTATCCCTCAATTAATTCGTTTATGTTTTTAGAAAAAAACTCTGATTATGATTAACCTCATATGGGTTACTTAATAAGAGGGGAAGCAAATCTACTCTTTAAGAGTGAAGGATGGCGTGAAAAGTTTTTAATTACTATTCTTTACTAGCTAGTCATGATACCCTAAGAACTTATTTAAAAAACCTCGGATAATGACCAAAAATATTCCTTGAGTTGATGATGTCAGGGTTCTATGAAATCTTATTAGAGTTTTGTAGGCGTGGTCCACCATAGGAGGTTTTTCACCGGTCCCTTCGAAGAGGAATTTGAAAAGATTTTTTGGATGATAGTTTGTTAGAATAGGAAAAAGTATTACATGTAACTTAAAACAATATCCTTGACTGACATGTTAATCCATAATCAAAGTCACTTTAAAATATGAGGTATTAAGTGTAAATTTCTTCTGACAAGTCTTACCATGAGAGTGCATGATAATAGAAATTTCAAAAGCTGTGCTTTTAGGGAATCACAAGTTCAAGAGTGTTGTTATGCATCTTTATTCATTATTCTCCTATTATCATACCCTATTTTTAAAGAAAGAAATATCACCTTGAAGTGAAGGCATACTTCCAATGAATCCATGTGCGTAACAAAATGTTGATTATACTCACTTAGTTTTAAAGAATAGACTTCTAGACATACCAAAGCGTGAGAAACCAATTTCTTCAATTGACATGGTACCAAGAGTTTCTGAATGATGAGGAAATAAGATGGCTTGATGACTGCTCGAAACCAGGATTCAATGGAAACCACATATTTATGATTCTCCAACTAATGCAAGTATTCCATAGTTTGGTAGTCACTCTCCTGGAGGCACAAAGAATATGGTGAAAGGCAAAAGACAAATCCCTCAAGTTTAGGCTCAAATATTTGATTTTCAAATTGGCAAGAATCGTTGAGAGAGATTCTATGGCTTTGATCTTCAACAACATTTTGAGAACAAGTTCCAATGAAAGATTGCTCCTCTGGTGGTCTTTGAATTATATCTTCCTAGGGTGAATTCTCTGTAGTAATGGGGGAGGTTTCCAAATTCATTCCCTTTCCAAACATGGAAGATGTAGCATTTTGTTAAACATGGGAATCAACTAGAAGAATAGGTGGTTCCAACTGCTGTGCAACCTCATGGTTTAGATTATGGTTTATGATATGGTTTGGGCTAGGGTTTTGGTTAATGCTTGGACTAAGGCTTGGGTTAGGATTTGGATTAGGGTTTGGACTAGGGTTAGGTCTAGGGTATGGACTAGGGTTAGGGTATGGATGAGGGTATGGACTAGGGTTAGGGTACAGATTAGGGTATGGACTAGGGTTAGGTTACGGATTAGGGTTTGAATGAGAGATAGGGTATGGGTAAGGATAAAGAGTAGGGTAAGGATTAGGATAAGAGGTAGGGTATGGATTGAGGCTAGGGTAAGGTTTCACATGCGACTGAGACCATGGGGGAGGATAACTTAATGGTGCATTGGAAAGAAATTGTAGTTGTTGTTGGTACTCATATGTGTTATGCTCCTATAGTAATAGGTGTCATATTTCATGATTGACTTGACTAGCTCTGCAATATGTACATACATTTTCTTGCTGCAAAGGTTTTCCATATTCTTAAATAATCAAAAAATTTAAAAAATGAAAAGAGGGTATACCCTAAAAGAAAAATCAAAGGGTAAAAAGAATAAGATGGTCAGAAAAAAGAAAAGAAATGAACCCCAAACAAAAGACCAAGAAAGTGTGCAAGTCCAAAATGCCACTACCATCCTATTTTTGCAATAATATGATGGTGTGCAGCTCGTTGACCTATGTCACCATTGATGAATGGCAAAACAACTCAATCTTGGCTAGTTCATGTCTAAATTTACCTGTTTTAGAAATAGAGAATAAAAATCTGTCCAAACTGTTTAAACTTGGCAGATAAGTAGATAGGTAGAGAAGCAAAGGAGATCAACAGTTTAATATGAGCCCTTGGAAGAAATAAGTGCAGATCTAGATAGGTTTATCATGAAAACAAAAGAAAATTCATCAGGGTTTTCCAGACCAAGTGCACCCAAAGAAGAAGAAGAAAAAATGTTAGGTACACTAGGCTAGGTAGGCAGTTTTGATGTTGCAGAAGAAAACTTGTGAGTGAGATTTGTCTCTTAGGTATTATGGCAGAAGCATGACTAACTCCCCTTCACACTGTTTCCCCAATCACTTACTGATTTCCCCCTCAGATATTAAGATCTTCTTAATGTCACTAATCCACTAATCTCATTTCATTTCATAAACATTTGCCTAAGGTAAATTCCTATTTTACTTATAGGAGACATGCATAAATATCACATAAAAACCCCTCTCTTCCCCTTTAAGCCTCAGTTTCCTAAACAATAAACTTGGCGCTTTCGATTATTTTCCATATTAACTATTATTATATAATTCCCTTGCAAGATTACCCTTCCCCGTATTAATATAAATATACAATAAAACCCCAAAATATTAATAATCCCGCCCCCGGTCGATTACGACCATATTATTGTTTTAAGCAGGGATTAATGGTTCATTTGGAACCTTTAATAACCTAAGCCACCGCGCGCTCAAAGGACTTAATTAACCACTCCGGTTAATTAATAACCTAACTAAACTCACCCCGCAGACCAATAAAACAAGCCCTGAAACCATTAAAACATTTGATTTGATATATGGGGCTCGCGCATTAAACCTCCGCCGTCTCTGAAGAGCGCCCACCGTCAGATCTGGGCCCGCTCATCCAACGGTCCACGCTCATATCGCGACCCGCCTATCCGCTGCACTTTAACGCCCGGGGGATTGGTGGTATCGCGCCCATACCATGGACGCATGTCACACTCCCGAGCTGCTTGCAACCCCCCCCCCGTCTGAAACCACTCAAGCAGATAAGCGGTGCGGGGGGAAGCCGCTTACCAACCTCCGCTTCACGACAAAATTTCACATCACTGTGACGTCAGCTGCGCAATAAACGCCAAAAAGCCCCACCAAAGCCAAAATTTGATTAAAATCACGAAAAAATGTCATTTTCGTCCATTTTTTTTTTGCGCGCTGCTTTCATGTAAGATATGTCCAATTCATTGCAAATCACGTCCAGTCCGCCACCCGCCCAAAAAACTCCAGCATCCTGCTCTGCAGCTCGCCCTGCAACCTGCGAATTACACGATTCACCTTTAAAAAAAGGTATTTACCCCATTTCACTTCCCGAATCAGTAATTTCATTTTTTCTCTATGAATTCTACCAAAAAGAGCCAAATTCAAGTGAAGTCAGTCCATAGCTTTCATACCATGACACCCAAAACAACTGTTTTGCCTATTTTCCCACAGAAAGCCAAAATTCCTGTTTGAAAACACAAGAACCAAACATGGAGGCCCCCATAGCCCTGAATGTAGTGCCCGTGAATGCACCTCATAAAGACTTGAATTATCTACCTTTGGCCGACAGAGATTTCCAAATAAAAGACCCATCTGATGACGGGAATCATCTTCAGACCTTCTGCCAGATAAGGGATAGCTATTTAAGCAACTCTGACATTTTTGGACTGTGGGAATCAAACCTTCCCATGTATTTCCTGCCCTCAGTCCATGTCTTCCTAGATATCATTCACCAGTGCTGTGCCAATTATGACCCTGTTCATAGAGCTGTTATGTCTCCTTCCAACACTGTCCTTTTTCACATAACTGCTGAATCCATCAATGAGATGATACATTTCCATTCCACTGAACCCCTCACTCGTCTTTCCATGGGATTTTTGCTTGAAAAGGCCTCTCAATTGCCCAGCTCAGAAATAACTCGTATTGCCCAGATGTTCATGAAACCAAACTGTCAACCCCAAGGCCCACCTCCCTATTTGCATGTCTGGTTCACTGAGACTGGAAAACTCATTCTTGACATGATATTCTTGATCCTGGGATTTAGGTCCAGTGAATATGTGGATGATATCACCCTGGTTCTGTTATCTATCTTTACTCCAGGACAACCCCCTGCTGTCAAATATGACTATGCTACTTTTATTGCTGACAAAATTCATGCTCAATTCATGAATTTGGAAAGGGAAGGAGTGTTTAAATATACATCTTTCATATACCATATGCTATTATATTATCACCCAGACAGTTTCCCATTTCCCATCAGGAAATTAGACTCAAAAGGGAATCAGAGGTCTGTGATTTTTTGGAGCTCAGTCTTCCATAGCTATGACTCCCCTTATGCCTATAATGAATTCATTGATTTGTTTGTACACCCAGCCTCCACTCTGTTGATAGGAGCTCCTCCTCCTAGAATTTCTGGTGATATGAGGAAAATTTTACAGCTGTCCAAACAGTACAGGATAGGTGACTGGTACCTCTACCAGAATCACACTGAAATCAGAATATATGGATGTGAATTATGCCCATTCAAGTTGCCTAGGTATGTGCCTATGAGGCTATTTGCATTAGAATATTTCAGGTAGCTCATCTGTTCAGACTTAACCCACTTTTGTAATGTAAAGAAGAAGGCGCAGCTGAGAATCAAAAACCAGTTGGGCCCTTATGTCATCCATTCTAGGGATGCATGGAAAGATGCTGAGAACATATTAGAAAACCACCTTAAATTCAAGAAGAGTTTTGAGTGGGTACCATATGACCCAAATAGTTTTATAAGTGACAGAAGAGTAAGAAACAGGCTGTCAGTTTATGTTCATCATAGCATCCTAGAAATAGAACAGTATGCAAATCAGGATGAATGGATAGAAGGGACCTTAATTGAAGAAATTAGTGAGCAAGAAAAGATGGAAAAAGCTATGAAAAATCTTGAAAAAACCCTTGACCTGGACTCTTTTGGACAGGTATCTTTCAAGTGGCCTCAACAAACAAGAGTTGGAACATCCTCTACTGGAACTTCTCAACAGCGTGTACTAAGAACCAGCGCATCAGTCACAGGGACCTCAAAGGGCAAAGAGGTGGAAACAACAGAACAACCAATCATGACCGATCAGCCAGGGGGGTCCAAAGAATAGGAGCAAGTACAGATTCCTCCTGCCCATTCTAAAGCACCAGAAATCCCAGCATTTCAAACCCCTCTAAATGAGGAGAAGGGAAAGAAGAGAGACAGAGAAGAGACCACACCTATTACTGGACCTGCAGAGCAACCGGGTGTAAAGAGGCAAATATTGGATCCTCTGTTGGAAGAGGAAATCATTGAAGAAACAACAGAAAACCTAAGAGGTGAGAGGGTAGTCAGCGAACAGACTTCCCCAGTGGTAGATACATCAACTAGCTCACATAGGCAAGAGCTAGAAAGGCAATAGAGTGTGGAAGTTTCATCCACTAGGCCACAAAGCAAACAGGCGTCGGACATCAAAAGGACATTCACTGAGATAAAGGCCAAGAACGATCCACTAAGGCTTCAAATTTACAACCAGTATCTTAAGATGGCCCCCACAAAACAACAAAGATTAATGTCAGCATATGGCATAAAAGAAGGGAAGATGATAATAAGTTACTTTAAGCCCAAGGTGCAACAACCACAATCAGCAGTTGACTACATCAGGACAAATCTGGAGGTTTTAGCCAAGGATATTCATCCCTTGGACCAGATTGAGCTTCATAAACAGACTGGAGAGATGGTATACTCTACACTGGCTGACAAAGCAATGTTGGCCCATCAGTTGCAAAACTCCTTGAATAATACCTCTGCTCAGTTAGATTTAGAGCAAGCTTATTCTCTAGCAAAGGACAACAGGATCAAATCCTTGGAGGAAATTATCATTGAACTGGGACATGATCCCAAAGACCCCAAAGGCATAAAGGCACTGATGAAGAAAACAGAAGACGACATTGCTGCCCTAAGAAAATAGTTGAAACTGTCTCCTTCCATGCACCCACAGACTGCAAAAGTTGTACAGCAGAAATCCGAGGAGGACATGATGGACCTGCTTATGAAACTCAATGAAAGATTAACTGACACTGAGCAGGCACTGGAAAAAGTGCTAAAGGAAAAGCAGGGAGAGTCGACCTCCCAGCCACCTGAAGGAATCCCTATAGTCACAACTGTAGTCCCCTCAACAACTGGATCAACATTGGCCCCAAATGTCCCAGCAGCTACAACTCAAGTAATCACAGGTACAACATCAGCAGGAGCAGCACCAGGCAGCAGTACAAGTATGACCACAGAAGAATTGATAAAAGCCATGGAGGAACTGAAACTCCAAGTGTCAGAGCTGAAGCAAGTAAATGAGAAATTGGCAAAATTAGAACAAAGCTATGATAAAGCCAAAATTAATGTGGCAGAGAAAACAAGAGAGGTTAAAGCATTGCAGAAAAAAGTCAGAACATTAGAAAAGGATCTCACTATGGAAAAGCCTCTGGCGGAAATCAAAGGAATCCTTTGGACCAACATCACTCAATCCCTTAGTGATGTTTGGCCATCTATCCAGACAATTTATGAGCAGATCGACTTGGTAAATGCAGCACATGGTGAAATCCAAAAAGCAAGAGCTTTATTAGGACAAATGCCTGATCAAGCCAACAGGCTCATTCATTTTTTGAATTATAGAAACAAAGAACAACTTGAACAGCTCGGCATCCCAGACAGGACAGACACCATTTTGGATATCAAAAGAGTTCTAACAAAGAAAACTCTAATGCAAAATTTAGAAAAAAAGATGCCAGGATATGTAAGTAGAAATCAATTCTTTCACGCAAAGATTTACAATTTTGCAGGTTAAAGCACTGCCAAGTCTTTTAGGAAATAATGATAGGTTAATGAGACACACATATTATACACATAAGTTAAACACATATGCTGTTGATCAGGTTAATTCATCAACAAGTTCTCCAGGAGAAAAAGCACTTCCCTCAGGCCAGAGTCTCTATGATAATTTAGAGAACTTATTCTATATTGAACATGAAGTAAAACATTTGTTTCAACTCCAACCTAATTTTGTTAGATATATAGACGTTGATGAAACACTGAGGAAACTTCAGAGGCATAAATTGCCAGATCAACAATGCTGGGAGGACATGTTAGGAATTTTGTAAATTTCTCTCAGATAAAGCGGAGATTTCAGGCTATTTTTTCTATAATAAGATAAACAGAGATAAATGAAGCTTAAGCGGGTCAAAGCATATTGAAACAGGATTGAAAAACATTTGACCAAAGACGCAACACCCAGCACAGAGCATCAATGGAAGACAGCCGTGGACCGACTCACAGAACCTACCTCCGGTACATCCCATAAAGACGGAACAACCAGCGCAACAACAATTTATTGTTTCCTCGCTTTTCGAGACTGTTTGTCTCTATCTTTTGTAAAAGAAGCATTAATCATCACCATATATTATCTCCTTTAGATATTTTGTAATATATTTTTACATTTTGTATAAATACCCCCCCAAACGAAGTATTTGGGGTTGGTGAGTTGGGAAGTATTCTCAGACTTTGCTGTAATACAAAAATTTTGGAATAAAAAAGGCTGTTGGAACCATTTTTGTCTGGCCTACTGGATGAGGAATTGATGCTAAGGAACATGTTACAGAATTATTGAATCAACTTATGGATCAATAAGTCCTTTCTAACTTGTGTTTTACAGTTTCTTCGTTTTCTATATCATCTATGTTCATGATCTAAATAATAGAGAGAAAGATAATTCAGAATTTGCTTGATTGCACTCTATCTTCAGTCTTTATTATTCTCTGTGTTTTCTTCAGAATTAGTATAGACAATGAATTCTTAATTGCTCATGTTTCCCCTGATTCTTTCATTTTGAATATTTGCTAAGGAATTCTTAATTGCTCCTTAACAATAATCATCCAGTTTCCCTCTGTCAAATATGATGAAGGATTCTTAACTGCCCTTCATCCACTTGACCCCATTCCATTTGATTCCAGCCTTTACATTGTTGCATATCTGATTACCTTGCTCTGTGATACCCTCCTCTGTTAAGAAACTGAACCGAGGAAGCTATCCTTCTTCGACTCCATCATGCCCAATGGACTGAAACTCTTCAGGTTTACCTCACTGTTCTATTGAATCTCCATCTCTCCAACCAAACTCAAAAAAAATCCTTGCACTTCATAACTAGCCTAACACATATCAAAGCAAAGCTAAATCATAAAGAGAGAGCCCTCTCTGGATGCAGATTGGCTAGAATCTATATCTAAAAGATTGGTCTGTGGTTACCTCGGCCATATTTCCCTTCTTACAACTTTGGGGAACAACCTGAGTGATAACATCATTGGCGACTCCGTTGGGGACCTGAATAGTTTGTTTATTGTATCCATTCTTGATCAGTCCATTTTTTCAAGAAGTCTTTAGGAAAATTTAAAACTCTTACATTTAGAAACTCCTAGAAGATACTGTAAAAAGTTGTATTGTGAAAATATTTCAAGAAAAACCAAAAACATACTCAGAAATTGGCTCCAAAGAAAAAGATTCGTTACACCAGATCAAATCCGGATCCTAAACCCCCACCTGTCTTTGAAAATCCTAATCTGATTCCTAAAATCCTTAGAAGCCAGGAGAGCCAAGAACATTCTGCTAGTTCACCCCGTGACAAACATTTGCAGAACACTATCCAAACTGAGCTTACTTCTGGAAAAACACAAATCCATTCTGCCATTGCTGCAGCTTCTTCAAGCTCACCATCAGCACTTCAAACCCTCCTTTCCACTCCTCCATCCACAACTTACATTTCCACTGTTATCCCTGCTCTTCCAGCTGTCACTCTTATATCTGCAAACATGGAAAACCGTTATGCTCCCCTGCAATTACCTGCAAATCCAGGGGCTATGCCTCAGGACTATCAAAGCAAAATCACCTATTTTGATGGTACTAACACTTACACAGCTCAACAACATACTAAGAAGATGACAAACTATTTTGAAAACTATGAGATTGATGATGATGATGTCAGAATGAAAGTATTTGTTCAAAGCTTAACTGGAGATGTTAGAACCTGGTTTAGAGCACTCCCTGCAAACACTATCACTGACCCAGAAGCCCTTTATCAGACCTTCTTGAACAGATGGGAAAAGAAGAAAGATCCTTTCCACATTTTATCAGAATACGAAAACTTGAAGAGAGGTCCACAAGAAATTGTTCAAGATTACTGTACCAGATTTAATAATGTATACAATGCTATTCCTCAGAATCTCAGACCTCCTCCAGATTTACCTTTGATCAAACTCCCTGATGCATTTGATTCTGATATGTCATATCAGCTTAGGGAAGGAGCTCCTTGAAGCTCAGAAGACATGCAGAGTATAGCTGTCAGTGTTGAGGCCAACCTGATTTCTAAACGAGCTCGAGCTAGAGCTAAAAGGAGGACACCTTTAAAAGAAGAACCTTCTGCATTTGAACAAAAATTAGATGCTATTATTAAAGGAATGGATAGACTTGGTGATAGAGTAGAAACAATTGAGAGGAAATCCCCTTGGGATGGTCAACCAAGCAATACTGGGAGAAATCCAAACTTCAGAAAAAACCAGAACCCTAATACTGGAAAGGCTGGTCTAGACCAAAACATTAGACCCCCATTCCAGGAAAATTATGCTGAAGCTTCAACTTCTAGTGAACCAACAGAAGATACTCAAATTAACTTAATGGGCCTCAATAGTGAGCAACAAATTTTCTTGACCCAAGAAGACCAAGAGGCTCACACTCTTAATCAATTCCAAATTCAATCAGGTGAATCATTTGATTTTAGGGAGGGATATGACACAACCATCTATGAAGTCCACAAGCAATACAATCTAAGGAGTAGAAGGATAGATGTTCCTGAAACCAATAAATAGAAGGATACTAAGCAAACTAGCAAACCTACAATCAAGAACCCTCCTGTACAAGCCCCTCCTAAAACAACTCCTAACCCAAATCATCCAATAGTTGAAGATGTATCAAACAATCAACAACCTAACAAACAACCTTCCACTTCTACTCCTCCCAAAGGAAAGGTGGAAGAACCTCCAGAAATTGACATAGAAGCAACTTCAACCCATAACAACACTCCTATAAAAGAGAAAGACGCATAAAATACAACAGAAAAAGAAAATCTCACTGCCCGAAATGAAAAAATGCAAACAGAAAAACCTTTCAACCTTGAGATCGAAATAGGAAAATTAAAGATAGCAATTCCATTGTCAGAATTGGCTAAGCATGATGTCTATAGAGATCAAATTAGTAGATCACTCCAGATTTCGGAAAACAAAGATGCAGTAAATGTCTTGGATGACCAGCCTGAATTAATTTTTGGCCCTGAGGTAAATGGTAAATCAGTAGATGGAGGGGTCCCTCCTTTCTATGTAAGTCTGAACATTCATGATAAAATACTTCATAATGCAATGTTTGATTCTGGTGCTTCTCATAACTTAATGCCTAAATCTGTGATGGAGAAGTTGGACCTAGACATTACCAGGCCATACAAAGACTTGTTCTCTTTTGATTCAAGCCAAGTCAAATGTCTAGATTTGATGAAAGATTTATGTGTACCATTAGTTCAATACCTTGCCAAGACAATTTTAATGGATGTAGTGGTAGCTGACATACCACCAAAATATGGTATGTTGTTGTCTAGATCTTGGGGTGCAAAGCTCCAAGGATCTTTACAATTGGACATGTCTTATGCTACCATTTCAGTATTTGGTCAACCGAAGAGATTGTATCGAGAAACTCTAATGAAATATGTGGTGAGTAGCCAGGAAAAACCCTAGAATTTTCCCATCTATTCCATGCATTCTGACATGGACTCCTTCATTCTGTACAATGCTGAGGTTAATCCTGTAACTAATATCAAGGTTTTACCACTTCAACAAGAAAAGGTTATAAGCGAAAGGTCTAGTCTCCAAATTCAAGAAATTTATGAGATAATTGATATAACAGAAACTCAAGAGAAACTAGATGAAACTAAAAATCCAGTTTTCCCTAGTAAACAAATTTCCAAGACTCCCGATACTAACTATGAACATGAGATCCTTTGGTACTTGGAATTTGATGGTTTAGTCAATAAATTAGGGGCAGGAGCAAGAATTTGGGTACATAATCTAGAAAATGATCATGCTGAAGGGCATGCTTACAGGTTAAATTTTAGGTGCGCTAATAATATGGCTGAATATGAAGCTCTGTTGCTAGGACTTAAATTGATCAAAAGTTTAGGGGAAATTATGGTATCGTTTTGGGAGACTCTGATTTAGTCATTCAACAGATAAAGGGAAACTTCCTCACAAATGATCTCAGATTAAAATCTTACAGAGGGGCAGCAGTTGAGATCCTTAATACATTTCTTGAAACACAGCTTGCCAAAATTCCAAGAAAACATAACTTGCATGCTCACAGTTTGGCAATATTTGCCAACACTTGTAAACTACCATTTGAACCCAATCATCAGTTTACAGCTGAGATTAGGCACAGGCCAACCATACCAGACAACGTAAAGAACTGGCAAGTGTTTGATAATGATACTCAGATTAACAATTTCTTGACCCTAAAAGAAGAATTTTCCAGCACTAATATAGACACGGACACTGTTTGTGAAGTTGATCAAATAGATAAAATTGAAATAGACATTTCAACAGAAACTGCAACACAAATACTTCACCCAATGAAATTTACCAAGGAAAAGTTGTAAGATCTTAAAGAAATAGACATTGTTGAGATTATTGAGTGGGAACCTGAAGCTATTGATTTAAAAGACAATTATTTGTCCACAGGATTAACTCCTCTGGAAGACTTCTTTGATTCTAATGATATCCCAAGGAAACCCAAAATGCAGCCTCTAAACATAGAAATTGAGGACTGTAACATAGGAACTGAAGAAAATCCTAAAATGATAAAACTATCCAAAACTCTGCCTCCTGACCAAAAGCTTAAATATGTTGAACTGTTCAAGAAATTCCAGGATGTTTTTGCGTGGAGCTATGAAGATCTAAAATATTATGAAATCTCTGTGATTCAACATACAATACCCCTAAAAGAAAATCAGAAGCCATTCAAGCAAAAACTCAGAAGGGTCAACCCTGTACTACTCCCTCTAATTGAAAAAGAAGTCAAAAGAATGTATGAAACTGGGATAATTGCACCTATCAGGTTTTTAGAATGGGTGTCTAACTTAGTGCCCACTAGGAAGAAAATAGGAGAAATCATATTGTGTGTTGATTTAAGGAACGTAAATAAGGTTTCTTTAAAAGACCACTACCCCTTACCTAAGATGGACCACATTTTACAAAGGATAGTAGGTGCCTCTAGAATTTCACTGATGGATGGGTTTTCAGGCTTCAACCAGATTCTAGTCCATCTTGATGATTAGGAAAATACTGCTTTTACAACCCCATGGAGAACTTTCAAATATGTAAAAATGCCATTTGGACTCAAGAATGCAGGGGCAACCTTCCAACGTGCAATGGACATAACTTTTGCGAAAGAAATTCATGATTTTCTAGTCATATACTTAGATGATCTCACTGTGTTTTCCAAATCAGATCAGCAACATCTAGATCATCTGAGACAAGTGTTTTTAACATGCAGAAAGTATGGTATTTCCTTGAATCCTAAGAAATCTTTGTTTGGTCTAGAGGAGGGCAAACTGTTAGGTCACATAATCTCCAAAGACGACATCAAAATTGATCCTGATAGAATAGAAGCCATTTTGCAAATACCCCACTCCAGAAATGTCAAATAACTTCAAGCTTTCCTAGGGAAAATTAACTTTTTAAGAAGATTCATACCTAACTTGGTTGAGTTAATCAGATTGCTGAACAATATGCTGAAAAAAGATTCCAAGGTTAAATGGACATTAGAAGCCAAACAAGCCTTTGAGGAAATTAAAATGGCTTTGACCAGAACACTAGTCCTTACAAGCCCAAAATTTGACAGAGACTTCATAATATTTTCATTTGCATCGGAACACACTATTGCTAATGTTTTACTACAGAAAGATGATCAAGGATGTGAAAAACCTATAGCCTTTTTTAGTAAAGCACTTAGGGATGCACCACTAAAATACCCAATCATGGAAAAACAGGCTTATGCACTTATGAAAGCTATCAAAGATTTCAGAGTCTACATATTGTACTCTCATATAATAGCCTATGTACCAAATGCTGTTGTCAAAGATATCCTGACCCAAGAGGGGATTGAAGGAAAGAGAGGTAAATGGATTGCTAGTATATTGGAGTATTATATTGAAATAAAACCTACAAAGCTTATAAAAGGACAGGGATTAGCTAAACTTATGACTGAAACAAACTTTCAAGCCCTAGATATCAATGAACTGGATAATGAACAGGAGATGGCGACTCCACAAATCAGTCAGGCCTTCTTAGAATCACCTTGGTATGTTGATATTTCTTATGTATTATTAAACCTGCAGGCTCCTCCAGGGTTATCCAGAACAAAGAAAAGGTTTTTGAAAATGAAAGCCTCAAAGTTTTGTATTTTAGATGGTGCTCTTTTTTGGAAAAATCATGAAGGTGTTCTATTAAATTGTCTAATAAAAGATGAAACTGACAAGGTACTCAAAGAATTTCATGCAAGGGACTGTGGTGGACATCTTTACTGGAAATCGATTGCTGACAAAATTCTAAGGGCTGGATTTTGTTGGCCAACCTTGTTTGCTAATGTCAAAAAGTTTGTCACTGCTTGCCATAAATGCCAAATTTTTGAAGGAAAAAGGAAACTTCTGCCTCTACCCCTTAGACCAATTTCCATTAAAATACCATTCCAACAATGGGGTTTGGACTTCATTGGGGAAATTCATCCTCCTTCTTCTGGCCAACATAACTGGATCCCGATTTCCACAGACTATTTCACTAAATGGATAGAAGCCATCCCTTGTAGACAAGCCAATGATACAGTGATCATACAATTCTTAGAAACCAATATCTTTTCTAGATTTGACTGTCCTAAAAAGATCATATCTGACAATGCTGCTGCTTTCAAATCCAAGAGAATGATCAGTTTCTGTCACAAGTATCACATCACCTTAGGCCATTCCACAACCTATTACCCTCAAGGTAATGGTCTAGCTGAGTCCTCCAATAAAAGCCTGATCAATATTATTAAGAAAGTATTGGAAGAAAACAAGAAAAATTGGCATAAGAAACTTATTAATGCACTATGGGCAGACAGATTAACCACCAAGAGATCCATTGGGACTAGCCCTTATGAGTTAGTCTATGGTATGGAGGCTGTATTTCCTTCCTCCTTGGGAATCCCTGTAATGAAATTACTGCAAGAAGCTCAGGTGGAACCCAATGACATTCAGAGAAGGATAAATCAGACCATCCATTTGCAGCAGACCAGAGAAGAGGTATACCAAAGATCCCAAGTATTACAAGAAAACCTCAAGAAGATATTTGATAAGAGGACCAAAGTAGAGGATTTTTACCTAGGAGACAGAGTTTTAAAATGGGATTTCAGAAGAGAAGATAAAGGAAAACATGGGAAGTTTGACTTCCTATGGAAGGGACCCTTTATTATCCAGGCTTCACAAGGCAACAATACTTACTTTCTGAAAAGCCTCGATGGTATAGAAGCAGAAGATGGACCAGTGAATGGTCGAATGATGAAACACTATTTTGATCCAGTTTGTTAATATATCTTGAATCTAACTTGTACATAGCAAAGTTCAGTTTCTGCAGCTTTTTACAGCAATAAGAATAGGAAGGAATGGGTAGAAAGTTTTGAGAAACAGTGAAGGAATTTTACTATTTTTGTTTTCAGCTCAAGAGAAATGTATATGTTTTACATGGTCCTTTGTACAGTTTTGTTTACTTACAACAAAGGAATATTTCAGAGTGCAGCAAGAATTGTACATAAGGCCATCTGACTTGTTGTTCTTGACTTTTCACCAGGAAAAGCCATCCCCAAGTGGAGCCAGTGTTATGCTCCTATACCAATAGGTGTCATATTTCATGATTGACTTGATTAGCTCTGCAATATGTACATACCTTTTCTTGCTACAAAGGTTTTCCATATTCTTAAAGAATAAAAAAATTTAAAAAATGAAAAGAGGGTATACCCTAAAAGAAAAATCAAAGGGTAAAAAGAATAAGATGGTCAGAAAAAAGAAAAGAAATGAACCCCAAACAAAAGACCAAGAAAGTGTGCAAGTCCAAAATGCCACTACCATCCTATTTTTGCAATAATCTGATGGTGTGCAGCTTGTTGACCTATGTCACCATTGATGAATGGCCAAACAGCTCAATCTTGGCTAGTTCATGTCTGAATTTACCTATTTTAGAAATAGAGAATAAAAATCTGTCCAAACTGTTTAAACTTGGCAGATAAGTACATAGGTAGAGAAGCAAAGGAGATCAACAATTTAATCTGAGCCCTTGGAAGAAATAAGTGCAGATCTAGATAGTTTTATCATGAAAACAAAAGAAAATTCATCAGGGTTTGGCAGACCAAGTGCACTCAAAGAAGAAGAAGAAAAAATGTTAGGTACACTAGGCTGGGTAGGCAGTTTTGATGTTGCAGAAGAAAACTTGTGAGTGAGCTTTGTCTCTCAGGTATTATGGCAGAAGCATGACTAACTCCCCTTCACACTGTTTCCCCAATCACTTACTAATTTCCCCCTTAGATATTAAGATCTGCTTAATGTCACTAATCCACTCATCTCATTTCATTTCATAAACATTTGCCTAAGGTAAATTCCTATTTTACTTAGGAGAAATGCATAAATATCACATAAAAACCCCTCTTTTCCCCTTTAAGCCTGAGTTTCCTAAACAATAAACTTGGCGCTTTGGGTCATTTTCCATTTTAACTATTATTATATAATTCCCTTGCAAGATTACCCTTCCCCGTATTAATGTAAATATACAATAAAACCCCAAAGTATTAATAATCCCTCCCCCGATCGATTATGACCATATTACTGTTTTAAGTAGGGATTAATGGTTCATTTGGAACCTTTAATAACCTAACCCGCCGCGTGCTCAAAGGACTTAATTAACCACCTGGGTTAATTAATAACCTAACTAAACTCACCCCGCAGACCAATAAAACAAGCCCCGAAACCATTAAAACATTTGATTTGATATATGGGGCCTGCGCATTAAACCTCCATCGTCTCTGAAGAGCGCCCACCATCAGATCTGGGCCCGCTCATCCAACGGTCCATGCTAATATCGTGACCCACCTATCCGTTGCACTTTAACGCCTGGGGGATTGGTGGTATCGCGCCCGTACCATGGACGCGTGTCACACTCCCGCGCTGCTCGCGGTCCCCCCCGTCCGAAACCTCTCAAGCACATAAGTGATGCGGGGGGAAACTGCTTAACACCCTCCGCTGCACGACAAAATGTCACATCACCGTGACATCAGCCGCGCAATAAATGCCAAAAAGCCCCGCCAAAGCCAAAATTTTATTAAAATCACGAAAAAATGTCATTTTCGTCCATTTTTTTTGCGCACTATTTTCATGCAAGATACGTCCAGTTGATTGCAAATCACATCCAGTCCGCCACCCACCCAAAAAACTTCAGCATCTTGCTCTGTAGCTCGCCCTGCAACCTACGAATTACACGGTTCGCCTTTAAAAATAGGTATTTACCCCATTTCACTTCCCGAATTGGTAATTTCGTTTTTTCTCTGTGAATTCTACCCAAAAGAGCCAAATTCAAGTGAAGTCAGTCCGTAACTGTCATACCAGGACACCTAAAACAATTGTTTTGCCTATTTTCCCATAGAAAGCCCAAATTCCTGTTTGAAAACACAAGAACCAAACATGGAGGCCCCCATCGCCCTGAATGTAGCGTCCGTGAATGCACCTCATAAAGACTTGAATTATCTACCTTTGGCCGGCAGAGATTTCCAAATAAAACACCCATCTGATGACGGGAATCATCTTCAGACCTTTTTCCAGATAAGGGATAGCTATTTAAGCAACTCTGACATTTTTGGATTGTGGGAATCAAACCTTCCCATGTATTTCCTGCCCTCAGTCCATGTCTTCCCAGACATCATTCACCAGTGCTGTGCTAATTATGACCCTGTTCATCAAGCTGTTATGTCTCCTTCCAACACTGTCCTTTTTCACATAACTGCTGAATCCATCAATGGGATGTTGCATTTCCATTCCACTGAACCCCTCGCTCGTCTTTCCATGGGATTTTTGCTTGAAAAGGCCTCTCAATTGCCCAACTCAGAAATAACTCGTATTGCCCAGATGTTCATGAAACCAAGCTGTCAACCCCAAGGCCCACCTCCTTATTTGCATGTCTGGTTCACTGAGACTAGAAAACTCATTCTTGACATGATATCCTTGATCCTGGGATTTAGGTCCAGTGAATATGTGGATGATATCACCCTGGTTCTGTTATCTATCTTTACTCCAGGACAGCCCCCTGCTGTCAAATATGACTATGCTACTTTCATTGCTGACAAAATTCATGCTCAATTCATGAATTTGGAAAGGGAATGAGTGTTTAAATATACATCTTTCATATACCATCTACTGTTATATTATCACCCAGACAGTTTCCCATTTCCCATCAGGAAATTAGACTCAAAAGGGAATCGGAGGTCTGTGATTTTTTGGAGCTCAGTCTTCCATAACTATGACTCCCCTTATACCTATAGTGAATTCATTGATTTGTTTGTACACCCAATCTCCACTCTGTTGATAGGAGCATCTCCTCCTAGAATTTCTGGTGATATGAGAAAATTTTTATAGTTGTCCAAATAGTATAGGATAGGTGACTGGTACCTCTACCAGAATCACACTGAAATCAGAATATATGGATGTGAATTATGCCCATTCAAGTTGCCTAGGTATGTGCCTATGAGGCTATTTGCATTAGAATATTTTAGGCAGCTCATCTGTTCAGACTTAACCCACTTTTGTAATGTAAAGAAGAAGGCGCAACTGAGAATCAAAAACCAGTTGGGCCCTTATGTCATCCATTCTAGGGATGCATGGAAAGATGCTGAGAACATATTAGAAAACCACCTTAAATTCAAGAAGAGTTTTGAGTGGGTACCATATGACCCAAATAGTTTTATAAGTGACAGAAGAGTAAGAAACAGGTTGTCAGTTTATGTTCATCATAACATCCCAGAAATAGAACAGTATGCAAATCAGGATGAATGGATATAAGGGACCTTAATTGAAGAAATTAGTGAGCAAGAAAAGGTAGAAAAAGTTATGAAAAATCTTGAAAAAACCCATGACTTGGACTCTTTTGGACAGGTATATTTCAAGTGGCCTCAACAAACAGGAGTTGGAACATCCTCTGCTGGAACTTCTCAGCAGCCTGTACTAAGAACCAACGCATCAGTCACAGGGACCTCAAAGGGAAAAGAGGTGGAAACAACAGAATAGCCAATCATGACCGATCAGCCAGGGGGGTCCAAAGAACAGGAGCAAGTACAGATTCCTCCTGCCCAATCTAAAGCACCAGAAATCCCAGCATTGCAAACCCCTCTGAATGAGGAGAAGGGCAATATGAGAGACAAAGAAGAGACCACACTTATTACTGGACCTGCAGAGCAACCGGGTGCAAAGAGGCAAAGATTGGATCCTCTGTTGGAAGAGGAAATCATTGAAGAAACAACAGACAACCTAAGAGGTGAGAGGGTAGTTAGCCAACAGACTTCCCCAGTGGTAGATACATCAACTAGCTCACATAGGCAAGAGCTAGAAAGGCAGCAGAGTGTGGAAGTTTCATCCACTAGGCCACAAAGCAAACATGCCTCGAACATCAAAAGGACATTCACTGAGATAAAGGCCAGGAACGATCCACTGAGGCTTCAAATTTACAACCAGTATCTTAAGATGGCTGATGAGCCCCAAATTCGGTAACATTTTGGGCTCATTTGGCCTAACTACCCTTGCTCAATCCTTCATTTTTCATAACTTATGCATCATTTTTTAGTATGTTTATGTCATTTGTACGAATAAGGGTAGTCACTATTCCTAGGTGGCTAACACGTGCTCATTTCAGGTTTTTTTGACACATGTTGGAGCAAAACCGAGCAGAAAAGGGCTAGGAGATAGCCAAGATGGGGTTGAGGATTCGTAGGGGGGTTGTCCACGGCATTAAATAGCCTTCCTCGGGATCTTCACCCCCAACTCCGAGCTCCAAAAGCCACCAAAACCGGATCTAGAAGGCAACCAAACAGATTTTGTGGAAGCAACTATTCACTTCCAGTGTGGTCAGCCAAGTCCCATAGATTTAGGAGGCCAGCTTGGGCCTCGTGATGTATAAATGATAAGGCTTCAGCCTTCGAAAAGGACTTTTGGAAAAACCTTTGCACATTCTGCACTACGAGCTGCCAGCTCTGTTTTGTTCTTTTGTAGCCATTATTGGCATAACTCTTGACTTATGATTATTATTTTTTAATGGGAAGCAGTCAGATTTGATCTCAGCTCTGAGTTTCTAGAGGAGCCATAGCTCTCGGGGTTGGACCCAACCTAAGAGCCTAGGGCCTCCTTCTTTGTATTAATATCTTTCCTTTCAACATTATGATTTTCTTTGCATGCATTTGAAACGCAGTTTGTTGAGTTAGATTTCGTTGTGTGGTTAAGTAGGTCATTGTTGAAGAATAGAGTTGTTTTAGATGTCTAGAATAGAGTAATGAGATAAGAAGTGATAAAAGCTCCAGAAAAGGGTTGGCTGCACTCTCATTTTCACCTCTTCCTAGGGGCTGGAATTGCAGACAGTGCTGCCCAACAAAAACACTAGTTTGCTTACCCATCTTTGGTGAAGTATTTTCATTTGTAGGAGTTATTCATGCGTTCAGACCTCTTGGAATGTTTCTTTGCTTCAGTACTGTACGTGGTTCTCTTTAGAAATAACATTGCTGTTCATTGGTTTCATTAACAGTTAGGATAGATTAGTTAATATTTTGATTATGTGCAGGACGTGGTTGATTTGGTTAAGTTTACACTGTGCGGTGCATCTCCATCACTCTCTCGTCCATCTAAGCTTCGTCCAGGCCAACTGCTCATCTCCAAGTTAGATCCCTTGTCTCACAACTACTCTTTTGCCCATGTCACCCTACCTTCTTGGCCTTCCATTTCCTCTGCCCTCTTTAAGACAAGCTAGCTTTCCACACCCTCTCATCACTTCATCTCTCTGTCACTAAGTCATTACAAACCCCTATCCTACCTCCCTATCCATTCATGCATCCTCTTTCACTCACCCATCATCCAAAATCCAATTGTAGAACATCCTGTAGAAATTCTGAAACATCCTGTAGAACCCCTGCAGACTTCCTGTAGAAGCTCACAAATGAGGTTTCTTGATATCCAAACTTTGTGAAACTCTCTGGAAGGGTGTTAGGGACTCCTTAGATCCTCTCTGAACCTTCCCGACCTCTTCCAAGCATTTCTCCTCCTTGACCCACCTCTGCACAGTAAAAAGCCAGTTAAAAGCACAAGCATGTTAATTCTAATAACTTATTAAAAAATATAAAAAGAGGTTTCTTCAGGTAGAGGTAGTCTAGACACATGTATCTTACCTTCATAGAAAGTAATGGCATCTCTTTGTAGTTTTCATTCTTCTCTTTGCATCAGTAGGACTAGCTGGTAGAATTAGGGTTTGCTAGGGTTTGTGGTTCTTTTTGGCTTTCAGGTTCTTTCCGCAAGTAGATTAGCTTCCTTTGAGTTAGCTTTCATCCATCAATTAAAAAGCTTATTCTAAGAGCTCATAGAAGTTGGCTTGAGCCCCTAGCGGACTTGTGCCAGCTGACCAAGTGACAGCTGCGGCAAGAGCTAGTACTTGTGCATACAGTACCGTCGCTTCCAAGTTTGTTACGAACTACCGGGTTGATAAAATTAAAGAAGGGAGTCCCAGGAGTTGTAGCATTAGTGCTACAATACTGGAGCCCACCATATTTTTGGTGCCATTGCCGAGGAAGCGTCAGAGTATTAGTGATTGTTGCTTTTCTTCTATTTTCCTACTCTCGCCTTCTGCTAAGTAGTTTATTTCATTTCCATTCTACAATTTCCTTTCCGCAAAAGTAGCGTAGACATTTCCTGCTTTCATAGATTAGCATTTCAATTCCGCAAGCGTAGCCTAGCATTTCATTCCTGCAATTTCATTTGAGCAAAATAGATTAGTTCTTTCATGCTTTCATTTCAATTCCGCATTTCCATTTCAACAAGATAGTTAGTTGTAGTTCAATATATTTTAGTTTTGCAGGTACCAGAAAAAAAAACCAAAAGAAATCAAAAGTCTTTCCATTTCATGCCTCATAGAAATCGAGATAAAACAGACAAATTCTTACCCAACTCCCCCACCACTTCACTGAGTCACCCTTCTCTCTTCTTTGGTGACAGTGATCTAGAAGAACCTATAGGCAAGCCTCCTGAGATATACGAAGATCCTATAACAGAAGAAGAGTTAGAGAACACTCCATCTGAAGCCATGGTTGACAATAGAAGAGAAGATGAGAGAATAGAAGGTGATTTTCCCATCCGAGAGACCAATGGAGACATGAAAATGAAAAACATAAGCCCCTCCGCTTTACCTCACTTCCATGGACTGACTAGTGAAGACCCTGATACCTTCCTGTTTGAGTTTGCTGTCCTTTGTCGAACCTATGACTATGTCGAAGATGACCAAAAACTGAAACTCTTCCCCTCTACCCTTAAGGATGCAGCATTACGTTGGTTCATGGGCTTACCTGGGAACAGTATCACCACTTGGGCTCAGATGTAGCAAGCTTTCAATACCAAATACTGGGACTACTGTAGGTCCAAGGAAGCCAAGGGAGAAATCTTTCGGATGACCATGGGGAATTATGAGTCTTTAGAAGATTATGAGGAAAGGTTCCAACTTATCTATAAACGGGCTAGGTACACACTTGACCCTGAATCTCTCAAGTTGGTCCTGCTCCGAGGAGTCCCTGAAGACCTTCTAGATACCCTTCACATGCTAGCTGGAGGAGATATTTACCAACTACCTTATGAGGATATAAAGACTGTGTTTAGGAACCACTCTAGGGCAGCCCGGAAAAGAGGTAGAGGAAACCCCCTCTCAGCTAGTATTCCTTTCTCCAAACATGAGTTTGCAAATCAGTTAGAGGACCTCAAGAGTGAGGTGAGACAGACTATTGCCATGCAACTTGATACATTCCGAATCCAGCAGAAGAAAGAGGAAGCTGAGAGGGCTTTGGCTATCTTCTGCCCTAGGTGTACAAGGAAGCACCCTAAGAACGAGTGCCCATTACATTCGGTAGAGGTATGTTTCGTTTGTGAGGAGGACCACCCCACAAACCAATGCCCAACCTTACCTGGGCTTAAAGCCATGTACCAAGGAACGGAGGCGCCCACTGAACCTCTCTATTTCCTCAACCAAAGGAGGCCACATTAACTGAGACCTTACCAGCAGGGGATGCAAGGGACATCCCAAGCTTATTATAGCCCCAACCAATCTGCTCCTATGCCTTCCTGGGGTCCCCCTGCTCATCCTTCCTGGTCTGTACCTCCCCCATGGTCTTACCCACCTCAGTACCATACTCAGCCCACTACTCATTCGTTTCACTCACATGCCCAGACACAGCCTCAGTGGAATGCACCTCAACCAGGGTGGAGGCCCCAGTACAATACTCCTCCTGCCATTTTGCCTCCACCACTAGCTCAACCACAACCATTACCTCCTGCTCCTCTAAGACAACCCCAAATGCCTGCTCAACCGAACCCGAATCCCAACAACCGACAGGCCCAACAGGTATATACTGGGGAAACAACATGCCCTACCTATGCTGTGGAGATCCAAGAGATCAACCTGCGATCTGGGAAGACTCTTCCGGATCGCCAACCTTCTCCCCCAGAGGACGAGGAAGATAAACATGAAAGTGAACCAAAAGCCATTCCACCCTTTCCTGAGAGACTAACAGCAACCACACAACCCAACCAGAGGAGGATGAGCTTCTGGGAGAACTCAAACAGTTGTGCGTGAGAATACCACTTCTCCAAGCCATCAAAGATGTACCGATATACAACAAACTGGTTAAGGAAAAGTGTTTCAGACACCCAGGCAGGCGAAAAAGAGATGCCTCAACCATCAACGTCATAGGACAACTGTCTGATCTTATGTTGGGGCAAGTAATCTGCCCAAAGTATTTGGATCCTGGGAGTCCTGTAGTTGATGTCCACATCAATGGCACCATCATACCCCACACTTTGATTGATCTAGGGGCTGCCATTAATGTGATGACCAGAGATACCATGCTCAAACTCAACCTTCAGGGTTCCTTGAGAAAGACCTCGACAGTCCTGCAGCTAGTAGATCGCTCCACCGTGACTCCCGAAGGGATTGTAGAGGATGTCTTGGTCTCTGTTGACTCTTGGGAGTACCCTGCAGACTTCTTGGTTCTTCAACCAAAGGCAAAGCTTACTGGATACCCCCTTATTTTGGGAAGGCCTTGGTTAGCCACTGCGGATGCTTACATAAGCTGCCGTGCAGGAAACATGACCATCAAAAATGGTCCTATGTCCAAGTAGCTAGTCCTATATCCTCCTGCCCAACCTCTATTAGAGCATGACTTACCACTTTGGTTGGAAGAAGGGGAAGAGGATGAGGTGTACTCTGCACCCTTGTGCACCTTAGAAACCACCAGGGGAGGTCCTCAAACCGAGGATGATTTGATTGAGATCTTGATTCAAAATCCACCTCCCAGTGCATTGTCCTTAGAGAAATTGGTGGAGGATACCCAAGCCAACACCTTAGTGGACCTTTGTGGGGCCAATCCAACCACTCCCAGAGTAAAAAATGTGGAGTTTGGCCCCGATAGAACATTAAAGATCAGCTCCTCCCTATCTCCTTCCCAGGAAAAGGAGCTGTGTAGTCTGTTGGCCAGTCATCTAGATGCTTTTGCTTGGAGCTATAAGGAGATGAAAGGAGTCCATCCTTCAGTCTGTACCCATCACATCTACATCAAAGAAGATTGTAAATCGGTCAGGCAACCCCAAAGGAGAATGAATCCAGCCCTTAAGGACATCGTCAAGGAAGAATTGCAAAAACTGTTGGATGCAGGATTCATTTACCCCATCTCGGATAGCGAGTGGGTGTCCCATCTGGTGTTGGTTCCCAAGAAAAACGGGAAGTGGAGAATCTGTGTGGACTACCGAGAACTGAACAAAGCCACCAAGAAAGACCACTTTCCTCTACCATTCATAGATCAAGTGTTGGATGGACTGGCGGGAAAGAAGTTTTTCTCTTTCCTAGATGGGTTTAGCGGGTATAATCAGATCCAAATCAGCCCGGAAGACCAAGATAAGACCACCTTCACTTTTCCTTGGGGTACCTTTGCTTACCGAGTTCTTCCCTTTGGGCTATGCAACGCTCCTGCCACCTTCCAGAGAGCCGTCTTGAGCATCTTTTCCGAGCTGGTCCATGACTCGGTGGAAATCTATATGGATGACTTCACTCCTTATGGGTCCAACTTCCAGGAAGCATTGTCCAATCTGGGAAAATTCCTAACCAAGTGCATTGAGATGAACCTGTCCCTTAGTCCTGAAAAATGTGAGTTCTTGATGACTGAAGGGACCGTGCTAGGACATACCATTTCTCGCCAAGGGTTACAGGTGGATCCTAACAAAATTGCTCTCATCAAAAAGGTTCCACCTCCTCAGAAGGTAAGAGATGTTCGAAGTTTCTTAGGTTTAGCAGGGTATTATAGGAGATTCATTAAAGACTTCAGTAAGCTAGCTTCGCCATTGTTTGGCCTCTTAGCAAAAGATGTTGAGTTTAAATGGACTGACGATTGTCAGAAGGCTCTGAATGAATTAAAGGATAAGTTGGTGTCTGCCCCAATCTTGAGAGGTCCAAATTGGGCCCTACCTTTCCACATCCACACTGATGCCTCGAATAAAGCCATAGGGGCAGCCTTAGGACAAGTTGAACAAAAACTTCCATACGCCATATACTTTGTCAGCAAAAACTTATCCAAGGCAGAACTGAATTATACTGTAACTGAGAAAGAATTATTGGCCGTGGTCCATGCACTGAACAAGTTCCGACATTATATCACTGGCTATCAAACATTTGTACATACTGATCATGCAACAATTAGATATTTAATGAATAAACCAGATGTGAATGCTCGTATTATTAGATGGTTACTTTTGTTGCAGCAATTTGATTTGACTATCTTTGGCAAACCAGGTAAAGAAAATGTTGTTGCTGACTTCTTGTCTAGATTGGATTTACCTGCAGGTGAGGATGGAACAGTGGATGACCAGATGCCAGATGAACATCTGTTTGCTATCTCAGTACTCTCTCCATGGTTTGCTGATATATCAAACTACCTTGTCTCAGCACAGTTCCCTCCGCACCTATCCTCAAGAGAGAAGAGCAGAATCGTAAGGAAGAGTGCCTCATTCACTTGGATCGGGGGCAACCTGTTCAAGCTTGGCCCCGATCAGATCTTAAGGCGTTATGTAAGGGAGGAGGAAGTCTTTGATATCCTCCTAACCTGTCATGACAGGCCTTGTGGAGGACATTTTGCAGCCAAAAGAACTGCCTTCAAAATCCTACAGGCAGGCTACTATTGGCCCACGCTTCATCAAGATGTCAGAAGAAATATCAGCCAATGTGACCGATGCCAAAGGATGGGGAAACCGACTCCAAGGGACGAAATGCCTCTCCAACCTCAAGTGACTCTTGAGCCATTTGAGAAGTGGGGTATGGATTTTGTGGGTCCAATCAATCCTCCTTCAAGGCAAAGGTCTTACATCATTGTGTGCACAGACTACCTGACAAAGTGGGCAGAAACCAAGGCAATCAAAGCAGCGACAGAAGAAAAGGTGGCCGAGTTCTTAAGAGAAAACATCTTCTACAAATTTGGCTACCCAAGAGAGCTAGTCACCGATCAAGGAAGCCAGTTCACCTCCAACTTAATTGAAGACCTACTCGCTCATCACAAAATCAAGCATAGGACTTCCACACCCTATCATCCTCAAGCAAATGGGTAGGTGGAAGTCACCAATAGAGCATTGGAAGGGATCTTGACTAAGGTGGTGAGAAACAGTAGAAAAGATTGGGCAGATCGCCTGGTTGAGGCCACTTGGGCTTACAACACCACTTGGAAGACCACAACCGACTTCACACCTTATGAGCTGGTCTATGGGAAGAGAGCTTTGCTGTCAATTGAGTTCGAGTACAACACCTTGAGGATGGCAGCTCAGCTGGACCTAGATCTCAGCCATGCCCAACAAGAAAGGTTATTGCAGCTGAATGGGCTGGATGAACACCGAATGCAGGCCCTTCTCCACTCAGAGGCGGTTCAACTTCAGAGGAAGGTATGGCATGACCGGCACCTCAATGACAAGCAATTCCAGCCGGGAGATTGGGCACTGTTGTACGATTCCAGACATAAGGATTTTAAGGGGAAGCTAAGAACAAGATGGCTGGGACCATATGTAGTGGAGAAGTGTAATGACAATGGGTCTGTTCTTGTTTGGACCATTGATGAGGAAGCCATCCCCATGCTCGTCAATGGGCATCAACTAAAGATCTACAGGAAACCTCTTTCGAGGCAAGAATTCATCAAAATTGTGGAAAAATCAGTGCTGGTCATAGAGAAAGGTTCTGCCTCTGTTTTGGGCATACCCTGATCTAAAAAAAAAAAAAAAAAAAAAAAAAGAAGAAGAAGAAAAAAAAAAGATCCTTGGGTGAAAACCTTTCTGAGGCTCCCAAGGCAGATCGTAGGGGTGAAAACCTCATTGAGGCGCCCCTGCTGTCTTTTTGAAAATTTTTGAATAAAAAAGACCCTTGGGTGAAAACCTCTCTGAGGCGCTCAAGGCAGATGGTAAGGGTGAAAACCTCACTGAGGCGCCCCTGCTGTCTTTCAAAAAAAAAAAAAGAAAAAGAAGAAAAAGAAGAAAGAAAAAACAAACAAAGGAAAGGAAAACAGAAAAGAAGGAAGCAGAAACAGGAAAACAGGCTCAAGATTTGACAATTCATGCAGGTTGCAGGTATTCCATGCAGAAAAGGAGGTCTCTCAACTCAAGGACAAGGGTCCCTACTATGCTACCAGGTGACCTCACCAGCACTCCCTCCAGAAACACTCATCTCTTCCAAGGTCTGGGCACGATTTGATCATAGTTTAGCCTTCTACAGGAAGCTACAGGACTTTCTACAGGAAGTTCTGTATTTCTACATGAAACTTCCTGTAGAATCTTTGGACGGCCCAGGACCGACTGTGTGGAAGAATTTGAAGCCCGAAGTCCAATAAGGAGGCATGCAACCAATGTTTTTCTCCATCACCCACTACTGTCGCCTCCTTTTACCACCCCTGCTGCCATGCAATGGAAATACCTGCACAGTCAAATCAGAACATTGGATTCTCAGAAGAAACAATTCTCAAATGGAATAAAGTATGCAGAGGCCCAATGCGCTACTTATCAAAGAAATCCTAGGACCCTGCAATCGTGACCGTGATTCCACCGTTTCGACATGCACCCGAGGAGGAGAAACGGATACAGGATATCCTATAGGAATCCTGTAGCAGTTGATCCGGCTAGAGCATACACCATGAAGGCACCTGCAACTCATAGAGCTGGCACACGCACCATCCGCAGCCAGGTAACCGGTCTTGTAACCAGTAGCAGTCAGCAAGAAGGAACTCCCGTGCCTGTGCATGAAGCAGCAGCAAGTGGATCCGTCACCCTCGTCCTGAAGCATGAAAATAACGTCGCGGCCGCACAGATAAGTGCCTCACCCTTTTTCGTTAAATTACATGAACAATGCTCTAAAATGTGTGCGAGTCTGGAAATGAATGGGTTGAGCCAGCTGGGTAGCCATTCAACTGGCCACCATGACCAGTCCGATGGTCTTGTCCGATTCGGAAAGCGTTGGTTGTGTCAAACAAGACAGGAAATGGACACGTGGGAAGCGTCCAGTCGGGGAGAAGCGGCGATCTAATAGAAATGGCGGCGGTAGATATGCAGGGAATGATTTCGCAGTCAGGCAGACTTACAATGGAATGATAACAGGTGACATCGGCCAACGGTCCGGCAGGGACAACTCACCCTCGTGCCACGAGTTCCGCAGGGATTCAAATCCACCGGCTAGATTGCGTATGGCACTCCACTCATTTATCCTCAACCACTTTGCAGTCGAGTAAGCATCCAAAATTTCCTGAAGACTGTTACTCCGAGTCCTCGGCCTGTTCAAACGTTCGGTGGTTGCACAGAAGGCCCAGAACCACTGACGCGCTCTCCAGAACCCGTGCACGACTTCTACAGGAAGCTGCGCTACAGGAAGCTCACCGCTACGGAGGAAATTAATCTATTCACGTCAAAGGTGGCAAGTTGGAACGAGGTAAGCCTGAACCTAGTCCTCCCATGCAACTGGTTCGAAGGGTGGCGAAGTCGACATCCTAAAAAGTAGAATTGCAGTCTGCGCATGAATTTGCAAGCGTCGTCTTACTTCTGCATGAGAATTGTCGTCGTAGTGTATATGCGGGGTTTTCTATAGGATTTGGTTCATAATTGAGCCACTGTCAAGGCTCACCTGTAGACAGTCATGAATTCAAAAACTGTGTGTATGATAGAGGCGTAATTCTGCACTCTGTCTAAGGAAATCCCAAAGTTCCATCTTTTTATACGCGCCAGCCAGCTCCGGCTAACACAGCAAGCTTTCACCATGCCGGGTGGGTTCATTAGGAAAGAACCGACAGACTCAAAGAAGCTACGGGAAAACCCTTAGGTGGTAGACCTGTTTTCTCGTGCACGGTGGATGTCATTCTGCGACAAGCTTTAAGGTTACGATGACGAGGTGGCAGAGGAATCCCTGTGAGCTTTGAAGCCAAAATCAAAAACGCTGGTCGTTGTCAATTTCAGAGGTTTGAATCTCAGACTCACCCCACATTTCATCAGCAGAGTCACTGATCTCCTGATGGGGGTACCGTGGGATAAGGAGAGAAAACTAGGCCAGAAAGCTAAGAAGGAGTTCTTTCTGCCGGAGGAGCAATTCTCAGAAGACAAGAACGGAGTTCGAAGAGCCAGCCTATAGCCGCTCTGGGTGAGGTCAGCCTTCAAATTATGAAGTATATCACGTGCGAGGGGCGATTCAGCATCGTGTATGGATATCATTTCCGGCTGCTCACAGAACTTAGGCACCAAATGGACCTACCCTCAGAAAACAAGTTGAGTATTCCTTACTTCCTCCTGCAGTCCATGACTGAATGTGCAACCAAGTTACGAGAGGGAACACCAGACCAGGTAGCCCATCATGGGCTCATTAAGCTCCTCGTGGAGGATGCACTCCACACATACACCGTTCCTCTCTCATGGAAAGCCTTTCGAAACTTGACTAAGGATGATGACATCAAAATTTTGGCTGAGGAGCTCACCTCCTCCAGCAGTGAGGAGAAGGAACCAATTCAGTAGAGAAGAAAGGAAAAGGCCAAGAAACCATGGCCAAAGCACAAAAGAAAGAATACAAGGGGAAACAAGAGAAACACCAGGCTGCCAAAACAGAGGATGACAAACCCACATTAACACCCAGGGAGAAAAGGTTACAGAGCAGGGTGGGAAGGACTGAACAAGTCCACGTCAGTGAAGGCACCTCTAAGTTAGCCTCAGCAAAGTCAAAAGACAAAGCACCCTCAGCCAAGCAGACTAAAACAGTGCCACCTGTTTCTACAGGAAAATAAAAAATGGCTTCTACAGGAAGCCAGAAATCAGCCGCTACAAGGCTTTCTACAGGAAGTCCTGAGAAAGGAACACAGAAGGGGAAGACGGCCGAAATCCTTGCTAGGGAGGCAACAGCTGTGCTGGCCACCCTAAGTACCCCTCCCAAGCCAAAGGAAAAATGAAAGAGGGAGACCCCTCTGTATTTCAAAGCAAGGAGAAGTGTCAGAATCAAAACAGGCAGGCCCCAACCTCCATCCAGCGACCCAATTACCATAGAAGACACCCCTACCTCGCCAAGGGAGAGGTCCCCCTCAAAAATATCAGTCACTTATGAGTGGGGGAGCCTGAAGACAACTGCCTGGAAGGTGAGGATGGAAAGGTTGGCTTCAAAAACCCCTCTATAGGATGCTGAGGCCGTTCTACAGGAAACATTGGCCAGGCTCAAGGAGACCGAAAGAATGGAGGGAGAGGCAGCCACATCACCACCAAGGGAAGATGGAGTAGAGCCACGGAGGGAAGAAGAGGTAGAGCATATTCCGGAACCTAGTCCCCAGCCAAGCTTGAGCTCGTATTATAACTTTTTGGAGGCTGGAAAAATTATTCCACAGAAATTCACAGTGCCGCTTTTCTTTGCGTTGGAGGAAGAAAGAGTGAGAACCCACACGTGGATGAGGATAGCTAAATCTAAAGGAGTGGCAGATATAGGCCCCTTGGAGGAACAACTCAAGGAGGCACGAAGAGAATTGGCTATGGCCAAACACGTGGGAAACTGCCAGCGGGTATCCCTACAGGAAGAGAATGAGAAACTCAAACTGCAGCTACAGGAACAGAGGAAAGAAAGGGGCACAACATCAGAGGACACTACAGCAGAACCTCAAGGCAAAGAAGGACTGCAAGTTGGTCTTGGGGAGCTAAACCAACACCTACAGGAAAGGGAATTGCAAGCACAAATCGAGATACAAGCTCTCAAACAATAGTTACAACAAAAAGAGGTACAACTGGCCTGCATGGCCAGTTGGGCCATGGATGCTCTACAATGTAGAAAACCGGCCAAATCTTATGGCCTATACCTACGGGAACAGTGGCTGCAATTCCAAATTAATGCATTAGCACAGAGGGGTATCTCCCAAATCCAAGACCCCCAACAGTTCACAGAGTTAGGCAATAGCAGTTCATCAGAGGACAAGGCCAAGCTATCAGAGTTCTATCTCCATATTTTGGCCCTTCCTAATGTGACTTCATGGGATCCCAACACAGTCGTAGGAGATATGCAGTTGATTGCATTTGCCTCATGGTTGAACCATGAAGAAAAGAGAGCAGCAGAGGTCATGAACCGAGAGTTACATGAGCCACTGCTGATTAGAGCAGAGCCAGGGGACCCCACTGCATTGATATCAGCCCACCAACACTTAGCAACCGACTCTCAAGCTTTATTGAAATACATGGATCAGTAGGCTCAGGCTATAGCACATTTCGAGGATATGGAGCGACTATTAGGGGACAATTATGTTCATGCTTGCACCCGCCGGTGGAACACATTGTCCCACAGCTTCAAAATCAGGGAATATCACACTCCAACTCGAATGAGGGAAGCCCTAGTATGGGTGCCCCTCTACAAGAAGTCCATACAGAACCTCCAAGCCAGCTGGATTGGCCTCAAGCTAAGCCCACCTTTGCTTTTAGGATTGATGGAAGGCAGCACAGAGAAAGAAGAGCATAAGCAGTGGGAAGAGGTGGAAAGGAAGGCTGGGTTCCATGCCAGTGAGGAGGATACTACTTCAGAAGCCTGGGATGTGAGAGTGGTGGTGAAAGCAATGAAGGATGAGGAGCTGGATTAGTTGCTCAGGGATGAGCAATCATTTTAGCTGGGGGTGATGATGAGCCCCAAATTTGGTAACATTTTGGGCTCATTTGGCTTAACTACCCTTGCTCAATCCTTCATTTTTCATAACTTATGCATCATTTTTTAGTATGTTTATGTCATTTGTACGAATAAGGGTAGTCACTATTCCTAGGTGGCTAACACGTGCTCATTTCAGGTTTTTTTGACACATGTTGGAGCAAAACCGAGCAGACAAGGGATAGGAGACAGCCAAGATGGGGTTGAGGATTCGTAGGGAGGTTGTCCACGACATTAAATAGCCTTCCTCGGGATCTTCACCCCCAACTCCGAGCTCCAAAAGCCACCAAAACCGGATCTAGAAGGCAGCCAAACAGATTTTGTGGAAGCAGCTGTTCACTTCCAGTGTGGTCAGCCAAGTCCCATAGATTTAGGAGGCCAGCTTGGGCCTCGTGATGTATAAATGATAAGGCTTCAGCCTTCGAAAAGGACTTTTGGAAAAACCTTTGCACATTCTGCACTACGAGCTGCCAGCTCTGTTTTGTTCTTTTGTAGCCATTATTGGTATAACTCTTGACTTATGATTATTATTTTTTAATGGGAAGCAGTCAGATTTGAACTCAGCTCTGAGTTTCTAGAGGAGCCATAGCTCTCGGGGTTGGGCCCAACCTGAGAGCCTAGGGCCTCCTTCTTTGTATTGATATCTTTCCTTTCAACATTATGATTTTCTTTGCATGCATTTGAAACGCAGTTTGTTGAGTTAGATTTCGTTGTGTGGTTAAGTAGGTCATTGTTGAAGAATAGAGTTGTTTCAGATGTCTAGAATAGAGTAATGAGATAAGAAGTGATAAAAGCTCCAGAAAAGGGTTGCCTGCACTCTCATTTTCACCTCTTCCCAGGGGATGGAATTGCAGACAGTGCTGCCCAACAAAAACACTAGTTTGCTTACCCATGCAATCTTCGGTGAAGTGTTTTCATTTGTAGGAGTTATTCATGCGTTCAGACCTCTTGGAATGTTTCTTTGCTTCAGTATTGTACGTGGTTCTCTTTAGAAATAACGTTGCTGTTCATTGGTTTCATTAACAGTTAGGATAGATTAGTTAATATTTTGATTATGTTCAGGACGTGGTTGATTTGGTTAAGTTTACACTGTGCGGTGCATCTCCATCACTCTCTCGTCCATCTAAGCTTCGTCCAGGACAACTGCTCATCTCCAAGTTAGATCCCTTGTCTCACAACTACTCTTTTGCCCACGTCACCCTACCTTCTTGGCCTTCCATTTCCTCTGCCCTCTTTAAGACAAGCTAGCTTTCCACACCCTCTCATCACTTCATCTCTCTGTCACTAAGTCATTACAAACCCCTATCCTACCTCCCTATCCATTCATGCATCCTCTTTCACTCACCCATCATCCAAAATCCAATTGTAGAACATCCTGTAGAAGTTTCTGAACATCCTGTAGAAATTCTGAAACATCCTGTAGAACCCCTGCAGACTTCCTGTAGAAGTTCACAAATGAGGTTTCTTGATATCCAAACTTTGTGAAACTCTCTGGAAGGGTGTTAGGGACTCCTTAGACCATCTCTGAACCTTCCCGACCTCTTCCAAGAATTTCTACTCCTTGACCCACCTCTGCACAGTAAAAATCCAGTTAAAAGCACAAGCATGTTAATTCTAATAACTTATTCAAAAATACAAAAAGAGGTTTCTTCAGGTAGAGGTAGTCTAGACACATGTATCTTACCTTCATAGAAAGTAATGGCATCTCTCTGTAGTTTTCATTCTTCTCTTTGCATCAGTAGGACTAGCTGGTAGAATTAGGGTTTGCTAGGGTTTGTGGTTCTTTTTGGCTTTCAGGTTCTTTCCACAAGTAGATTAGCTTCCTTTGAGTTAGCTTTCATCCATCAATTAAAAAGCTTCTTCTAAGAGCTCATAGAAGTTGGCTTGAGCCCCTAGCGGACTTGTGCCAGCTGACCAAGTGACAGCTGCGGCAAGAGCTAGTACTTGTGCATACAACACCGTCGCTTCCAAGTTTGTTACGAACTACCGGGTTGATAAAATTAAAGAAGGGAGTCCGAGGAGTTGTAGCATTATTGCTACAATACTGGAGCCCACCAATGGCCCCTACAAAACAACAAAGATTAATGTCAACATATGACATAAAAGAAGGAAAGATGATAATAAGTTACTTTAAGCCCAAGGTGCAACAACCACAATCAATAGTTGACTACATCAGGACAAATCTGGAGGTTTTAGCCAAGGATATTCATCCCTTGGACCAGATTGAGCTTCATAAACAGACATGAGAGATGGTATACTCTACACTGGCTGACAAAGCAATGTTGGCCCATTAGTTGCAAAACTCCTTGAATAATACCTTTGCTCAGTTAGATTTAGACAAAGCTTCTTCTCTAGCAAAGGACAACAAGATCAAATCCTTGGAGGAAATTATCATTGAACTGGGACATGATCCCAAAGATGCCAAAGGCATAAAGGCACTGATGAAGAAAAAGGAAGAGGACATTGCTGCCCTAAGAAAACAACTGAAATTGCCTCCTTCTATGCACCCACAGATTGCAGAAGTTGTACAGAAGAAATCTGAGGAGGACATGATGGATCTGCTTATGAAACTCAATGAAAGATTAACTGGCACTGAGTAGGCACTGGAAACAGTGCTAAAAGAAAAGCAGGGAGAGTCTACCTCCCAGCCACCTGAAGAAATCCATACAGTCACAACTGCAGTCCCCTCAACAACTGGATCAGCATTGGCCCCAAATTTCCCAGCAGCTACAACTCAAGTAATCATAGGTACAACATCAACAGGAGCAGCACCAAGCAACAATACAAGTACGACCGCAGAAGAATTGATAAAAGCCATGGAGGAACTGAAAATCCAAGTGTCAGAGCTGAAGCAAGTAAATGAGAAATTGGCAAAATTAGAACAGAGCTATGATAAATCCAAAATTAATGTGGCAGAGAAAGAGAGGTTAAAGCATTGCAGAACAAAGTCAGAACATTAGAAAAGGATCTGGCGGAAATCAAAGGAATCCTTTCGACCAACATCACTCAATCCCTTAGTGATGTTTGGCCATCTATCCAGACAATTTATGAGCAGATCGACTTGGTAAATGCAGCACATGGTTAAATCCAAAAAGAAAGAGCTTTATTAGGACAAATGCTTGATCAAGCCAATAGGCTCATTCATTTTTTGAATTATAGAAACAAAGAACAACTGGAACAGCTCGGCATCCCAAACAGGACATGCACCATTTTGGATATCAAAAGAGTTATAACCAAGAAAACTCTAATGTAGAATTTAGAAAAAAGATGCCAGGATATGCAAGTATAAATCAATTCTTTCATGCAAAGATTTACAATTTTGCAGGATAAAGGACTGCCAAGTCTTTTAGGAAATAATGACAGGCTAATGAGACACACAGATTATACACATAAGTTAAACATATATGCTGTTGATCAGGTTAATTCATCAACAAGTGCTCCAGGAGAAAAAGCACTTCCCTTAGGCCAGAGTCTCTATGATAATTTAGAGAACTTATTTTATATTGAACATGAAGTAAAACCTTTGTTTCAATTCCAGCCTAATTTTGTTAGATATATAGAAGTTGATGAAACACTGGGGAAACTTCAGAGGCATAAATTTCCAGATCAACAATGGTGGGAAGACATGTTGGGAATTTTGTAAATTTCTCTCAGATAAAGCAGAGATTTCAGGCTATTTTTTCTGTAATAAGATAAACAGAGATAAATGAAGCTCAAGGGGGTCAAAGCATATTGAAACACGATTGAAAATTATCTGACCAAAGATGCAGCAGCCAGCATAGAGCATCAGTGAAAGATAGCTGTGGACCAACTCACAGAACCTACCTCCGGTACATCCCATAAAGATGGAACAACCAGCGCAACAACAATTTATTGTTTCCCCGCTTTTCGAGACTGTTTGTCTCTATCTTTTGTAAAAGAAGCATTAATCATCACTAGATATTATCTCCTTCTGATAGTTTGTAAGATATTTTTACATTTTGTATAAATACCCCCCCCCCCCCCCAAACGAAGTATTTGGGGTTGGTGAGTTGGGAAGTATTCTCAGACTTTGCTGTAATACAAAAATTTTGGAATAAAAAAGGTTGTTGGAACCATTTTTGTCTAGCCTACTGGATGAGGAATTGATGCTAAGGAACATGTTACAGAATTCTTGAATCAGCTTATGGATCAATAAGTCCTTTCTAACTTGTGTTTTACAGTTTCTTCGTTTTCTATATCATCTATGTTCATGATCTAAATAATAGAGAGAAAGAATAATTCAGAATTTGCTTGATTGCACTCTGTCTTCAGTCTTTATTATTCTCTATGTTTTCTTCAGAATTAGTATAAATAGTGAATTCTTAATTGCTCTTGTTTCCCATAATTCTTTCATTTTGAATATTTGCTAAGGAATTCTTGGTTTCTCCTTAACAATAATCATCCAGTTTCTCTCTCTCAAATATGATGAAGGATTCTTAACTGCCCTTCACCCACTTGACCCCATTCCATCTGATTCCAGCCTTTACATTGTTCGATATCTGATTACCTTGCTCTGTGATACCCTCCTCTGTTAAGAAACCAAACCCAGGAAGCTATCCTTCTTTGACTCCATCATGTCCAACGGACTGAAACTCTTTAGTTTTACCTCACTGTTCTATTGAATCTCCATCTCTCCAACCAAACTCAGAACAAAATCCTTTCACTTCATAACTAGCCTAACACATATCAAAGCAAAGCTAAATCATAAAGAGAGAGCCCTCTCTGGATGCAGATTGGCTAGAATCTGTATCTAAAAGATTGGTCTGTGGTTACCTCGGCTGTATTCCCGTTCTTACAACTTTGGGGAACAACCCGAGTGATAACAATATGATTGAATTTGCATGGGATATTTCCCTAGAGATAAGGATCCAAACGATTCTTGAGGCCATGGAGATATCTGGCTTGAGGATGAGGGCCAAGGAGAGGGCAACTACGACCATGAAGTAGGATATTTGATTGGAGGAGGATTAAAAGTTTTCCATGAAACTGCAGGATTATAAACATGTTGAGGAACATGCTCAGGATAATAAACATTATTCCAAGTACCAAATGGTGATGGGTCTTGGATTATACCTGGTAGTCGATTCGATTCCTTACTTGATTTCCTGAGTAGTTACAGTAATCTTAGTAGTGATGGGAAATGTTCTGTTAGATGATCCTCTTCAAAATTTTTTCAAATTTTCAGGCTACTAAGTGGACACTTCCCAAGTAGTTGTTTCTTTCTACAGTTGGTGCAAAAGATAAGCGGTGGGTTTTCATCCTGCTCCCACTCTTCTTTCAAATCATCCAGTTTCGAAATCAAAGATTTAATAATATCATTCTTATGTTTAATCAAAATATTAAAATTTTCAATTGTTAATTCTTCATTAGATGAATTGTATGTCTCTGTAGCAGCATAAAAATTCCTCATTAGATGATTCCCCAAAATACCATTTTCTTGTTTTTAACAAGCCAACTGGTACATTCGTTAGCACATGAGTAGTGTGTATATATATATGTAGGGTGGGTGGGGGGTTCTTACAACATTAAAGAAAATGAGAAACCTTAAAGAAATAGTGTAGAAAAGAAATAATTTCAAAGAACATAAAATTGCAAGAGAAACTAAGTGAAGGAGAAAAACAAATGCGGCAGATCACCAAGGTCAATCCCCTTAGCGCCTCCCCGGCAATGGCGCAAAAATGTTGGGTGTAGTATAGGGCTTATAAATGTACTAACATTTAATTTGTCAATCCAGAAAGTTCGTGAACTTCGAGACGCAACAATGGAAATGCCAGAGAAATCCCCTGACAACTTGCAAAATAAATGCTAGTCTATCTTGCGTATTAATCCCATCAATAAATGAAATCCTGCACTAAAAGAGAATTCGAGAAAACACCAATCCAAACAATTAAATCATGCGGGAAATAAAAGGCGATTAACAATGCGAAAGGAAATTCAAAAAGGAAATCATAACTGGAAACAAAACAATGTCAACACAATATTGTTACACAAAAATATCGTCACCATGATTATTTGCAGTCAGTATGGGTCTATCATCACTTGTACTGTCCTCCTAAGCAAGTCTAAGACCTCAGCTCTTCAAATCAAGCTTTAGAAGTGGGAGAAATACATTAAATATCAATGTAACTCTGGTTCCACACTTTCTCTCATGGTCACCTGCGGTCCCGCACCTTCTGTGTACAAAAGCTGCGTACCTACCCGCTCTGTTCCTAACGGTGTAGGTGCGGACCCCTGTGAAAGTCAAAAGGCGCAAGTTTTATCTTCAAAAACTCACTTTGGGTTAATTCTAGAGTTTTCTAGAAGGAATTTTGACGTGGATTGTTCGCTCTGAGGTGGTTCATGCATCCCAAAAGAGAAGGAGCTAATCCCTTGACTAAAGGAGCTATCCCTTTGAAGGAGGGCTTTATCCCTTTGAAGGATGACCTAGTAACTTCCCTCCATTGCACTATAAATACAAGCATTGGAGTGAGGACTAGGGAGGTTAAAAGCTGAACATTTTGAGGGTAAATACTGGTGAAATTAAGACTCTTTGGTTGAGCTTGAGAGGAGAGATCACATACCTCTTGGTTCTATTGGAGAGTGAGTGAAAATTGTCAAAGTAGAGAAGACATCTTGTTGGACCCTGGGAGGAGCTTGTACAACGTCAAGACAAAGGTTGTAAGGTTCTTCTTCTTTCGAATTAATACAATCAAACTCATTTTTCTCAACAAGTATCTTATGTTATTTGTTTCATGGACTCCTTGACTTTCATGTTAAATATGTTTTATGCAATTGGTTTTTCAGGTGCTATTTAATTTGTTTGCCTTGTTTGTGTTTGCATATTCGCGAAAAGGAGCTCATTTGGATCAAAGGAGCGAGGGCATCCACAAGCTTGCGTTGGACCAAAGGTAGGCCCTAAAAACACTTGTTTGCTATTGTTTATTGAAGCATATTTAGAGAAAGATAGTGTCTGGTTGGTTTGCTTGTCGTTAGGTCTTCTTTAGATTCTAGGAAGGTCTATCTTGTCTGCAAGATCGACTCATTCCGTGCGACAAAACGGCGACTCCGCTGGGGACTTGATTGTTTTCTTTGTCTATACTTTGACTTGAGAAACTGTATTTTTTGTTTCTGTTTTTGACTTGATGATTGTGGGATTGGGTGAATTTAGTTAATGTTGAGTTAGTTTTCATTTTTCATAGTTTTGGGAGAGGTACGCACCCTCTGAGTTAAGCACAGTGCGTACCTGTACGCACTTTTGCTTTGTGCACAGAGCGTGGACGCACCTGTGTAAACAGGTTGCCTACGTACCCTGTCAAAAATTTGAAAAATTTTAAATTTTTCTCTTTTTTATCAGTTTAGAATTTGTTTATAAGTTTTAGCCATTGCCCAGACTTGCTTGTTCCATGTCAAAAACTTTCCTTGGTTTAATTTCATTAGCATTAGGGTTTTAGGTGGAATTCCTAGGAATTTTGCTTGTTGGGTTTGTTTTTCGTTTTTGGTTGTGTATTGGCTCTGAGCTTAGAAGCCGTAGGGACCTCAGATTACCTTGGTGTCTACCAGTCTTCTTATGAGTCTGACCATTTATGAAATCTCCCCTTGTTGAGGAATCCGCTTTGAGTTTTCTCATTTCAAAATTTCGAAAAACTTGTAGTTGAAAGTTTGGAATTTTCATTTTTAAAAAAAGAAAATGAAAGATTGGTTGTTTTTTGACTAATTGTGGTTCCGGATAAATTAGTCCTTAGCTCACATTTAGGTAAGTAAAACATCCTCAAAAAGACTTTTAGTAGGCTTTGACTTCAAGTAGCTTTTTATATAGTTTGTAGCTCTCAAAGTTAGTCATTTTCATTAGTTTTGAGTGTTTTATTTACAAAATATAAAAAAAAAATCTCTTTTGGAAAAGTTTGTTTCTTTTGTAGTGATTGAGTGCTTTGAAAAGAAAAGGGAAATTTGTGTGAAATAGCTCGTTGTCTCATTTTGAGTGCTTTGGAAAGGAAAAGCTCTTCTTTTAATTTGTTTAATTGAGAAAGATTTGTGTTTACAAAGTATTTGCATTCTCATACTCTTTCTTAGTTTAGAAGTTCATCGAAGAGAAAAGATTGTTTAAATCATCTTAAGTGCATCTTTTTAGTGATTTCGAGTCGAGTCTTTACACCACGAGTTTCATCTCCACCACCTCTTGAATTAAACAACAACCACTAAAATTAACGCTTAAAGTAAAATTCACCTACTAACATTTTATTTCTAGGGCTCTGATACACCAACTTAGCTTAGGCTAGTGTCTTGGAGTAGGAGAGTAATTAACTCTCCAAGACAGTAAAAACAAACAAGTAGTTGTATCTTGTGGTAGGAAGAAATCCAATTGTTGCATTTATGCTCTGGGAAAGCTCCTCTTAAAGGAGAAGCACGAGATCGTGTCCGAACCAGTGTGGGAATCAATCCTTCCTCATTGGGAACGACGCCAGATATTCACGTATTAAAAACGGTAAACCTCGGATTAACCATTGTCGAGGAGCCTGGGGTCACTTGTTGGTAAACCTTGGATTATGTCAAGGAGCCTTCAAGGGGATTGAGCTTGCTACTCTGCCCTTGCGTGCGTATCGGATCGTAGACTGTTCCCCCAGGTGTATTTGTCTCAGTTGGTAGCCTTAGTGACCATATTCTTTAGGATTCTTCCTAAGGTGACAGTGGTGGGAAGATCCCACTGTACCTGGAGCAGACGTCGGCTAGACTCACTTGGATTTTTTGGGGGGTTCACTTCACTCGAGACGGTTAAGTGGAAGAACTTGGTCCAGTCTATTCATTAAGCAGGTTGCTGGGGTAACTGTTCCAACCGCCATTTCTGTACTGAATTCTGCGATGTTGGATTTCATCACCAACTAGTGTTTTTGGTCCGGAAAGTTACTGTTTGTGTGTGTTTGATCTCTAGATTCTTTAGGCGTGTGATTCAAATTTGTTTGGTTCTTTAGAGGCTTTAGGTGGTTTTCATTGAGATTTTACTTTGTTTGTGTGTGAAGTAGTTAAAAGTTCTTAACTGTGGCTGAATTACCAAGACAGTCCCGTAGACTTCGGGGCCAGTCTCCTGAGGTTGTAACCGTGGCTGATTTACTGAGGAAGTCCCGTAGACTTCGGGGCCAACCTCCTGAAGAAGTCCCGAGCCAGCTTGAAGGCTTGAAAGTCCTTGTAACTCCTAGTGGTAGTAAAGTTGGGTCACCTGAGGAAGGAGAGTCTTCATTGGTTGTACATCTTGATTACCAAACTCTAGTAGCAGGTTATAATCCTGAATCTATTTCGGTTTCCGAACTTGCTGGTAGCTTTTCATCTACTAGTGATATAGGTGAAGAACCTGAGATATCTGAACCTGTTACTCCAACATCAGGGTTTGTCTCTCCAACTTCTAGTGCTCCTAATTCACCTAGGGTAGAAAGAGTAATCACCGAAAATCTTCCTTCTGGTTTGATAGCTATTGAAGAACTTGCTCCGGAAGAAGAAGTAGGCATACCTATCCCTGAAAATCAACCTGTTATTGATCTAAGGGAGCGTGAATCAATTTTTTATAGTCCACCTAGAAGTACTACTTGGTATCTTTCTTTGACTAATTATTTGGAAAACCCAGCGTTAAGTTTTTCACCACCTCGTGCTCCTTATCATCCTAGAGGTTTTTATACTCCCGTAAATATGTCAAGTCAGTCTTCCATGTTTACTCAATCGCCTGAATCTTTTTTGTACGACGGTCCTTCTGTTCCCTCTGGGTATCAGTCACTTTCTGGTACTTTTTCGGGAGCATCTCCTCAACCCATTGAACAAGGGTTATTCACTGGAAACAATGGTGCAAAGCCATTGAGCGTAGAAGACATTCTTATGATGTCAGGTTCTATTCCCATTTCTCAACCTCAAGGTGGCCAGTTACCGCCTGGGGGTCAGCCTCAATTAACGCCTGGGGGGCAACCTCAAGGTACACAATTTGCATCTAGGGGGAAACCTCAAGGACAGTACGTACCTATGGTACAATACGTTCCTCAAGGTCAACCCCAGACTCAATATGTACCCCAAGGTCAACCCCAGTATCAATTTATACCTCAAGGTCAACCCTAGTATCAGTACGTGCCTCAGGGGTATCTACCCCAAGGTCAGTACTCGAACCAAGTTTTCCAACCACCCCAAGGTCAATCTTATGTTCAAGGAACGAGAAATGTACCTTTCAATTATCAATCCTACCCTCAACCTGGTTATGGTCCTCAATATTCTCAACCTGTTATGGGTCAGTACCCTGGAATGAACATAGTGTGGGATCATCGCAAACTCAACAGGTGTTGCAGCCAAATGTATAGTTGTCATCTCAAACTGGACAACCCTTAGTTTCTGGTTCACCCCAGCAACCAGTCCAGTCTAATATTCAAACTTCTGTACCTTCGGTAGTTTCTCAGTCTGGGCCTACTGCCCCTCGTACTCCATCTCAAACGACTACTGCAACTGCCGCAACATCTGTTCAATATACCCCACCTACTTCTGGTGTATCAACAGCTCCGGTTTCTACTGTTCCTGTATCTACTCCTCAGACATCTTTACCACCGTCTGGATCCATGATTCAAACTACGGTTCAGATGCCTGTAGGACAACCTGGTTTAAGTACGGTTGTCACAAGTCAACCACAATTCACCTATCAACCGTACCAGGGACAGTACCAATTCGGTCCTGCTGTCCAGCAGCCAGTTTATCAGTATCAACCGTATCCTGGGTACACTTATCAACAACCCCAGTACGGTCCGGTTAATCCTGGTTTTCCGGGAGGATACAATATCCCGAACGCGATTCCTATTCCTAGTTATCCTGGATATCCTCCTCCTGGGGCTGGTCTCATGACCCAGAGTTTTAGGGATCCTAATCGGCAGTTACCGTTTATCGCAACTTTGGACTTACCAGACTTGTCGCGCCTAACGAACGATCCGATTAATTATCTTCCGTTTTGGCCGCCAATGCCGAATAAGTTGCCCAGTGACATTCCCAAGTTCTAAGGTAAATCTGGAGAGGACCCGTCGAACCATGTGATGACTTACCACCTCTGGTGTGCATCTAACTCCATCACAGATGATTCGATCCGTCTTAGACTTTTCCAGCGCACTCTAATTGGTCTCGCGGCCAAGTGGTACATTGAGTTACCGCGAGGCACTTTTTATAATTTTAGTCAGTTAGCTACCTCGTTTTTAACTCATTTCTAGTTGCCAGTCCGATATGACAATGGCACAAAATTGTTAACTTCACTAAAACAATCGACATCCACGTATATTTCAGATCATATTCATGAGTGGAGACATCGATGACGTTTAGTGAAGGTATTTATTACGGATCAAATCTTGGCTGAGTGGTTTGTAAAATCTTTGTTGCCAAGGATCACTGAAGATGTTGCTAAAGCCAGAGTTGTTACTGAGGAGCAAGTGATTGCTCAAGCACAGTACCTTGACTTGGTCTATACTCAGTCAGGTATGTTACACGAAAAGATCCCCGATCTTCCCAAGTCAAATCAAATCACTGCAGCTCCTTCGAGATCTCATGCTGCTGACGGTATGATTGGTACGGTTAACACTAAAAGTAAGAAGAAGTCTTCCAAGAATTCTTCTCCTATCATAACCTTGCCTGATTCCCCGACAGGAGATTCTTCTGTAGAGGTTTCCGCCGATATTCACGTTGTAGAGTCATCTACAGCTAAATCAAAATCCGGTGGGAAGAAGAAAGGAAAGAAGAAGAATAAAATGGACAAAAGTTCAAAGGAGAAACCTGAAAAGGCGGAATCCAATGATGAAAAGCGCAAACCTCGTTATCCATGTCTCATTTGTGACGAAGAACATTTTACAAGAGACTGCCCTCGTCGAGCAGAGGTTGCGAAGATCGTCAAAGGTTCCCAAACTCCTGCTGTCTTGAAGGATCCATTTCCAAGTCAAGACAGTAAGATGATAGGTTCTTCCTCGAGTGCCAATGAAGAACCCATATTGATGATGTCCCATGTAAGGATTGCGACTTGATCGCAAGATTATGGTAGTAAAAGTCCTGTTGATGGCAAAGAAGCAGAATCTTCTCATTCTAATCCATCAACCTCAGCTCCCGGTTCCGATCCACTACAGATCGAGAAACCTAATCCAGACTTAGTAATCAAACTGCCCGCCAAGGGTATACTTCGAAAGTCAGCTTTCAATCCACATGCGAGAGCGGCTCAGAATTATAACATTGTTGAGGATTTAGCTGTTTCACCCTCAGCAATGTCGGCTTTGGAAGTGCTGCAATCATGCCCAGCACAGCGTAAATTACTTTTGTCGGCTATAGGAGTTGTTGATGTTCAGGACCCGAACCTAATAATCTTTGATCTAGAAAATAGTACACCGCGTTTGCCTCATCAAATGGCTTTCCAGATCCCAGTGATAGTAAAAAACAGGCCTATTCATCGGACTGTAATTGATGAGGGAGCCTCAACATGTATTATGTCGATACAGTGTTGGAGATCGCTTGGTTCTCCTTCACTAAATCAATCCCCGACAATTCTTAAGGCCTTTGATGGCCGTGGGTTTCATCCTTTTGGCATTCTACAGGATTTGCCTATAGGGGTTGAAGGAAAAACTGTTAGTCTAGATGTGGAGGTGGTTGATGCCCCTCTAGACTACAACCTTCTCTTGGGTCGAAGTTGGTCTTACGCTATGACAACAGTCGTTTCATCGGTCTTTAGAGTCATAAAGTTTCCACATAATGGAAAGATCGTAACAATAGACCAACTGGCTTACTTTTCATCCGACCCAGCCTCTTCGGAGAGTATTCAGCATGTCGGTAAAACGACTATCCCATATAAGGATGTTGGAGTAGGATGCCGGTTTACTGGGAACTTTTCCTTTTCCTCCAATCAACGCATCATCTTCATTTGCAACCATTCATATGATTACATCAGACACTATTTTTTATGACGATCCTTGGATCGTTCCTTCTGGATCTGAAATAGACTCATTTGGTAATTCCATGCCTTTGAGTCCATATGAAATTGCCTAGGAAGCCGTGCAGTCTTTTGCCGACCCGTGTTCAACCGAAAATGACTTAATGAATGTGGTCCGTGAGGAATCACTTTTCACATCAACCTCGGATTTAACTACGTTTTCTGAACTTGTTCACTTTGATGAGCAAATTCGTGAAATCCTATGTGTAGATTATTTACCATGGGAAGATCTCCATCACAGATCTTCGTTTTAACCTGAGGATGATTGTTTTGAAAATGATTTCTCATCAATCTTTACGACTGAATATGTCAAGGAACCTCAGAATCCAATGAAACATCCCGATTCAGAGTTAAATTTGGGAAACAACTCTCGAACTATTCCCATTGACATTTCGGTTAAACCCGGAATTGTTGAGAACATTCATATAGGTGCCTCGTGTACAGATGACGAAATTAAATTATATAAGGCCCTATTTCAAGAATTCCGCGACGTGTTTGCCTGGTCCTATGAGGAAATTCCAGGAATTGATCCCGCGATTGTTGTTCATGAGATCAAGACTTATCCGGATGCTAAACCCGTCTGGAAACGTTTGCGTCAGATTCACCCACGAAAAGCTGCTGCAATTAAAGCAGAAGTTGAAAAACTGTTGAAAGCAGGTTTCATCTAAACGATCCCGTTAACGGATTGGGTATCGAATATTGTTCCGGTTAACAAAAAACAGGGGACAATAAGAATATGCATCGATTATAGGGACATTAATCGAGCCTGTCCAAAGGACAATTACCCAACTCCCTATATCAATCAAATCATTGATGATTGTGCCGGCAGCGAAATATTTTCCTTTATGGACGGTTTTTCCGGATACAATCAAATCAACATTCTACCTGCCGATCAACCAAAAATGGCTTTCATTTGTCCATGGGGGACATTTTCTTATTGCAAATTACCTTTTGGGCTTAAGAATGCCAGAGAAACTTTTCAGAGGGCGATGTCTTATGCGTTTCATGACATCAAGCACATTGTGCAACCCTATCTCGATGACTTGCCTGCTCATTCATTACATCGAGCTGATCACCTCGTCCATTTACGAGCAATCTTTATGAGGTGTAGGCATTATCGTATTCGGTTGAACCCACACAAATGTGTCTTCTGTATAGAAACGGGTCGATTGCTGGGATTTGTAGTTTCGAAAGCCGGCATTCGCGTTGATCCCTCGAAGGTCGAAGCTATCATCAATTTTCCTCCTCCTTCGAGTCTTCGCCAACTCCAAAGTTTGTAGGGGAAAACAAGCTTTTTATGACGATTCCTAACTACGCCGAGGTTACAAAGGGTTTTGCCCGGTTGTTGAAACAGAACACTCAATTCTCTTGGGATGAGATAGCTCAGAAATCTTTTGATGCACTCAAACATGCGTTGACCCATGCACTGTTGTTGCATCCTCCCAACTACAACCAGGATTACTTTTTGTATCTCGCTGCCTCCCATTCCACTATTGGAATGGTCTTAGTTCAGGAAGATGAATTCGGAACGGAACATGTGATATATTACCTTAGTCGCACGTTAAATCCAACTGAGCTAAAATACTCACATGTGGAGAAATTGGCATTGCCAGCCGTTCAAGCTGTCCAACGTTTTCGTCACTACATTTTACTACGTAAAACTACGGTAATTTTGGATTGCAACCCTATGACCTACATTTTGACCAAACAATTGCTAGGGGGCAAGTACTCTAAATGGATCGTTATCCCGCAGGAGTTCGACTTGGCGTTTGAGAAATCTAAGTCTAAGAAATCTTCCCGCGTGATGACACAGAAATTGTGGCAGAGTTAATGTGTGACTTCCCGCGTGCTGACACAGAAATTGTGGCAGAGGAGCCCATTGCGGACGAATCTTTGTTTCTAATCAGCACTTTAGATCCATGGTATGGGGATATCATCGTCTATCTCCATACCCAATCCTTTCGGCCATAAATTTCAAGGTCAGAACGTCAGAAAATTCTCTTCCAGTCCCAACAATTCAAAATTATTGGAGATACTCTTTATCGCCGTGGGGCGGACTCTAATTTTCGACGTTGCTTAACTCACGAAGAAGCTGAAAGGGTTCTAAATGATTGTCACTCTGGAGCATGTGGCGGTCATATGTCTGGGTATGCCACAGCCCAAAAGATATTGCGCGCTGGCTATTTTTGGCCGTCCTTGTTTAAAGATTGTATTACGGCGGTCCGAAAATGCCACAACTGCCAGATTTTTGATCGTAAGATGCACGCTCCACCTGCTCCTCTCCACCCTATAATTGCCGTTGGTCCTTTTGCCAAATGGGGTATCGATTTTATTACATGTAACCCTCACTCAGCTGGGGGGCATGCGTATATCATCCTTGCGGTAGATTATTTTACTAAGTGGGCTGAGGCGATGCCTACATTCGAAGCAGACGGCAAGATAGCTGCAATTTTCGTGTTCAATCATATAATTGCTAGGTTTGGTGTCCCACAAGCGATAATCACTGATCATGGGCGTCATTTTCGAAACGTTATGATGACCGAAATTACAGGCCAGCTTGGTTTACGTCACGATAGTTCAACCCCTTATTATCCACAAGCGAATGGTCTGGTTGAATCCATCAACAAAGTTTTAGTTATCATGATCTGACGAATCATTGGGATTCATCGGTCGAATTGGCACAACATGCTATTTTCAGCGTTTTGGGCGTACCGAACTTCAGCAAAAACATCAACAGGGTTCACTCCTTTCCAACTAATCTATGGTTTGGAAGCTGTGTTACCCATTGAGTGCGAAATCCCATCATTGCAAATGGCCATCGAGTTACTTCCAGCTACTTCCGAAGAGGAAAAGCGTTTGTTATACTTAGCTCAATTAGATGAGAAACGACGTGATGCTGCATTGGCGATCGAGACTTAAGCAAAACGTATGAAAGCTCAGTATGATCGGAATGTGACCCCTCAAAATTTTTCGGAAGGAGACCTAGTGTTATTGTATGATCAAGCTAATGATAAATTAGGCGCTGGGAAATTCGTTCCTATGTGGCATGGTCCCTATATTGTTAAGCGAAAGCTAGCAAAAGGGGCCTATGAATTGGTAGACTTTGATGGGGACTCTTTGGGTAAACCCAGAAATGGCCTTTACTTGAAGAGGTACTATGCTTAAAAGAATGGGGTATGGAGATTTTTAGTTAGGATAGTTTTTTCTTTCTAGCTGGTGTGTTTTAGTTTTAAAAAAAAAAAGTGTGCTTAGTTTAGAGAGTGTTTTTTCCGCCATTATTCCTGTTTATCTTGGTTCTACTCTTGATATTGCAGATGTCGATGCCTCTCCAAACATACATTGGATTTGCTGATGGTGCTTGTCGTAATACATGGAACATCTCTTCCGCAGCTTGGGTTATCTATTCGCCCTCTGACAAGTTAGTTTCTATGCATGGGGTAAGCCTCGGTCAAACAACAAACAACATTGCAGAGTATAGTGCAGTGATTGAGTTATTATCTGAATCTATTTCATTTGGGATTCGGAGTTTGATAGTGAGGTTGGATTCTGAACTCGTTGTATTACAGCTTAATAGAGTGTATGCCATTAGAAATCCAGTGTTATTAAGATTATTTTTGAGAGTGCGTCTCTTGGAACGTGAGTTTGATTACATTGAATATCAGCATATTCCAAGGTCTTTAAATACATTAGCAGATGCAATTGCTTCTCGAATGTTAAATAGACATTTGCAATAATCATACATGTAAATTTAAAACCATTCCATAATATGATTTACAAGATAAGCCGGTAATAGTGATATATATATATATATAGGAGTGTGTCAAAAAATACATCGTCTTCGATCATAGGTTGAAAAACACCTTATGATCGGCAAAAATGATAATTACAAAAAACAAAAATGTCACATGTGCCCACAAAAGGCGATCATACTATCACTGGTGATGATCTCTATAAGAAACCACTGCCCGGGCCACCTTGCAAAGGAACCTCCTAAAAGGTCCCGGGACTCCAATCACATAGCGCTGAAGTCGACGAGGAATGTCGTCTATAGTGGTCTCAAGAATATCCCCTGTCAAGCGCTCAAGATGACCCTCCAACTCGGCCAAAACCTCTGCTGATTCGTCCTGTGGGGCTGGCGCGGGCGCAACTGGTTGCCTCCTCTTGAAAGGCCGGAGAGCGGCTGGTCGCTGTGGACCCACATCTGCATTTGAAATTTTTATTATCAGTTTTGAGACGATGAAAAATATAAAAAAAAATTAAAATAGGAAAAGTTGAAAAGGATTTTACCTGACTCGTCCCACTGCTCTCCTGGTGGAAGAGCCATGTCTGGGTCACCACGGAAATCTATCCCAGCGTAAGGGAAATCTTGAATGGAAAATACCTGGTTTTCCAACCATTGGAAATACTCAGGTTTGAACCGAGCAACTTCTGTCCTCTCGTCCGGGTGACGGGCCATGACTGCGACCCATCGCATCAGTTTGGGCTCTCGAGGAAGCCAAACTCCAACAGTAAGGTGTTGTGGGATCAGCATAGGAACCCTCTCCAGGCCAAAACTCACGACCAAAGCCCCATAACCAAAGGTCTTTAGTCGTCCGCTCTTGGCCCTGGTCAATTGGCCTTTCACATTGGCCAGCACAGCATTGCACCAGTTGAAGATGGTGCCTCGAAAGCAATCAACTGCCATACGCATCTGGGATCCGGTGGCAACATGTAATGCGGCAGCTCTGCAAAGTCTGGTGACGGTAAATGCAATCACCATGAGCTCAGGACGGGATATGGTCTTTATGTCTATCCCTTTGTCTTTAGCCTGGCTGTTGCAGTACTCTAACCGGAGGCTATCGACAGACTGGCCACCTGGCCTAGTCCCGAATAGAGTCAAGTCTTCGCCTCTCTTAGGCAAACCAGTCAAGAAATAAATGTCCTCCGTCTCGATTTCGAGCCGGTGCCCGCCAATGAAGAAACACTGGTCCTGTATGCTCCATCTATCAACCAGCCACTGTAAGAAATCCACCTGAGCCCTCATGCCAGGAATGGTCCAGAATTTGTACAGTCTGCATGCCCTCAAAGCATCAAGTGAAGGCTGATGATTCCATGCGGCAGTATCCACGTCCTCATGCTCTCGTTCACGCCAATCTAGCATGATATACTCTCAGCATCAAGTATAAAGATTAATTAAATTGCTAGAAAACATTTTGATTGGTCCATTTTTGAGAAATTTTGGGTTCAAAACCATTGCGGCGGGGTACGCACCCTCCGAGTTAGACACAGTGCGTGGGTACGCACTTTGTCTACACGGAAGGTGCGGACCCCGAGCTTTTTCCCAATGGAGAAAAAGTCGGGGTCCGCGGGTCCGCAATGGTAAACCTGCGGACCCCCGCGCACGGGTTTTGCGCCTAAAAACCCTCCCAAAAAATGAAATGAAGGACTAAATAAAAAAACTAAACGGTTGAAAATGAAGAGTAGGATGATGTGGGTTACCTGGAGAGGACGACGCTTGATTTCGACGATTGGATTTTCCACAATCTTCACAGGAAGTTTTCTAAGCAAAAGCACTATTTTCTCACCCAAACTCGAACGGTAAAAATGAATTGACAAAGGCCCTTTTTATAAGTTTTTTGAGTAAATAAATCGCAAATTTGTTTATATTTCACTTTGAAAAGGTATTTTGCAACGCTTTTATCCATTTCAAACAGGTATGAGTAATGTTTGTGTTTTTGTGCAGAATAAAGGATTATTCAGGGGAAATCTATCATTTTCAACGAAAAAACAAGTAGAGTCATCTTTAAGCCCTTTTCTGACTCCTAAAATATGAAAAGATTGCCGAGCGTTTCTTTTACACTCGTTAAAATGGAATTAAAAGACGGTCCACTTACAGCTCTTTTTCGACTGTAAAAACATGAAAAGATTGCCAGATTTTTGTCGTTTCGAATTCGATATTGGTTATAAAACGACGTGTCGTTGATCGCTTTTTTACTTTTTCGGATCAGTGACACTAATAATGAAAAGTACTCCTTGGTCGTAAAAGATCAAGCGGTTCTCTCAAGTATTATTTTATACTTTTTCGGACTTGAAAGACACAAATTTACGAAAAAGGTCAACCCTGGAGTCTTCTTAAGTTTTCTCAGAGTCTCTAAAAATTGAAAAACACCGAGTTTCTCCTATACTGGACTCGTTAAAATTTCACAGTAAAGGACCTGTTCAATTATAAACAGGAACGAACCACTCCTTCTTAGGGTTCGAATCTAAACTAAGTTGGACTCATCCGAAGGATGAGCTTATAATCAAGCAAATGTTATCCTCCTCAAGCTTGTCAAAAATAAAGAGGTACTTGCCAGAAATGGTGGGGGAAAAGAGAGAAAAATAAGTCTGTTTTTCATACTTTGTAACCACTCTTGAACACGACACTTTTATTCACCTGGGTTGGGAAATCCTTTGCCTAACAGTTGATCAAACCACATTGAAAGTCTTCAGCCAGTTTCTGGGTATTAACTTTGGGTCAATTGTCACCAAGCCATCTGTCGTGTTGTTATGTGTTCAAGAGGTCACTGCCAATAAGCCATTCATCTGCAAAATATCTGTCATCCATCTTGACCATCCCTGAGTCAGTCCTTGCAACTAAATTTCTTCAACTTGATCTATGATTTCGTGTTGTGGGCTTGCCTACGATGAATCGCTTTCTATCGACATCAGCTCATTATCTAGAAAGATGATCTAGAAATCGTCAGTACCTTGAGATCTGCATGCCTCAATGACAGGTTTCTCGCCTTTGACGACAGTTTACATCATTGAATTTCGATCGAAGGATTCCGTGATATGTTCGACATCAACACATTTACTCACATCTCATGGATTGTACTGGGTACTTTGAGAGCCATTGACATCACTGGTGGTTTCTCTCACACTTGTTAACAGTTTACATCATTGACTGGTAATCAAGTGGTTTCTACCATGTTCGACATCAACACATTTATTCGCATGGATAGAATCGTACTTTCTCGGGAAGTACAAATGAAGACCCTGAATCTAGTTTCCACCATCCAGGCTGTGAGGAATTTTGTATTCATTATGTTGTGGACTATTCATAAATAGATGGTTGCTTCCATACTGTGTTCACACGAGTCTATACTTATGATGTGTTACAAGATCATTCCTATATCAGAGCAGTAGATAGTTTTCTAGTTAGTTTTGATCTGAGTATGGGAATGCCTACGTCGGCGATGGTATGATCTCATATATATATCTTGCATTGAATGTTTTTACAGGTTCCGACCGGGCTCTCCACAATATGATCCTCGAAATGATAAAGTACTTCACTCTTCCTATATGATAAATGAAATCCTCATCTACTATAAACTTCGCACTTTAGGGGGCAATCTGTTACACAAAAATATCGTCACCATGATTATTTGCAGTCAGTATGGGTCTATCATCACTTGTACTGCCCTCCTAAGCAAGTCTAAAACCTCAGCTCTTCAAATCAAGCTTTAGAAGTGGGAGAAAGACATTAAATATCAATGTAACTCTGGTTCCGCACTTTCTCTCATGGTCACCTACGGTCCCGCACCTTCTGTGTACAAAAGATACGTACCTACCCGCTCTGTTCCTAACGGTGTAGGTGCGGACCCCTGTGAAAGTCAAAAGGCGCAAGTTTTATCTTAAAAAACTCACTTTGGGTTAATTCTAGAGTTTTCTAGAGGGAATTTTGACGTGGATTGTTCGCTCTGAGGTGGTTCATGCATCCCAAAAGAGAAGGAGCTAATCCCTTGACTAAAGGAGCTATCCCTTTGAAGGAGGGCTTTATCCCTTTGAAGGAGGACCTAGTAACTTCCCTCCATTGCACTATAAATACAGGCATTGGGGTGAGGACTAGGGAGGTTAAAAGCTGAACATTTTGAGGGTAAATGCTGGTGAAATTAAGACTCTTTGGTTGGGCTTGAGAGGAGAGATCACATACCTCTTGGTTCTATTGGAGAGTGAGTGAAACTTGTCAAAGTAGAGAAGACATCTTGTTGGACCCTGGGAGGAGCTTGTACAGTGTCAAGGCAAAGGTTGTAAGGTTCTTCTTCTTTTGAATTAATACAATCAAACTCATTTTTCTCAACAAGTATCTTATGTTATTTGTTTCATGGACTCCTTGACTTTCATGTTAAATATGTTTTATGCAATTGGTTTTTCAGGTGCTATTTAATTTGTTTGCCTTGTTTGTGTTTGCAGATTCGCGAAAAGGAGCTCATTTGGATCAAAGGAGCGAGGGCATCCACAAGCTTGCGTTGGACCAAAGGTAGGCCCTAAAAACACTTGTTTGCTATTGTTTATTGAAGCATATTTAGAGAAAGATAGTGTCTGGTTGGTTTGCTTGTCGTTAGGTCTTCTTTAGATTCTAGGAAGGTCTATCTTGTCCGCAAGATCGACTCATTCTGTGCGACAAATATCAAGAGACTATAGATGCTGGAAGGAATTCAAAAGCAATTCAAAATCATTCTGCCTGTACTAATTTTGCTTGTACTAATCCCATGTGAAATTAACTTGAAAGCATCGACAAGTAAATCTATTGTGTAAATAACTTATGAAAGAAATCAAATTAATATGAATCTCTCCTCCATTTTCCCTGAAAATAAATCATGGAGAACTATCTAGAAGTTTAAAGGAAAGTAAATATTATTGTTTTCAACATGACACAATTTGCTTTCATTAATATCGGCTCCGTGGCATACAAGTATCATATGGTTTTTGTAAGCATTGTTTAAATGAATATTTCAGTACCTCAAAACCATAATCACTCACATCATTTTCATGTTCTGGAATATAAATCAATTACATCTCATCAACACATAAGCGAATCTTGTAAATAGGAACAACTGGAGAAATATCTCAAGTGTAAGCACAAATCTCAAGCACAAGAATAATTTCTTAATGCAGCAAATTAGTGAAGCTTAGAGCTGAAAGGAAAAGTTGCAACAAATTAAATAACATTAACTTGAGAAAGAAAAAAAGGCTAAAAGTGTTACACAGTAAATAATAATCTAAATGCTAATTAGTTTAATAACTGTAGAGTGGTGTCGAGCTAGTCTGGCGGCCAACCCAGCGAGCTCACACCCTTGTTTAACCTGGTTCACACAGTAATCAGAATCATTAGATGCAATAAATGAATAGGCAAAGCATGGATAAAAATTGCTTCAATTAATTCCTGAAAAACAATGTTTACATTAAGCAGACATCAGCTTAACTCATGGAAGCAGGAGAATCGATCCACAACTAGAATCCGCGTGTTGCTACATAGGGACAAATTCTCCTCCCTTCTGTGCTTCCTTCCGTGCGCACTGCCTCTGGATCAGTTTCCTAATTGCTGTCTATCTAATTAATTGACTAACTAAGCTAATCGTTCTTGCTCCCGACAATCTCTTATATAGCATTGAATTACAAACTGGGCCTTTTTAATTAGCCGATTAGAATATAGGAAGTAGATCTCAACAATTTGCCATGAATAAAGTTGGTTTGCAACTGAATGTCGAAATAGGGTCAATTCTGGTGAATCGTTGCTCTTTTCCTGGAACGGTGATGTTGTTGGACTCCACGTAGGATGGGTGCAACGCTGCATCATAACCACTTGGTGTAGATGTGGATAGGGCATTGCGTTGACTCAAGAGTTGATGTGGCTGCCATTCCACACACGATGACACATATTGGCAATAGTGTGTAACTTTTCACCCACACGCTCTTGCTGTTCCTTCACTTTTTGACGCAATTTTCTTATTCCCATGTTAACTCTCAATTACTTTTCCTACACATAGCTAACTCCAAAGTTGTCCAATTTCTTGTCTCTGGAAACCTGTGATTTTTCCAAAGCTCACAATTGTCTTAGATGGTCTAAACATGCCGACAATAATTTCAAAATCGCAGGAATATTTGCCTCTTGGACAAAGGCAATTGAGACCTCTGCATGACGAATGATGAAATCAACTGCATCCAAACCAAGGGTATTGTACAAAGGAACATAATAAATTCCATTCCCATTACAAGCCTCCATGCTCATAATCCACTCATGTTAATTTGCTCCATAAATAACACAACGACCTCCCGGCTCAAGACCACAACTCCTAATAGCAGATCCAATTTTGATAACTATGTTGTAAGCTTCCTAGTATGTCATCCATGTATATTCACCTGCCTACCCATTTACGATCTCACGGTGACCTAACATTGGATTATGTGGGTGATTTTGGGCAGCAAGGCTGAAGATGTCCCAATAGCTCTCAATCCCTTGCAGAGGGCTTGGAAATCCGTTCTTCGCATCAATGTTGCGATAGACATGCCCCATAAAAGGCTTGCCATCTCAAGACTATTTGGAATCCTCGACTTGCATTCACCATGGCTAAGAGATTTCCTTTTCTTTGAGATTCAGCACTGCTAAATGGCTCCAACTCCTTCCTTATGTAACCAAGTGCCAGATTGCGCATCACATATTGGTTGTAGTCAATCATCAACTAAACATTGTTATGTTGAATGAACATGTAGGTAATTCCAGAGACGTGAGTACAGTCCAGGAATCTTTTGAGTGCAGGAATCCCACTGTAACTAATGCAGGAATCCAATTGATGTAGGAACGTAAATGTAATGGTGTAGGGATGTCCCAAAGTATAATCAAACCGGTTTTAATCCTGCAATATACAAACCTTAATTAAATTCTCATTAATGCTATTTTAATCCTGCTAAAACAAAGAATTAACAAATACTCTTCGAAAATACTCATTTATCCAATCGAAAGCATGAGAGATAATTAAAATAAGACAAAACGGAGACCCAACAAAAAGATAGGAAACAATTCATATTTTTCATTTTTTCCTAGTTGATATTCAATTCTTAAAACAGAGGAAGATTTTTGCTCCTTTTTTTGGCATTAATAGGAGTAAACATCCTTATAACTAATAAAGAATCTACAACCACATTAATTTTGTTTATCCCCAGAGCGAGAGATAGATCCAACCCTTTCCACAACGCTAACAATTCTGCTATATTGTTTGTTGCTACTCCTAAACCCCATGAATACTTGATTTTGACTTGTTTGTCGGGGAAAAATAGTACCCCTCCCGCTCCTGCCACCCCTTAAATAATTTACTTATAAATACATAAAAATAGATATTTATTTCACATAATCTGAATAGGAAAGAAAAATGCATCACCAAATCTATTAGAAAGCCAAACAAATGCCTCTTAATCACCATCACATTATTTATAATCTTAGCCATAAAATATTTATTAATCCAAAGAGAGGGGTGGTGGAAGCATATTTCAGGCTTTCGAATAAGGTACCAATGATATGAACATCATCCCCTATCTCATTGTTCTAGAATGCATCTAACAACATTGCCTCCATGGCAGTCGTATCATGTCAGTAATCATCCATACCAACCTCTATTTGATTGCCTCCATTTCCAACTTTTGATGAAAAACTACTATTGTTGTAGTCATTCCTAATTAATGAATCCGGTTGTAGTGGAATTGAATAGGTGGTTGATTCAACCATTCTTTGTATGCTTCCTCTTTGAGCCTTGCTCTTATTGCAACCTTCTCTTAATGATGACGTTGTAGTGGGGTGCATCGGAGGATGGGTGGGTCACTCATTATCACTAGAATCCTACTTTCAAAAAATATTGAACATAGTACTTCAATGATATTTGTAAGCACAATGCAATTGATTTGTTGAAATTACATTATACCAAACAATTATTACCATCGTTGATTCAAGATTGCGGCTAGAATATGCCATGTTCCAATTGACAGGGTGAAGCGAGTGTTCATTTTCATCTACCAACTGCTTGTGATATGCTGCTCGTGATAAGAGCTTCCGACATTTTTGAAATGGAGGAATATTTTCCATATCTGAACTTGATTATGAATCAAGATCTTGCAAATTTGGATACATTTTTATTCAAATTGACATGGATTAAAAAAAAAAATTCAATTAGATAATCAAAATATAAATAATATTTGAACTTATTAGAGATGGAAAGGGATAACTCTGCAAAGGACTTTGAGCAATATGGAACGAGTTGGCATTTGAAGAATTGGTCATTTGATATTATGATATTTTCTCCCTGCATTTGAGCAAAATCAGAAATAAAATTTTGTGTACATATCTAAAATTAATTTTGAGAACCATATAACCACAATCTAAATTTCAATATAGTTTTCAAACCATTTTTCAAGAATAAGGTGACTTTAAGTGGAAAATGTATACTATGAACTATTGTAACTCATGTGGATGTGTCCCAAAGGATAATTTGAGATAAATATGCCATTTTATGTAAAATTAAAATTTCAGATAATTTTTAAACCCCATTGGTGCTCTTATCAAAACTAACAAAATCGATGCGTTTATATAATAAACACACCGATGCATTAACATAATAATTGCAACAGTTTCCAGGATTTCGAAAATGAAAAAGTAATTCTATCATATCGGTGCTCTTATAAAATGACATGCACTGACGTGTTTAAATAAAAACTACACTGATCCTTAAAAAAAAACAAACACACGTTTCTGGGATTTCGAGAATAAAAGAAAAGGATTTCTATCATATCGTTGCTCGTATGAAATTAACGACACCAATGCGTTTAAATAAAAACCACACCGAGGCATTAAAATAATAACTGCACTAGTTTCTGGGATTTCAAAATTATTATTATTATTACTAGTATTTATCATATCAGTGCTCTTGTAAACAAGACAACACCGATACGATTAAATAAAAATTGCATTGATCCACACCTGTTTTCGGGATTTCAAAAATAAAAAGGAATTCTATCATGTCGGTGCTCTTATAACACTTACCACACCAATGCATTTAAATAAAAATCGCATCGTTGCGTTAAAATATTAACCAAACCATTTCCTGGATTTCGAAAAAGAAAAAGATGAAATTCTATCATTTTGTCGTTATAAACAACAATTGTTTTTTCGAAATCTAATTTGATATAGTCTCTTAAATAGTAATAAGCTGTTCTCCCAAAATTTCAAGGGAGAGATTTGTAAGAGAGACTTACTGGGAGCACTGTGCAACATCATAATACTTTGGAACAAGAGAACTATTTAGACGATCAGAAGTTGAAAGATATGGTGATTCACTCAAAACCCTACATAGTAAATTTTTTTAATTTATTGTTGATTTAATAATATTTTTTTTACAATTTTTGTTAGGTTTAATTAAAATAGAGATCATTTGCAAGAGAAACACACTTGCAGCACTATGGAGTAGCAGAATATTTTGGAACTGCAGATCAAAATTTGAAAGGTATGGTGATTCACTCAAAACCCTGCATAGCAAATTTTTTAAATTTCATTGTTAATTTTTTTTACAATTTCTGTTAGATCTATTCAAAATTCAGAAAGAAAAAAGTTAAATACCTTGGATAATAAAAAATTTACTATTGATTTCACTAGTAAAATTTTTTACAATATTTGTTCCTATTTATATTTAATTAAAATTCATAAAAAAAAATCAATTCTTACCTTGAACCGTTGCTTCTTCTCGCTTATGTGACTTTAAAATTTCACTTTAGGGTTGAACTCGCTCTACCACTTCACAGTTAGGGTTTTTCATTTTAGGCATTTTAGATTGAATGAGTTTGTGTACTTACTATATATAGCGCGCTTGACATGTAAAGTAGGGAAACCACTTATTGAATTAAATCCAAACCCTATCGACCCTGTCCATTTTTTTTTAAATGACGTCTGTTTCATGGTGCGTCCTATGTAATATAATACACCAGTGCTAGTAGTGATTTTATCGTTCCATTGCTGTATATTTATTTCAAATTTCATTATTCTCACCAATGTAGACACTCATTACACTTTTTTTTTTTTTTTTTGCAGATGGAACATGATCAAGAAGACAAAAACAATTGATGCAATCAACAAAATATTCATCCAAATAACCCAAGTCATGGAAGTTGCTCGACCACTGACAACAATTATAACGAAGAATGCTTATATATTTGGATATTAATGTAAGTTGTTGTATTTTTTGAAATAATTGTCTGTGAAAATAAGACATTTTGTTTGATGTAATGGACATAGTGTCCCAATTGAAATTCAAGGGGTTACCAATAACTATCCCATTTTGTATTGGAAATAACCTCTTATTTTTTTTTTTCCAAGGAAAAAAAATTGAACTTTTTTATAAGGAATAAAAAAGTTACAAAGCATATGAGTAAACATTCTGCAAAATCTGCATGAGAAGGAGCATAAACTCCTCTATGTAATCAGCATCATACCTACAGAGTTCTATAAACTCCTGAACCCGGCCTGTACAGCCACACCATGGACACTGTAATCAAGAAAGTCTCAAGGAACCTGGGTCTCCTTTCGAAAGGAAAACAACCCATAGCAAGGACAATATACACAGATCACTACACGCTCTATCAAAACAGAGCAAAACAGAAAAACAGAGATAGACACAGTTTTCATATGCCACCAGTATCATATAAAGCCACTGATAAAACTAGTGCATATATATATATATATATATATATATATATATATATATATATAGAGGAAAAAACACATTAAGTGTATGGGGGGAGATCCGACACACGGATCTGGTCCTGGTACTGTTCTGTTATTCTCCATGCGCCCACAGCTTGCTGCAAACCATCTTTAGAAACCGGTCTGCTTCTTCATTTCTGTCCCTGTAAATGTGATCAATGGAAAAAACATTAAATTGCAGCTTTAAATTTTGTATTTCTTCTAATAATGGCATCAACATATAATGTTGGCATCTATATTTCCCGATGACCCAGTTTACAACATTCAGCGAGTCTCCAAAAATCTGAACTGCAAGGATATTTTTGTGAATGAGCCAGCAAAGGAGTAATTTTAAGGCTGAGAGTTCTGCAAAGTTATTGGATCCTATCCCAAGTCCCACAGAGGCTTTAAGCGAGTGAGAAGGGCTGATGTGAATAATAATCCCTGCTCCTGTGATGTTATTTTGGGCTGCCCCATCAAAGAAAGCCCACGGAATCCCATCTCTAATATGAAACTCCCTCCGATGATCTGATTTTAAAGGACCTTCCGGCTCAGGAATGTTGTCGAGAATGGCAAAGCTTTGGATTGCAATGGCTGCCGCTGGGGTGGATTTTTCTCTAAAGATACTTCGATTTCTGGCTAACCAAATGCCCCAACAAATAATGGGGGGAAGGTTTCTCAGATTCTTCTCATGAAAATGGTTCCACCAAAATTCCCAGGCATTGGACATAACTTCCCCCTCCCACCTTAATAACCTCTTATTTATATATAATAAAATACATTTTAATTTATTCTATTACATTATCCAATGTCATTGTAAAATGTTACACAACTAATTAAATATATGGATGATTAAATATTATAATGAAGAGATGTGAAATATGATGATATAACAAATTAATCCAAACATTATATACAAATGTACTTGTTACACAAAAATATCGTCACTATGATTATTTACAGTCAGTATGGGTCTATCATCACTTGTACTGTCCTCCTAAGCAAGTCTAAGACCTCGACTCTTCAAATCAAGCTTTGGAAATGGGAGAAAGACATTAAAAATCAATGTAACTCTGGTTCCGCACTTTCTCTCATGGTCACCCATGGTCTCGCACTTTTTGTGTACAAAAGCTGCGTACCTACCCGCTCTGTCCCTAACGGTGTAGGTGCGGACCCCTGTGAAAGTCAAAAGGCGCAAGTTTTATCTTAAAAAACTCACTTTGGGTTAATTATAGAGTTTTCTAGAAGGAATTTTGACGTGGATTGTTCGCTCTGAGGTGGTTCATGCATCCCAAAAGAGAAGGAGCTAATCCCTTGACTAAAGGAGCTATCCCTTTGAAGGAGGGCTTTATCCCTTTGAAGGAGGACCTAGTAACTTCCCTCCATTGCACTATAAATACAGGCATTGGGGTGAGGACTAGAGAGGTTAGAAGCTAAACATTTTTGATGGTAAATGCTGGTGAAATTAAGACTCTTTGGTTGAACTTGAGAGGAGAGATCACATACCTCTTGGTTCCATTGGAGAGTGAGTGAAACTTGTCAAAGTAGAGGAGACATCTTGTCGGACCCTGGGAGGAGCTTGTACAGCGTCAAGGCAAAGGTTGTAAAGTTCTTCTTCTTTTGAATTAATACAATCAAACTCATTTTTCTCAACAAGTATCTTATGTTATTTGTTTCATGGACTCCTTGACTTTCATGTTAAATATGTTTTATGCAATTGGCTTTTCAGGTGATATTTAATTTGTTTGCCTTGTTTGTGTTTGCAGATTCGCGAAAAGGAGCTCATTTGGATCAAAGGAGCGAGGGCATCCACAAGCTTGCGTTGGACCAAAGGTAAGCCCTAGAAACACTTGTTTGCTATTGTTTATTGAAGCATATTTAGAGAAAGATAGTGTCTGGTTGGTTTGCTTGTCGTTAGGTCTTCTTTAGATTCTAGGAAGGTCTATCTTGTCCGCAAGATCGACTCATTCCGTGCGACAATACTAATCAAAATTTAATTTATATGAATATTTTTATAAGATATATGTTGATTTTTCGATGAATAATGGATTTAAAAAATCACAATAATTGCACTATCACAGGTCAATGTTTCTAAAAAAAGAGAAAATATCATACAAAATATCAATACGTCTATAACATAAACACATATTAGTGCGTTATTTTATCTAAAAGCACCATTACAACAAGTTTTTTTGCATGAATGGTGCCCTTTTTGAAAATGACAACAATGGGGCGTTATTTTCTTCAAGCACCGATATTGTTTGCATTTAATGCCCTAGTGCATTGTAATTCTTAAAGCACAATTTCTTTCATAGAACTAATTCCCTGATGCTACAAAATATTATTTCTAGCCCCGATGCATTATACAAATTAACAATGCCAGTTCTTTTATATCAGTAGTGCACCAATGCTTTTATACAAATCATACACATCAGAGCTGCGAGTTTAAATAAAAGCACCAGGTTTGTAATATTTTTTTGTTTGCCCTTGTGTCATTCCTGGAAAGAACACATGGGGGCATTTTTTAATATATACGCATCGGGGCGGTATACATTTCAGGCACCAATGTTCTTTGCATTTAGCGCCTCAGTGCTTTTAGTTATGTATACAACCCTGATGCTTTTATATGTTTAGCACACCAATGTTAATTTTCTATGAAGTGCATCGTTAAGCAACATCCACTAAAACCTCCGGTTACCCATATTTTTCCAGTTATGATGAAGTTCTATTATAATCTCCACTAAAACGTCCGGTACCGCAAACGAATATTGTAGTAGAGGTTTTTTTGACAAATTTTTCCAATTTTATAACACTAAAAATCTCTGTTATAACTTCCACTAGAAGGTATTTTCCTTACAGTGTGCAAAGGATAATTATTATATAGTAGCATATTTGTTAATTATGGAAATATAAGCTAGGTTTGATGAAAATTGGAAAGTATAACATGTACAGAGTTAGAATAGAAGTAACGTGGCTCAAATAGGAGTACGGGCCTATTATAGATTGGTATCAAAGCCATTGGTTGAAACAATGGTCCTATATTGGGCCAAAGAATAGAAACGTAGAAGCATTTTTTTCACAGTATGGCTAAAAATTGTTTATTAGAATTTCCATTAGTGAAATTGGGGATTTTGTTGAAAAAATGGAGGAATTAAGGTTCAAGAATTAAAACTCTCAAAGATTACACTCGGTAAAAAGCATGTAGAATCCTGTAATTATCCAAGTTTTAAAGTTGATGAGTCAACCATAGAGAATATGGGGAGTTTGGGGGAACAAATTCTAAATTTATGACCAATTTAGGTCAAATTTGCACCCAAAATCATCAAAAGGATTATTAATCGCATCAATATGCTAGTTATAGAGTTTAATTCAAACTAAAAGAGTGAAATTGCTATTAACCATGGAATTTCAAGTAAATGAGAGCTTTTAAAAAACATGAAAATGCCAAAGATCAGTAGCAAGTGCTCAGGAATGCATTATTGATTCATTTGTTGATGGTACCAATGTTGTTGTAAATAAATTTACTAGGGGATTCTAGAACATACTCTGTAAATGTTTCTAGAGTTGATTCCACTAAAGGCTTAATACAATCAACTAACTCAACTACTCAACTACTCAATTGACTTATCTCTATTTTTGATTGGCATATTACATTGCTCAATCTGTCTAGTGGTCGACTAACTCAACTACTTAGTTGACTCATTTAGTCGACTTGACCCAAATATCGACTACATAGTCAACTCATATCTATATTTGACTAGCATTTATATCAATCAATTTGACATTTTGGTCAATTAACTCGATTACTTAGTCATCTCATATTTGTAGTGAATTGGCATATTACATTAATCAATTCAACCCGATGGTGGACTAACTTGAGTGCTTAGTCAAACCATCTTTACAATTAACTAGTGGTCCATATTATATCATTATATTATTTGTCATCCATATTTATTCTTTTAGAGAAGAAAAATTGGATGAATCAACTCACATGACCATTTTCACCTGTGGGTCCTACTTTGGCAAATTGGGGTTGAAAACCTTCAAAAATCAGTTCAAGGCATTAAACAACATTTTTTGGGGTAAAAATTTATTTCTTTAGGCACACATCCCCTAGCGTTTTTCTACACTTCAATACCTTTCCAATGGCACAAGAAAGACCTCAAACGAAGTATGTATGCAAAAGTTACGCTACTTAGTAGTTGATCTTCTTGGTTTAATCACCATGATTTAAGAGGATGCCACATCAGCCCCTATTATTCATGGAAAAGGGGATATCCCCATGATCTTGAGGAAGAGGAATCTAGAAGAGTCAATATTGTAATTCTAGTTAAGAATTGAAGGAGTTCAACTTAACCACTAGTAGGCTATCAAGTTGTGTTATAATTGAGCTAGTAGGAGGAAAAGGGGTTCCATTCTATTTGAGTGTATTTTGTTACATAGATGAATAAAGTAGCTAAGAGTGGATAGAGAGAGAGAAAACAAAGAGAGTTAGTGTACTGTAGCTTCCCATGAGCCACAAGTTTCATTCCTTTGTACTTGCATCCATTTCCATTCATAGAGATAGAGAGGCCTTGCCTTCAAGTCAGGTTTTCTCTCGTAAGAGTTTCCCAGGTCATATCTTGTGTTCATTGTGGCTTGTGAGTTTTATTTCATTGTTCTATATTTTCCATATTTTATTTATGCATAAGCATAACCAAATAATTAACAAATCCATAAATCTAATAAAAAATTAACCCTCATAATATACATTTCAGGTTTCAAGTATAATTTCATCAAGTTTGTTGTGATGAACAATCCAATGGATTATCTACAACAATATACAGATCAACTAGTGTATTACCTTTGTCAATGAAATGAACATGGTATTTCACTTCATCAGAAATTAACTACACATAAAGTAATCCATATTAAATAACGATGATTTATTATAAAATATATATACAAGTCATGATTCATTGAGTACAATAACCCTGTATAAGTACACAAGCATATCCTTATTACAAATTAATGACTATGTAATATAACTATTATTACATGGTTATTATTTATTACATAATATTCACTATATTATAACCCTAGTTGTAATATACCTTAGGTATATTATAAGCCTTCCCCCCTCTAAAAAATACTCATACCGCGAAGCATGGGAAAGACAAACAACTTCTGAAAAATGAATCATCTTCTTGTATATTTTACCTACTTGATAACATTAATGACATGAGGTGATGAGATCTTCAAAGCCTTGAACAATATTATTGCATGAAAAATGATCAATTCATGCAAGGTGGATTCTTTTTAGTACTCTCTAATGTTAAGATCCTATATTTGATATCCTTTCCTATGGAATGTGAGGTGCATAAATATTCAAATGCTTCAACATGTAAGAATACCACTGACTTTGATGAGGTACCTTGGGTTATTTGTATGTTGATTCTTACACACTATGAATTCTATGATTTTGGTGTTGATATTGTAACCTAAGAAGTTGATATTACTTACTCTATGTTTTAAACTTATCATGATTCACTTGAGTCGTCATGAAAAAATATGATACTTTTGCGTTTACTAGTGTGACAACATCGTTAAACTAACACATGACATCATGAGTGGCAGTCAATGGTATGTCAGTCTTCTCTAATTCTATGGATATTGATTTATCACTGAATTGCTTATTGAACTTAACTTTTGGAACTTCATTCAGTAATAAGACTTCATTACTAATGATACTATGATTTATAGTTTTGGTCCCTTCTATTAAGGTTATTTTCTCTTCAATTTCAACTTATGTAATCTCTTCATTGATAAAAATATTAGGAGTTTCCATATTGATTACATTAGTGTCAACACCCTTATCATGATTTTCAGCTTTTTGGTGCACATTCTTATCATTCTCTAGCTTCTTCATTTCCACTAGTAGAGTTTTGTTATGATTTCTTGAACAAGAATTTGATCGTCTTTGGATGACAATTGTTTACTAATATTTTCAATATCTTTTTTGTATATATATATATATATATATATAGTTTTTGTATCTCTTTTATCTATTGTTAAAATTCACGAATTTCTATATTTTGCTTCTCCAATGCCCTTTGAGTGTGCACAATTGTTTGTCTTTGCTTATAAGGGTTTTGTTCAAGTCTATAAGTTTCCCTTTTAAATCATCATAACCTTCTTGTTCTGATTCCTTATTATATTGAATCGTAGCATTTTTTATATGGTTTGTATATTCTAATGATATATTTTTTGTGCATACATCCGCATGTAACCTTATCATCTTTCCCTTTTAAGAGATTGACAAAATTTTCATTTTCATATTTACAACGAACGACTTAGTGTTTCCATCAAATTAAAATCTAAAATTATGTCAACAATATAAATGTTGATAAAATATGCAACAATAAAATGGGATACAAATTTTTAATCATCCATCAATCAATGTAGGTTGTGAATTTCAAATTGCTTGTTTCCCTTAGTGTCTTCCTTTATGACTATACTTGAATATATAATTAATAATTGATTTTCCAAGTTGACGTTAATATAAGTTTCCTTATTAATATTACAAATAACGATAATATATCCCTTCTTGTATAGCCCCTTTGAGTTTTAATAATCTAAGGACCATGGTTGAACTTCTTATGTTATAGAACCTTCCATGCTTATCTTTATTAAAATACATTTTTCCAAAATATTCTCAAGAAGTTGAAGTTAATACCTACTTTATGTCTTAAATAATGTCTTAACACTAGGTTTCCTTTTTTACTTAGATATTCCACATTTCTCTTGATTGGAATCTGTTGAAGAATCTAGGGAAAATGGGATTAATGTGATTGTTCTAGACCTGATAACAATTTGTGAAGTGATTTTGCAATTTATCTTAGCTTGATCTTCTTCTTCTTATTAATGTGTGTGTTTGCTTCATCAAATTGCTACCAAAACAAAGAGACAAGAACACAAGGTGTTTGGATTTCTACCAAGGCCAAAACCTCTCCCTCTTGGAGAGGAAAACCCACACAAAATTCTTCTTATAGATTCTAATTGATGACTACCAAGACCATGACCCTTGACCTATCAAGCCACTCCAAGACCAAGACACCAATCCTCTTCTTACTGTTGAGATCATCATCATCATTACTGCTTTACCAAGATCATTATTGCTACACCTTGACTGCTCATTGAGATTACCATTGTGCCTTTACTGAGACCATCTTTGCACCTTCATCACGATCACCATAACAACGAGGTCCATATGTATTTCATCAGAGTTGCACCGATAAATTTTACATGATCAAGACTTTGTAACTATATCCATGACAGATAATAGATTCATAACTGTGTCCAGATTATATGTTAAGTTAATGCATGTCATTGTGGGATTACACCAAAACATGTTACTACGAGATTAAGAGTGCTACTGTAGGATCATCGAAGTATTCTTCATCAGAATTAAGCAGAGACTGTAACAATATCGAGATAGTATTTTGAGAGTGTAAATATGCCAAGGCAGTGACTGCAACTAGGGTGCCGATCTAGTGGTATTCATATGAATAATACACAAGCTGCATTATGGTCAGACTTCGATATTACCTTCCTGTGGCATACGAAACCTTAATTGTATCTTCCATCTGAAACTTCAGAGGGATGCGATTTCTATTGCTGTACTTTTGTGAAGACACTAACCACATATATATAGTGGTAAGCCTATGCATTTGAGCTGACATGACAATGTGAACGGTTGTGTCATTTTATTGAGATGACATGACTGTACTTGTTAATTCATTTGCAGGCCGACATGACTATTCTTGTTAATTCATTTTCCTTGTTTTCTTCTTCAAGGGGATGGTGCTTGTCTTGGATGGATTTGATCTAGACACTAGGTTTACTCATTTATATTACATATAATCTCAAGAAGAGAATGACTCTTTGACTTTCCTAGGCCTAAGAAATGAGCAAGAAACTCGTTCTTATAATTCACAAAAAATAATATTTCTTTTTCTTGACAAGTACAAATATCAAAATTACATTTGTAAATTTCGAACCTAGTTATACTTTCTTCATCACTCCCTCTTAACTAGGGAGGTATTTACAATGGTACTTGGTTATTCTCAATCTTAAGAATTTCTCATAAGAAGAATTAGATTGGTAATCCCATCTATATAGCATCATATCAATCAACATTGTCATAGTGCAAGGCCTTAACTAACATCTCCATCTCTCCATGAGACCATGAGCTACAATGTTGGTGATACCAATGATTTATAGACACCTTCATCATTATCTCTCAAGGTACATACCCACCCGAGCGTTCACTGAGTATGAGCTTCTAGGACTATTCTTATCTTGGGTTCCCAACCCTCAAAGAATATTGGTCCTCTTGCCTACTATTATCTTGGATGCCCTACACATCCTCAAAGGGTATCAGATGCTAGATGATTACCCAAACCTCCATTATTTCTTCCCAGGTGAAGACAAAAATGACGTGTCTATCATGTGTCTACATTTCCATTCATGGTCTTCATCTAGACTTGCGGTTGTTAGTCCTGGTCTAGTGCATGACACGTGACATGGAAAAACACAATTGTCACTCCTTTGTAATCATGGGTGATCTAATTCAAAATCCCTCTTGATCAAGGGCCTGTCAAAGCTCCCTCTTAGCTAGGGACTCTTTTATACATCAATAACTTCTTCTTCATGGGTTCTTCAGCTGCTTGATTAAATTCTCTCCTTGATGTCATGAAATTTAGTTGAGCTTCTTCCTTGTAGGGCAACAACCATCGATCACTTTCCTTCCTATTTCGTCATGTCATTCCTTTATTCATGGAAAGTGGCCTTCTTGGCACACATCTGGAACTTTCTTCATATGGCTACTTATTTTTCTCTCCATGCTTCTTTCAGGAGTTTCCATCCATCACATGAATGCTGGTTCTACTTTTACTTACAAGTCTTGTTCTAGTATCCCTACATGAACTCATCCAGATATTATTCAAGAAATCAAAACATCATATTAAATCAAATCATACCTTACGAGATGGCTCTTCATCATGACATCTTCCTATAGGTATCAACATCCTGCATACATGTTGACACACCTCCCAAAGATATCCATTGTCAAGGGTCTTCATTATCAGAGTCTTCATATCTCTCTGAGAGATTTCCTAGTCAAGTCTTCTTGATCTTTTGGATGTTGATCGCCTTCATCAGGGTTGCATATCGATCTCTTCCTTCCTCACACATTCCATTCCCAGGATATTTCAATCAGAGTTTATTAATTATAGTCAACCACCTCATACTTCATATGAGGACATATTATGTTGATTTCATCTAGTGTGACTTATGCCTTTCTGCATCTTTTTAGAGGAGTAGATCCTTTTCTCTTGATCGTGCTTCTTAAGATAGAAGTGATGATCTATATTACTTGCAACCATACGACATGATATTATAAAATTAAATACACACATGCATACCTAATTTTACTTTTAGGTCATCTAGGCTTCTTCCAACGACTTCCTTGATTGAAGAGATCTTCAATCCCTTGATCTGCTTCATGTCATCACACCAATATCTCATTGATTCCATAAGTTAGAGTTCTTGTTGAAACACTTGCTTCCTCTCTAGATTAGTGGACCCTATGATGAGGATTCCATCAGAGAATTTATGAGGATCTTGTATATCCCAAACTGGCAGATGTTTCCTTTTTGACTTGATGTATGATGACCCTTAGATGAATCCTTTCTTTTCTTCAATGTCCATTGAGGTTTCCAAGAGCTATATATCCTACATGTTTGTCTGCCATGGATTTTGTCCTTCATGATTCCCATGGTGATGTAATGATCTCTTCTTTCTAATGCTTCCATGATGCCATTATGCATCTTATTATCATTGTCACATCTTATAACACAAGATTTAGGAGCTTATGATAGGACCCTTTTGTGAGGGATACTATCTTGCTCATAGGAGAGATTTGATACGCCCTCTTTCCATGGCCCTTTTCTTTAGCTTCCTCTACCTTTCAGTCATATGAGCTTCCAAAATATTTATGTAGCATTGAATCTTCACTAAACTTATTTTTGCCTTTGATTGAGGACCAACCTTGCTTTTCCTTCCTGCACATGGTTGAATTCCTTTATCCTATAGACTGAAACTTGTTTTTCCCTATCTAGCTTAGAGACCACAAATTTCCAGGTGAGGTAACCTTATTTATTTATCGATATTTGTTACCTTGCTCATCAATGATGACTACCTTCTCATCATCTTTCCATATCCTCATGAAGTTGTTCATTAATTTTTTGATACCTTACTATTGTGTAGGTCTAATTGAATTTATTTACTTAGCATTTCATATATCTCTCTTTATGTCTCCTCTTTTTCTATTTAGGTATGAGAGGACTTTTGAGTGATATCATATGAATCCTATGAATCTCTTGATGGATTCAAACAATGCTTGACCTTCATATACCTTTTCATAGATATCAATGATTTCTCTTTTCTATGAGAATTATGAGAGTCCTCCTTATTCTATGCAAGGACTTTCGATTATCTAACTGATTTATAAATCCCCTTGCAATCATGAAATCATTTAACCAAATATGATTATGAAATTGAAAGATACTTAATTGGTGTGTGAAGGGGATATCTTCACCTTGATGCTTCTTTTGATTGAGCTACCCATCATTAGTATCCTTTCAGTACGACTTCCTTGGAGGCCTTCTAGCACCATGACATCAATGGTCTTGACATCACCGAGACTCCATGACCTTCCTAATTCATTTTTGAGGTATTTTTGACTTCAACATATTGTTGACATGTTAGTGATACTATGTTCTGATCTGAGCACCATGTTATTGAGATCATAATCATAGACAAAATTCGAGACCGTGACAAGTATATTAGTATGTCATTGCACAGTGATGTCTATGTGCATTGTGTAGAGAGGCAATGTATTGAGAGCCCAAACTTGTCAATGAATAACATAACTAAAATGTGGGTGGAAATGTATAGATAGACTCTCTCATCACCGAAACTGCCTTGATGTAATAACTATACTGGGACAATGAAGTAATCATGGATTGTAAGAGGTATTCCTTGTATTACTTTCCCAATATATATATGTACCTGAGACTATTTTTTATGGTATGGAGAAAGTTCAATGATCAAGAAGTGAGGATCACTGACATACTTCATCAAACTGAGCATGAGTTGAGTGCATGACTGTAATTACTGAAGTTGATACTCCATGATTTTTGTTGACCTACTTGTTGTATACTTTCTCCTTTAATCCTTTCAACCTGCTTTGATATTCTTGAAGGCAGATCCTTTTATGTCTCTTTTGTTGCCCTTCATTTGATTTTAGCACCTTAGCTCTAATACCATGTTGAAGAATCTAGGGAAAATGGGATTAATGTGATTCTTCTAGATATGATAACAATTTGTGAAGTGCTTTTGCAATTTATATTAGCTTGATCTTCTTCTTATTATTAATGTGTGTGGTTTCTTCATCAAACTGCTACAAAAAAAGGAGACAAGAACATAAGATGTTTGGCTTTCTGCCAGGGCAAAAACCTCTCCCTATTGGAGAGGAAAACCCGCACAAAATTATTCTTATAGAGATTCTAATTGACGACTACCAAGACCATGATCCTTGACCTATCAAGCCACTCCAAGATCAAGACACCAATCCTCTTCTTACTGATGAGATCATCATCATCATTACTAATTTACCATGATCATTATTGCTACACCTCGACTGCTCATTGAGACCACCATTGTGCCTTTAATGAGATCATCTTTGCACTTTCATCACGATCACCATAACAATGAGGTCCATATGGATGTGTTCATGAGAGCTGTACCGAGAACTTTTACATGATCAAGAATTTGTAACTATATCCATGACAGAGACTGAGATCATGATTGTGTCCAGATTATATGTTAAGTTTATGCATGTTACTGTGGGATTATGCCAAAGCATGTTACTGTGAGATTGAGAGAGCTACTGTAGGATCATCGAAGTCTTCTTCATCACAATTAAGCCGAGACTGTAATAGTATCGAGATAGTATTCTGAGAGTTTAAATATGCCGAGATAGTGACTGCAACTAGGGTGCTAAGGCAGTGGTACTCATCCGAATAATACACAAGCTGCATTATGGACAAACTTTGATATTACCTTCCTGTGACATATGAAACCTTAACTGTAATTTCCATCCGAAACTTCAGAGGGATGCGAGTTCTACTCCTGTACTTTTGCGAAGACCCTAGCCGCATATATATAGTGGTCAACTATGCATTTGAGCCGACATGACAATGTGAACGGTTGTGTCTTTTTATTGAGCCGACATGACTGTACTTGTTAATTCATTTGTAGGCCGACATGACTGTTCTTGTGTGGTGATATCTTCTGGAGTCATCGCATTCATGTTTTTTGTAATTAACGTTTCGAACCAACCTCCGTGGTTCATCATCCTGACTGTTCTTGTTAATTCATTTTCCTTGTTGCCTTCTTCAAGGGGATGGTGCTTGTCTTGGAGGGCTTTGATCTAGACACTATGTTGACTAATTTTCATTACATATAAGGTCAAGAAGAGCATGACTCTTTGACTTTCCTAGATCTAAGAAATGAGCAAGAAACTCATTCTTATAATTCACAAAAAATAATATTTCTTTTTCTTGACAAGTACAAAGATCAAAATTACATTTGTAAATTCCAAACCTAGTTACACTTTCTTCAGCAAAATCAAGGGTTTAATTTTATATCTCTTTGATTGAACCTTGGAAAAGAACAATATGTTTGATAAATTTACTAACCTAAATCCATCTTAACTCTAGATCTAGCAAGGGTTGAGAGGAATCAAAATATCTCAAGATGCAAACCTCTTTTTTGAGTGTAAAACTTGTGGAAATGTTTGCACCTCAAGAAATTTGATCCCTCTGGACACTTCATAGATCTAGAGTTAAGATGGATCTAGATTAGTTTAACATGCACACACACATGCATATAGCATAAGAATACTATTGGTAAAAACCATGGGTTATCAAAATTAAAACTCAAACACTGCCAATGATAAATTGATTCTACAACCTCAATTTTACTTGAACTACCATAACAATATTTATAAACATTAATTTGTTATCATATTTATTTATTTATTATTATTATTATTATTGCATTAATTTATTATAATTTTATTATTATTTTCGAAAATTTAAATATTTACGTAACATAACAACACATTACAACTCTCTCTTTCATACTAAATTAAATAATACATCTTCAGAGAATAACATTTAAAATAAAACTTGAAATGTATATTAAACAATAATATTCAACATTCTTAAAAAGATATCTCAAGAATGTAAAAACTTGCGCACTTTACTTTTTACTTTAATCTTTCAGTTTTTTAAAAAGTTGTATTCTCTTTTACGTGAATACAACTTATCCTCCCCATAAAAGAAGATTATATTTTCTTTTTTAATAAAAATAACTTATCCTCCCCATGAAGAGAAATTTGTATTTTGATTTCGGTATAACAATTAACTTTACTTATTTGAGCATTTTTAAAGATATTTGAAAAATTCTTTTTTGTCACAATGCATATATAAAACAAAGATTTTGGTGGCAAGTTTACATGCTAGTGCATATATATGATACAAATCTAGAAAGTATTATGGATAATAATGGTAGTGGTGGTTAATGTCCACTGAGACCAAATTAATCTACAAATATAAGTCTAAAAATTATTTTTATTTTAGTTTATTTTATTTTTCTACGTGCCGAAATATAAAACAAAAATTTTAATCACAAATTTCACTTGCATATATATATAAAAAAGCTACAAGTCTAGAAATTATTATTATATATAATGACTATAAACCTATACATTTTATTTTATATATAAACTACTAATCTAAAAAATATTATTATATATATTGGCCATAAGACTAGAAATTATTATTATATCTATTGACTGCAAACTTATAAATTATTATTATGAATTAAATTGAATTCTAAATCAATTTATTTTTAAATAATAATTCAATCCCCATAGTTCCTTAAGGATAGACCACAACATAGTACTGTTCAACTAAAAAAAACTCTCACACATAATTAAAGTGAACTTTATCAGTTTGTGATGAATATATAAAAATAAAATAATCCATACTAAATAACAATGATTTATTATAAAATTATATATTGATTATACACTTATAAATACATAAAATTTTCATTATTAAACATTAATGATTATTATATCTTAAATAATAATCATTATATTTATTGAATGGAAATGTGCTCTTTAATTTGGTATGGTAAAGATGTTGTAATGTTTTGTTTACTATTTTGATTTGATCAAAATAAAACAAAGACTACATAGTAGCTAGTACTTGTCCCTTAGTTTAAATATAGCTTAATTAAATGAAAAAAATAATAAAGACAAAGTTTTCATCACAAAAATAAAACCACTAATAAAATGTTGTATTGTTGAATGTCATTACCAAAAAATAAGAAATACAATTCACTGATATTGTTTATATTAACATATATACATATTTTTTAATGTTTTTAATATAATAATAAGCCATCTTTAAAAAACTATAATTTATGAAGAACAAAAAAAAAAAAAATTAAATAAAAATGAAATAAAACTAAAAACAAAAAATTAATAACTAACATAAATGGAAGTTACTAAAGAGTCCATAATAAGACCTCAACCAATCACCTTACAAATAAATAAATTTAAATAATAATAAAAAATAACAAAAGTTGAATTCCCAATGTTAAACTATGGATAAGCGGCATAATGTTTTGATCAAAGACAAACTATAATGTTTTGGTCAAAGACAAACTAATATGCAGTTAAAGCAAAACTGAATGAGTAATAATTATAATTATAATTAATAATTAAACAAGTCTAAATGCATCTCAACTCTAGGTCTACAAAGTGTCAATATAGATCAAATCAAGATGCAAACCTCTTTTGGATTTCAACAACATAAATTCTTAGGAAAACCAAAGATGGCAATTAATGGCCTTAAAAAACAGAACCTTGCATGATTTCTTTTTTCTAGAAATTATAGAGTTGTGATTAAAGTTGACAATAAATGGAGTAGTATTTAAGTGCGACTTTTGGAGTTTCTGGAGGATTTTTAGGCAGAATTCGATGAAAAAATTTGTGGTCAAATCTTGTTTTGTGTTGTTTAAACTAGTTTTTTGACTGCATATATGGATTCAACACCCTCATAAATCCTTGCGCCACTTCAATTTTGAAGAGTTCACCTATCAAACTTGTGATTTCAAAGAATCCCTGTCGGATTCTACACAAATTAGATTAGAAAATAAACCGGAAGTTTTTCCAAAAAGTCTCACTTAAAGACTATTCGACAATAAATTTTCTTCTAACAAAATTGGTTGCTTGCACATTTTACAAATTATGGGATAGGTAGAGTAGGTTCAAATTGAGGACTAAACATATGGAATATGTAGTGGTAGATTACAACCACAAAGAGGATGTCAAAGGTATGAATATCAACTTAGCTAATGTAAAATTAGGGTGAACCTATTAGAGTTGGTTGAAATCGTCAGGAGTTTGAAGAGGGAAGTGCAGAGTTGCAGAACAAACAATGGAAGGAACATAAGAGCCAAGGACGAGCATAATCAAATTAATGCTCAATTACTACAAAGTCTAAATAATTTTCCAAGGCAAATCCATAAAGAGTTCAACATAGGACATGCAATAAGTGCAGAGCATATAGAAAGAATATTACAACTTTCATGAAAGGATAGATGACTATATCAAGTATAGGCACTTAAGAAATTCTAGTAGGCATTATCATTCACCCAAACATTCAGTTAGAACAAACCATACATTCTCAGATTCAGAGAGTAATTTAAGTTTGTGCCCCATTAAGTATCAATGAAGAATGTCTAAGATGGAAAGTTTGCAAGGGGAACTCAATAAGCTTAAGCCACCTACAGTTGATGAAGAGAATAGAAAATGTGAAGATGTTGAAGCATGGTTATTGGGCATGAGGAAGTATTTTCAATTGCACAATTACTCATCAAACCTTGTAGTGAGAATTTCCATTTATCATCTTTAGGGGAAGGCTTCCATGTGGTGGGACTAGTTGAAGCAAGTCAAGTATCTTGATGAAAAAAGAGTTCCATGGAAGTATTGTAACCCCAACAACAGTTGTCAAAACATTATTATGATAAGAAGACACAAGAATTCTTTGAAATCGATCTTGAAAACATGATCAGGAAGGAGTATGATAAGAAATTATTAAAGTTTTTGAGGTATGTTGGTTTCATCAAGATTAAAAGGTCAAAATTTGGAGAGTGTTTCTAAGTGGACTTCCATCATTCTACAGTGGTAAAATTCAATTTTATGATCCTGAGACTTTGGAAAAAGTCTGAAGAAAAGATAATATTTTGTACAAACAAAATAAGGGAAGGTCAAATTTTCAAAAGATATGGGATGATAATAAGAAAGGTAATATGTGATAGAGGAAGAAGGGATTCAAGCCAACATTCTGCTTGAATATCCCTCAAGCATACCAACAATAGCCCTCAAGCACAACAACAAGGAAAAGCAACACAAAGTGAACCAAAATTCTACATTATTTGAGGAAAAGGATAAGACAACAACCCACTAAGTGTTGAGGTTGTGAAGGAGACTTCATGTACAAGGATTGTCCTCACAAGAGATAGAGAATGAGAATTGTTTAAAACACCTGAAACGCTGATATAGTGGAAGACATGGGTAGAGATATGCCAAGGATCTATGTAGCCTTGGAAAACATGCAAACAAACTATCAATCTCACATGATTAAAGTAGAAGGTAAGGTTGATAATTCTCCAATAGCCAATTTATTTAAATCAAAAGATAACCCAATGGTTGTACAAGAATCATGTTGTCCTATGTTGTTACAATAAAGCATCACTTGTCTTGATGAGTAAGGGTATCAAAGAAAAGTTTCAGGGATTCCAAGGCTTGTATCCATCAAAGACGTTTCAAACATTCAATTGAATTTAAAAGAGTTTTATGAAAATGTGCTAGATTTATGTAGCCATTATGAAAGAACCATCCAAGGATAAGGTGTCAAATCCTGATGATTATGTAGTCCTAAATGAGTATGAATATGTGTGTGGGGATATACCAAGGTTTCCACCAAAAAGGAACAATGATTTAGTCACTGATTTGATGCCTAAAGTTTCCTTAATGCCGAAGACTACTTATAGGATGAGCACACCAAAAGCAAAAGGAATTGCAAAAGTAGTTTGAATAACTTTAAAAAAGGGGGTACATATGCCCAAGTGTATCACCTTTGGGTGCCTCTATGCTATTTGTCAAGAAATAGGATAGAAATTGTAGGTTTTGCATTGATTTCAAATAGTTGAATAAGGTCACTAAAAAAAATAAGTATCAATTGACAAGGATTGATGATATATTTGACCTATTGAAAGGGGTGAGGATATTTTCCAAGATTGGCTTGAGGTTATTATAAGATTAGGTGAGAACAAAGGAAGAGGATACTAGTAAGACAACACTGAAGAGAAGGTATGGTTAATATGAGTTTATAGTGGAACCATTTAAGTTGTCAAATGAAATAACCACCTTCATGTGTATGATGAATGGAGTGTTTAGAGAGTGCCTAGAGAAGTTTGAGATTGATTTCTTAAATGACATTCTTATCTACTCAAAGCCATAGGAGGAACACAAAAAACACTTGAGATTGATGCCTCAAGAATTGAATGAGCATCAACTGTATGCCAAGTTGAGAAAGTGCTCATTTAATCAAAGATAAATCCATTATTTGGGTCACATTATCTTAGAGGAGGGCATAACAATAGACCTGTAAAATATTAATGAAATAAGAGAATGGCCAACACCAAAGATCATTTCGGAGATCATATTTTTAATGGGATGTGCAAGTTATTATAGGAGGTTTGTTGAAGGCTTCTCAAAGTTTGCACACCTAATCACTTATTTTCAAAATAAGGGTGTGAAGTTTGAATAGAATTCCAAATGTGAAAAAAGAATCAAAATTTAAAGGACATATTAACAAATGCACAAATCAAGTTGAATATTTTTGATCTAGAGAAGGAGTTCATAGTGTGCACTAATGCATGCCAAGAAGGGCTTGGTGGAGTCCTCACACAAAATGGGCATCCAGTATGCTATGAGTCAAGGAAGTTAAAAAAAAAATATTAAATGAAATTTGTCATACATGACTATGAGTCAAGGAAGTTAAAAAAAAAGATTAAATGAAATTTGTCATACATGACTTAGATTTGGTAGCCATGATTCATTCTTTGAAAACATGGGGGAATTATCTCATGTGTAGAAAATTTGAGTTAAGAACAAGCCACAATAATCTAAAATATTTGTTTGAACAACCAACACTAAATGTTAAACAAAATAAATGGTTAGAATTCCTCGATGAGTATGATTTTGATACAAGGCATATCAAAATAAAATAAAATAAAGTCGCTAATGTTCTTAGTAGGAGAATGCATAAGATGCATACTAAAATCATAATTATGTACATGTTTGATTTTTAGACATAATTTTGGTAGGTGCAAATTCAAATCAATATTGTTTGTAGGTAAAGGAAGCATTACAACAAGGTAATATATAACCAATATATAACAATTATGAGGTAAAAGAGAATGGATTTCTCATGCACAAGGGCAAGTTACATGTCCTTAAATTTCAAGAGTTAAATTTTTTAGTGTCGAAATGTTATGTAACCATATCATGAAAACAAAACAAAAGGAAGATCAATGACTTGAAAATAAGCCTCTTCAAGGGGGAAAACTCCTTTTACATCACATAAATGAACAATTCTTGGATGATATAAATGACAAGGCTTCCTTGGTATATATAGGAGTCTAAATGGTCACAATATAATAAGGGCCTACATAACAATAATAACGTAAGGGCACAACAATGACAATAGTGGGCTTCTATTGGGCACACCAATAACAATATGGGGGCTACATTAGTATTATAGGGACCTAACATGCCCCTCTCTTTCAAAAACATGTTGTCCTCAACGCTTGAGTAGTTATGGATGCTTCTGTATAAAATACTCTTCCTCCCATGTGGAATCTTTAGCGAGTAAGTTCTTCCACATAATGAGATATTCTGAAATTGATTGATTCTGTAGTTGTTGGGTTCTTTTTTCCTGTGACTGCTTCAAGCTCCAATATGATTTTTCCTTCCTCATCAAGTTTTGGAAATATTTTTTGAACTGGAAGCTTGTCACTTATAACATTCTTTAAGCATGAAACATGGAAAACTGGGTGTACTCATGAAGATGTTGACAACTCCAATTTGTATGTTGTAGTACCAATATTTTGCAATTCCTTATAAAGACCATAGTACTTCGGTGATAAATTATAGTCCTTCTTAGCTTTCTTGAGGGACATTTGTTTGTATGGTTTTAGTTGTAAAAATACTCAACCGCCTACGTCAAAACTTCTTTGACTGCGATGTTGATCTATTTCTCAAAGTTATCAAATCTCAACAAAACCTATCTCAAGTCGAATAGCTCATCATTCTAAATCTAATGGTGTGAAAGAAACCTCAATCTACCACCATATGCGAAATTTATTGTCATTTGAATTTTTTTCCCAACAATAATTTTTTTTACAGGTGTACCTTAGGCTGCCATGTTGTGGTCCCATAGGCCACCACGTCTGCATCAGTACAGACCCACTTGGGCCAATCATATCGTGACACTTGGCATGCCCATACTAGTTAGGAGAGGCCCAATCCAGGGATATTGCATGGCCAATCATTAGGTGCCATGTGACACCCTAGGATTAGCCAATCAACCCTTACCAAACCTGGCAGGGCAACTCGTAGTAAGTTAGATTGGTGGATTGGCTATTTTGGAGGTAGTTATGCCAATTATGGCAGATAGGTGGTGCAACAGGAGAGATTGACCAAGTTTGTTGAAGGATGGGTTGGTGGGCCACCATTCTAGTGGACCCACTAAACCTCAAACAAATTTGGCAGCAAAATTCCAAATGGGCGGGCTTGTCGTTATTTTTAAAAAATATGTTGACCACTAGTCATGGGGTTTGAACCCCCAACCTACAAGACCGATAGTGAAATAATATGGGCGGGGTAACTTTTGGGCCAATGGCTCCATTGTTTATTTTTCCTGAGCCATCGTTATTTAAACTCCCTACGTCATTTAAATAAACAGAGGTCGGCTGACGGAACCAACATTGTGGAACAATGTGCGAAACCCACCTTCAGAACCTCAACTAGGGCACAACTTACGAGGAGGATCCAAGGGAATATTCCACTAGAATATTTCAAGAATATTCCCGTACAAAATGTGCATGGAATCTTTAGATTCTCCGAGGGGCAAAATTTGCAGGTTAAAGAATATAGTTAACTTTATACTCAAATTTCTCAGAATTTTGAGAGGATTTCACTAGTGTAGATTGTTTTTCCATTTGAGCAACCCATTTTCAGGTCACTCCTAGAATTGGTGGTATAAGATATATTTTTTCCATGTACTCCTTTGATTTTTGCTGAGATGAATGAAGAGGCCTCCCCACTATTGAAGCAAGGCTTGAAGACGTAGTTCACACTAGACGAAATTTCTTATCAAATTTTTGTGTTCCTTATCTTGATGGTTTCATTTATGTTTCCTCCTCTTTAAGTCTTTGTACATGTAGTTTTTCATACTCTTTTACATTCAATTATGTATAGATCGATGAAGTAAGGATCTTAGATCAAGTTTGGTATCAGAGCGGTCTTCTTGTTGATGTGAATTACGAGTGTGTATGATAACCAAGGGCAAGCTAAAAAAGGGTGAAGCTAAAATTAAGTCCTTTGATCTAGAGATTGGACGTGTAATTCAACGAAGGAAAATGGTAGATGATGATGTTCATACCAAGAATGAGCAAGCTTTTTGTAAAGGTTTCTGCACCATGGAAAATAAGGTAGATAAATTGTTTGTAGATTATGAGAGGAAATTGATCAAGAAGGCAAAGAAGAAGGAAGCTAAAGTAGAGGAGAATGCTTCAGTAAATAAGGAAAATGGAGGAGAACCTCCTGAACCTCCACCTCCATATTCTAGTGAAAGCCCCACTTCTTCATCATCTCATTCTCATCATTCTAACATACAACATAAAAATGCCTATAATATATATATATATATATATATATATATATATATATATATATATATATATATATATATATATATATATATATATAGTTGGATGTAAAGTTTGACTTGCCTATGTTTAACAAAGGATCCGATGCAAAAAAGCTAAATAATTAGATCAGACATATTGAAGTGTATTTTCGGATTCAACAGACCGAAGAGGATGAGGTAATGATCCAATTGGAATCCCTTTGAGTGGGAGGCACCACACTCATATAGTGGGAGAACAAACTTCAGAAAGGTAGCAAACATGTGGGTAAACTCCTTTCTTCTTCGTTTGATTTGTTTTATGTTGTTTTGAAAGAAAATTTTTATCCATTGACATATTGGCAGAAAGCCATGATAGAATAACAACATTTGAAACAAGTCAAAGATAAAGATGTTCAAAGCTTCACAGAGGAATTTAGGAAGCAAGCTTTGGCATTGGGTATTCCTTTAAATTCATTTGATACTTTGATGAAGTACATTGGTTCTTTACATAATTATCTATGACATTCTTTGTTATTGTTTGAACCCACTACGCTTGATTCGACTAGTGTGAAATCCATTCACCTTTAAAGCAAGGAAAAGTATGAACAAGACAACTGTGCAAAGAAGACAACAATGAAAAAGAAAAAGGAATCAAAGCCCTCTTGCACTCATTGCGGGAAAGAAAGGCATGATGAGGAGAATTGCTAAAAACTGCATCCAAAATTGAAGCCAAAGAGGAATGGTGAAAAAGGGAAGCAGAAGACGATTTCTATTGTGCAATAAGGCCATAAATATGATTCAGACAATGAACTGATGGTAATAGTTATTGGATTTTTAGGTGTTGGACCAATTGACTTGGGTTTCGATTCAGGCATTGAGATGAAGATCACAACTCTTGGGATCATAGGTGATGGACTTATTAACTTTGGTTATGATTTACAAAATGAGATGAAGATTGCAGTAGGTGTTGTACCAAAGATGATAATAGAACCAAAGAATGCATGGCTCCAAGAACCTGAGGAGATAAACCAAAGCATTCAAGAAAAGAATGTTTAACTAAGGATACTTCTACAAGACACTCCACACCCATGAAGACAGAAGATTCCACACCCATGGAGACAGGAGAGTGTTCAAGCGAAAAGTCTAAGACTATGCAGGATGTTGGGCACACATCACAACCTTCTAGTGGTAGTGAGAATTTCGAAGGAAGAACTAAGGCAAGCTCTCCTTTCAAGGCTCACACTAGAGACAATCACTCAAAGAAGGTCAAGAAAGTATGGAGGAAGAAAAACCATTGTAGCCATTACAACAAAGGAAGGCATCAGAGGCCTGCATGTTGGAGGATCCATCTAGAGATATGAACAAAAAAGGAATAGAAAGCACCTATGAAGGAACCAATCGATGAAGTAGTTTAACAAGGAAGCCAACTATGGGAAGAAATCCCATTAACTTGGTAAGGCAAGAAAGGGGTAGTTTTTCTAAGTAGTTTGGCATGGCCACCATTGTAAATGACATGTTTCTTCTTAAAGCTTGTAAAAGTTATGAATGCATAACATCACTTATATATTGAACATAGTTATATTTTGACTTTTTTGTTGGATAACATGGGGTATGGTTTCTATTGTAAAGCTTTCCCATGAGTGTGTTATAAACTCTGGAAAGTATGGGATTTGTTTGGGTCTTATAAGTTGGACATGCATTGGTAGCTACATGTTTGCATATGGATATAGGTGTCAGTTTCATCATTCCAAGTTATGAAGTACAAAGGTGAAGGAAAGGGAAGGTGGCCTGTCAGAGGCATATGTTATGCAGATCGATATTGTAGATCATGTTTATGCTTTTGGAGGCCCAAAAGCTTCTCAGTGGGGAGGAATGATCCAGGAGGATCCCAAAAGACCAAATTTTCAAAGTCCTCAAATATCAGCGAAACCTATCTCAAGTCGAAGAACCCATCATTTTGTATCCAACGACGCAAATGACGCCTCAATCCGACACTATATGCACAAGTTATTGCTGTTGGGTAATTTAATTGGTATTTAAATTACTTCATTAATTATCAAATCAAGATTCGTGTACTTGTGAAGTGCATATACACAATATATGCTAGGATTTTTATTTTTTATTATAAAATGACAAAGCAATTTTGAATCTATTAAAGGAAATAGAAAAAATGAACTAAATCAAGTTCAACTCATCTAAACTTTACGCACATGTTTTTTCTATCAAACTTTAAAAGGTAAACTATGCTTCCAAGAACAAAATTAAATACCAAGAATTGAATCCATTCCACTTGCATCAAATTGAAATGAATATCTAATTGCGTGGAATTGAAAGGACTATTCTAGTTGCATCAAATTGAAAGGGTTAATCTACTTGTTGAAATGAAATCTTAATCTATTGCATCAATTTGAAATCCTATTCTATCCAACATAATTGAAACTGATTCTAAAACCAAACTATTAGAAATTAGAATTAAAGAGTAGAAATGAAACTTAAACTTATGATAGATTATTAGTGTTTACAATGGAGATATGAATTAATTCAAACATCGAAATCCGAGACTAAGTGTAAAATATTAATGGAAAGAACTAACAATTAATGTGTTTTTGGTTGTTTTCAAATTTAAAGAACACTCAAACCTGTGCAACAAAATTAACAATTAGTAAATGAACAAAGATTGAACAGAGTAAAATAAATTCAAATCCAATTGTAACTAATTGAAGTGACAGTGAAAACAAAACATCTAAACTATCTTACATCTCTCTAGGGGGCCCTCCCATTGAGTGTAAGGCACTATGAACTCAATTCAAATAAACTAAGGATGCATTCACACTTCTGGAACAAAGTACTCATATTAATAAAACAAAGAGTCTTCAACAATTTAAAACAAATTTTCTATGATATATTCTTCATTATCTCGACTTGCAGATCAAGGAGATATTTATACACTAGAGAATTAATAACTTAAAGAAAGAAATGTCGAGAGGCAAGTTCATGGATTGATAACACAATTTTTGAATTTGACTATGAAATGGATCTAGCATGATTTTCTATGTCGTAGAAAATCATGCAGATCATCTTCTTCTACACATCAACTACATGAAACTCGCTTATGTGATATCATTTATGCCATGCTCGCTTGGTTCAAAAACCGCTTCCTGAAACTGTTGTGCACAAACAAAACAATGTTGACCTAAATGTTTGACCGAACTTATTACCAATCTAGTGGACCCTTTGAATTGGCATATCAGGCTGATAAGCATGTTCTTGAAATTTGGCATCTATTCATGTCCTTTGTTCAATTTGAAAGTCTCTGTATCCTGTCTAACCATGGATTGAGCTACGGGAAATTCAGTTAGCTACGAAAATGTTACAATTGGTAGCCAAAGAGATATTTTTGCCAATTTTATAAAGAAAGTCTAGATTATGGGCAAAAAAGTTTTGATACCTTTTGTTATAGCTAAAATGACATTCATAACACAAAATTATTATTGTTAAATGTCAAAGGGAAAACACAGTGACGGAAATAAAATGTGCTCTACAAGTATGGTTCCTTGAACTATCGATGGAGTGAAGGTCTGGCATTGTAGTTGGCTACCTGGGGCTGAATGTGTCTTTGGTCGTCTGTGTCTCTTCTGCAGCCCGCCTTGTTTGTTTTGGGGTTGGGTGTGCTATGTCAAAATCATCCCAGGAGGCACTGCTGTAGGCTGAGATAGCTACATTCAATGTTTTGGTGGCCTCTGCTCTAAAGTTATGCAAGCAGGGGGAACCTAAGTTTGTGAAGAAAGCAGTAGAGGTCCCCAAGATAGAAATATGTGCCCTGCAGGCTCACTCTTGCGCCCTGCAACTTGTTGACATGGGTCTTATTAGCCAGCTCATGGGCCTTTGGCCACCCCCTCAGACGGTAAAGTTCTGGGTTGAAAAGAACTAGAATCCTCTTATTAAAGGTGTCGTCATCTCCTCCTTTTGTGGTAAAGGCTTCTATAATTTTTATTTTGAGAATAGATTGGATCGAGATTTAGTGTTTAGGAGTGGTCCATACTTTATGGGGGCTCAAGGGCTCTATCTAGACAGCTGGAGTCCCAAATTCAACCCAGAATGTGATGTTCCTTCATCAGTTCTAGTCTGGGTGAAGTTGCCTTACCTCCCCCTTCATTGTTGGAATGATGTGACCTTTAGATTCATTAGGAACTCCCTAGGGAGGTACATCGATTTATCTGAATCAAAGGATGGCCTCTTCTCATGCGCTAGGATTTGTGTGGAAGTGGATTTAGATAAATGTCTCCCAATGGCTGTCAATATGTGTATGGATAGTTGGACGCATGTGCAAGAAGTCGACTATGACCAACTGCCTTTCAAATGCAAGCTGTTCCATGAATATTGGCACTTTGCAAAAGGATGTCCTCAAGGTGTGGATTCTTTGGAGAATCAGTCTTGGGACCCTAACGATCAATGGAAGTAGGTCAAGTAGTGTAAGCCTTCAAAGTTTTTGGCTCCCATCGACCCCTCAGGTTCTGTTATGGTCTCTAAGGTGGTCGAGCCAGTCCGTCCCTTGGGAATGCTTGTTGGGGGCGACCTTGGTTAGATGTCAGAGAATCGTTTTGGGATCTTCGACACTAATGCTATTGTAGAAGGATCTGTACCCCCCTCCCCCCTTCCTCCTCTCAGGAGGCCCTAGCCCCTCGGTCTTCTCCCCTGGGTCATCCCCTAAAAAGTCATAAGGAGTCGAGTTCTTGCCTTGACACTGACAGTAGTTCTGATGAATCATTGGAGGAAGAGGAAGACATGATGGATTCCTGACATCTACAAAAGGTTTGGGGCCTTTTGTGCAGTTGAGATTTGTAGATGACAGACCCGAGAGTGCAAGAATGAAGCAGCTAGTCAAAAAAATGAAGAAAGCAGGAAGAAAAACAAATAAGGAAGCTAGAAGGGAGAAAATTGAAAAAGACAAAGAGTTGGGAGTCCAACACACAATTCCTCGTCAGCTAGCAGGTGCAGGGAACAAAGGATGGGGAGGAAAATAAATAAATAATATGGGCCTTGGCAAGGGGGCGGGGAACTTAAAAAAGTGATTAATGAATATCATATCTTGGAATTGTAGGGGAATGGCATCAACAAAAAGAATAATAGAAGTGAAATCCCTAATCAGAAAAGAAAGACCAGAAGTCACCCTCCTACAAGAAACCAAGCTGGACGAGGAGTC
>CM062809.1:48532-331032 GCA_031772625.1 Pinus tabuliformis | reverse complement strand
CCCTTCCCCTCCCCCCATTTTCCCTCTTTCCTATTTAACCCTCCGCCCCTATCCTCTGCCATTCTCCTATCTCTCTCCTTGTTGTGCCCCTCTTCTGTTTCATCCCACCTCCCCTCCTTTCTGTCATGTTCCCCTCTCCCGTCCCCTTCATTCCCCTGCACCTTGGGCCCTGTCGCATCACTCCATGCAAGCTCTGGCTAGTCCTAGAGCCTCATGGCATGGGCTAACTCTGATTGTGGCCGTGCCATGTCTATGTTCATCACCCTGTACAACAATTGTGCATGGAGTATTTCAATGCGTGTGTATCGAGCTCCTACGCCTTGGATCACGGTGCAAAGGCCGACGCATCATATCGAGTGATTGCAAGATAATGGGGAATTAAGAGGAGCAATTAATTCCCGTGCTCAGAAACGCCATGATCGCTCGTGGGAGGAAGCTTAGGATGGGAATGACAAACCAAGATCAAATATGGGAAATAATGGTGGATTGCTAGGAATTTATGAAGGTACATCGAGATTACAACTCCAACAGTTCCTCACCATGATACTGCATCATCACACAATCTTGCATTTTCTATTTAAGGAATAATGATATGTTAATTTTTTTTTATTTTTTATTTTTATTTTTTATGGTTTAAGTTTCTTTTCTGCTCAGATGGCTTGAGAAGGCCTAGTAGCTGAAGTTGAGGTCTCTGAGAGTCAGTGGCTGGGTCTAGGTTGTAGGGCATAATCTCAAGGCGTCTGGTGTGCCTGAGTATTCGAGTGGTAATCTTTAGGGGGCTGCCTGTCTGAGTGTAGTTGCTTGGGTGAGGGTTGTTGGGCTGGGTGTTGTTAGTGTGCTTGATTGGGAGGGGGTTCTGGAACAGAACCTTGGGGATAATTTGTGTGTTGATCCCCAAAGGGATGTTTGTCTGAGTGCCGCTGCAATTGAGAAATTTGTGAGTGGGAGTGCTGATAATCTGCTAGACTGGGAGGGGATTCTATAACAAAACCTCAGGGATTCTTTGGAGGCCAGTGGGTTCCTGGAGCGGTGGGTCAAGGGTATCTTGGAGTCAGGAGGGCACGATAGAGGGGCCTGTGGAATTATAGAGAAGCTGGCTGAAGGCAATTTGAAGATGGATATGAGTGTGTAAAGCACTAAGGATATCTTCCTGTCGAGCGCATGGGGCCGTTGCATGATGAGGACAGGGGGGCCGCGGGTGGGAAATTCTCTGGTTGGAGGTAGAAATCGGCAAACCTGCATCAATTGTGTGCAGGACCACTTGGAGTTACGAGAAGGATTGGCTGTGCTGCAACGTAGCATCCACCAACAACAGTAGGAGAACCTGACTATGCAGGAGAGATAGTTGGAAAAGAAGGAACATATTCTCCAACTGGAGGATGAGGTGGACGTGTTGCAACAACAAATTGAGCAGTTGAAGCTCAAGGTGGAGGAGAGCAACAAGAGTAATGATGAAGACTCCACCGGGTTGGATCTAAATAGGAGCAATGAAGAAGTTTCCATTGGCTTGGATCTGAATAGTCCAACGCCAATGGATATTTAGTCTCTCTGGTTTTACTTACTATTTTTGAATGGCACAATTCAAATGTAAATATTTATTGTTCCAGTTTTGTCGAATATATAGTTATAGGATCTCTAGAATGAGGAATTTTTGTAAAAACCACAATGAATACTCTTATAGAAGGAATGTGGAACAAATGATGTATCAACAACCCTCAGTAGGCTTGAAAATACCTTTTAAAGTCCCGGTTTTGCTCACAAATGGGCGTGTTTTATATATATATAAAATCTACTCATTTTGGTTAAGAAAACAAAAGGACATTGGTGGCCTTATCATCTATAAATATATATATCAAAACATATACGGATGGATGGAAAAAGGGAAAAATAGTGTCAAAATTGAGGATCCAACATCCCCCCATGTTGAGGATGTTGCATGTTCTCATGCACAAACTCAAAACTGAATAAATGTCCTTGCTACCGTGTTGCTTCTGAGGCCTGAATCAACATCCATATTACTTGGCATCCCTTTGTTTTTCACATTAATAGTCCATCTAGGTTTTCTCATGAGAAGTTTTTCTTGCAGCCCTTTGACCTTATTTTTGAGCACTTTGTTGTTTGTTTTAAGATTTTTGTTTTTCTTATACCAAAAACACATTCTTAATAATATAGTGTCACTTTGTGCTTTCAAGAGTTCATTTTGTGCTTTGACCATTTCATATTCTCCTCTGATATACTTATTTAGTACTTTTAACTGTGAAATATCTTGCTTGAGGGTGTGAATAGATTTTTTTTTCTTTTCCCTTGAGAAGTAGTTGTATGTACCTTTGAGTCCACTATAGGATCATCATCATATAAAATTTATTCATGAAAGTGAGTTTCTTTAGAGGAGCTTACCTTACTCTGCGCTCTTTTCTCCAAATTCTCCAGATATTCATAAACTTTGTGTTGAGCTAGGTCAATTTCCAGAGTCTTTCTCATTGGAATCTGTCGGACTGAAAATTCTATCTCTATTCCTACGTAAAAATCATTTTCCTCTTCAAGATTGATAGCTTTTGGAGGGTTCTAGTGTTCTAGCTCATTTGAAATCTTAGAAAGTCATTTTCTCCTTCTCAATTTCTACTCTGGCTTCATTGTTTCTTGTGTAATCTTTCTCTTGCTACCCTTTCTTTGTATCTTGACTTGATCTTCTTCAATTGCTTCTATCTTCTTTGTGGCTTCTAGTTCCGATGTTCGTTTGCTGAATTTCTCTCTTTTAACCTCCTGTTTCTTATTTTTTTGTTAATCTTCTCCAAGTACTAACTAAGTGGTGCATCCTCCTCTAGTAGAATTTCCATCAATTCTGGTTAATTAATAGGCAAACCCTCCTTTTCATCTACAACAAACTTAGGGTTATGGTTTGTTATGTCCTTCGTCAACTCCTCTTAGCTTTTGGTAATTCGTACTCCTCTGAAGCTTCTACAAAATGATTCTAAGTAGAATATTTTTCCAATTACCACCAATAGAATCTAGATGAGCTTCAACAATATTTTTTATCAAACCATAATGATATAAGGATCTATCGATATTTTAAGATTGTCTTTTAATATTGAAGGCCATTTTCTTTAAAATCCACATTAAATAATAAGGTAAATTCATTTCCTTTCCTTCTACAAAGTGCATGAGCAACCTAGCATGGTAAAAGAACATAGTACCAAACATGCCTTCACAAGTTAGAAACTTTTAGAGGACGGGCAATAGGTTTCTTCATTTGGTCTTCAACAAAGTGATTGGTATCCCTTTTTAAAATTCCAAGGTGTCCATCTGTGGGTTATGCAAGAAATCCCTCCAATATTCATCGCCAAGCCTTGGCTTTTGAACTAAATTTTTCCAATTCGAGGGAGACATGTTGCCACTGTTATGAATGACTCATAAATCTTAAGCCTGATGTCTCTTATCTCAACCTTTACACCATCAAAGGTTCTAGCAAAATATTGTGTAAGATCTACTTCATTCCCACTGAATTTCTCAAAAAATTCGAAGCCATCTCACCTTTTGCAGTTGGTCTCTAACCTTCAGATAGGCACTAAGAAAATTTTCTCCATGTGGCTCAAACCTGATAGTAACACCCATGGCATAAGAGAAGTCGAACACTCAAATTGCCTCTTTATTGACATGGATGAATAGATATGGATATAGAAAAAAATGAGTAAGGTTGATGGAAGCAGGGTATGAATGAAATAGGCAAGTGATTGAATTTGAATAAGACACCTTCTTTGCTAATGATTTCCCATGAGTTTGCTTGATTTGTTTTTATAGGATCATTGGGATATTTTCAAATCATTTGCATATGATGGAAGGATTTTAACATAATGAGATGGATTATAATAAGGAGATCAGGTGAGAACATGATAATTTATAGTACATATTCATAATTTTAATATAAGGTGTATCAAAATTATTATACAAGCCCATAGATCTATAATTTCTTAATGAAAAATGACTTGATATTCTTTGTATGTATCTTTTAATGTAGCCATTTGTCCATTTTGCACATTTGTGATGCATTTAGAATGCTTACTGATTGATTTACTTTTGCAGGTATGTCATTAGCTGTGAAATTTGAATTGAGCTACAAAAAATGTCAAATTTTGTAAATGCCTTCTAAACTTTATAATTGTTCTGAAAATCTTGTTGTTGCTAATGTGGCTGATTTTTATTGGTGGTGCTAACCTTTCAAAATACTTGAAGAAAGCTAGGTCTCCAAAAATACTTATTAGACTTGAAAAATTTATTAGAAGAAAAAGGAGGGATAAAAAGAAAATGGGACAAGACAAGGAATTATGAAAATCTAAACACCAAGAATTCTTGGTTTTTAGTTAAGATTTTCTGTATAGACATGCCAACAATGTTGGTTTTCAAGTATATATATATATATAGAAAGAGATATTTCTCCTCATCTTCCAACTAAATTGCAATTTCTTTATATATGTAGAAAGAGATCTTTCTCCTCATCTTCCAACTAATCTGTAATTTCTTTCCATATATATATATATATATATATATATATATATATATAAGAAAAGTGTAACAACCCTAGTTACAAATCCATGTAAAAATATATATAAGGCCACGTTGATGGGACACGTATTCCAAGCTGAATGGTGGGAAGACATCCTATCCTGGTGCTCATTTTGATTATTATGGCTAAAGGAATTTGGCAAAGGAAATGGAGAAGGCTTTCGAAAAACAAATGGAATTTTTGGCACATTTATTTATGAAAATAAAGGAAATTAGGAGAAAAGGAAGGTGAAAGGTCACAGGTTGCATGTGAGGAGAAAAATGAAGAAAATAGAGGCCTCATTGATAAAAAGGCTTATGAGGATCAATGTGTAAGCTTTTGCTCAGGTTTTGCATTGGACCAAGAAAGAAAATAAAGTAAGAGGAAGGAAGGAGCAAGCAAGAAAAAGCAGGATCAAGCATCTACAACAGTATGCTTTACAGGTATCGATTTGCATGTGTATTTTCCTTGCTAGATTTGGAATGCATGGTATTGCATGTGGTTATTTTCTATCATTACATGGGTTTTTCCAGGTGTGATAGTGTTTTCAACCGAGCCTTGCCATTTCCGGATAGCTATGGTGTGATGGGGTTCTCATGTTTTGGTTGAGCTGGATTGCTGGATGGATTTGAAGCTAAGTGAGGTGGATCTTCGAAAGATAGAGCACATGGCCTAGTGGTCCTTGAACCGTACTGTGGATCACATAAATCCACTGGCCTAGTGACCCCTGAGCTAGAATGGGTTGCCGTAAAGCCAGGATTGTGTTGCCTCAGTGGGCCTAGGAATCCTTGCCGGTGAATGACAGGATATATGGTAAAGCTAAGAGGTGATATGCTCTCGGTTGGGCCTAGTAATCCCGAGTTTGGGATATGCGGTAAATCCTAGAGAGTGGGTATCAGTTTAGGGCCTAGTGATCCGGGTTTGGATTGCGGTAAAGCTTAATAGACTAGGAGACAGGAAAATTCCTCACGATGTAGGTGGAGAAATCCATTGGCATTCATGCTTGTTTGGTCTAGTGATCGGGTGGAGATAATGATAAAGTCTGTTATGACATATTTATTGTGTTGGCCTAGTGATATAGGATGGATTACGATAAAAATTGGTTTCTATTGATGAGGGTGAGGTGGTTTAGCCTCGGTATGCCCTGGTTGGTTATTTTGGTTTGAGTCCCACATTCATGCTTGGAATATGGCACGAGGGTGAATGGATGAAGAGAGATTTGGATAAGCCATTCTATGGTCAGGTGGAATGTGGTAGTCCCATCTTGGGTTTTGATTTTGCATCATTAATGGAAGGTTATTTCTCCTTGTATTTTTATGAATATTATACTGATTTATATGTATATCATATGGTTGTGATTTCATTGGTATTTTTGCTGCTATTATGCTGGTTATGTATGTATTTTATGTCAGTGGCTATGTATGGATCTCATCATGTTTTTACTTGTAAATGAATTGACAATGTATCTATGGCCTAATAGATGATAATGCAGCAAATGGTATGAGGGAACAATGGTTCTTAGCGATTCTTAGATAAGTATGAGATCCCCATGCTCAATTATGTTGTTTACACCTGTAGAGTACATATTTGTGATATGTTTGACGAAATTCCTGTCATGGCTAGTATGGGTTTGGTTAAGGGTTTGTTCAAGTACTTGCTTTAGCATCATTGTTTCCCTATTAATTTAGTGTTGTGAAGATGTCATGCAAATCTAGGCAGTGACCTAGGCTATGAGTCTGAAAAAGTGGCCTAAATCCCAGGGACATTAGCATAGAACTGGACATAATAGTCCTCGAATGCCTGTATGCCTATAGCATGAGAGCATCCAGATCCTCCTAGACGTTGGCAGACCTATAGTATGAGAGCATCCAGAGGCCAAGTGGTTAAAAACTTCAGTGGGACCCAGGGGCTAGCTACATGAAGGGTTGGGATGGTTCTCAACAGTTGTGTAGCTGATGTAGAAGGTCTGTATGTTGTGTTTCCATCAATTCCATTTCCTTAAGGTCACAAAGGAGGTTGAATTTGATCATAGTAGCCTCTCGTCACATGTTTACCCCTGTTGGTCGATTACTTGGGTAGATGTGGGAGGAGGGTGTTATAGAGTGGTATCAGAGCATGGTTCACCCCTCAGACTAGATGGGTTTTGTGTTGGTCATGCATTCATGTTGGTTGCATATGTGTTCCTTATTCTTTTAGTCCATGTGCTTGTTACATTTGCATGGTTTTGATCATGGTTGTAGTGATGTGGCCATGTGAAGGTTGATGGTGTTATTGCGGGATGTGTCGTCATGAGTGTATGGGTGTATATGCATTATGCATGCATTGTCATGATTATAGTTATGCATGTATGGTAGGTTAGATATGCATTATGAAGTCATTGTATGCAATTAGGTCATCATGATGATCTTAGTATGTTATGATGATAATGTGTTGGTTGAGATAGAGCAAAAGATGTAGATCATTAAAGTGAAGTTACAACATTAGACCTCAAGGCAAGAGCATTTCATCATACATGTTTATGTATTGGGCATGTAGGTATGTAGGTGTAACAACCTTGGTGAAAAGTTCATGTAATAAAATTTAATAAAGGAAAAATAAGACCATGGTTAAGGGACACGTATTCCAAGCTGAATGTTAGGCAAAGATATCCTAGTGCGCATCACTGGATGTATTTAAGGAAAAGGCTAAGGCAAAGGCATTAAAATGCATAAAGGCATTTTTGGCACATTTATTTATGAAAATAAAGGATATTAGGAGAAAAGTAAGGTGAAGGGTCATAGGTTGCATGCGAGGAGGAAATTGAAATAAAATAAAGGAAAATGAAGAAAATAAAGGCCTCACTAATAAAAAGGCTTATGAGGATCAGTTGGTAACCTTTTTTCAGTTCAAGTTTTGGAGCTCTCTCATTATTCTCTCTCTCTCTCTCATATTCTTGGTCACTTAGAGTTTTCTTGGAGTACTCTAGCTTTGGATCAAGGAAGGAAAAGCAAGCAAAGGGAAAGGAAAGGAAGCAAGGATCAAGGAAGGAAGAGCAGGATCAAGCAGCTTCAACAGGAATACTCACAGGTAACATAGTGCATGTGTGATTTCCTAGCTGGTTTTGACATTCATGGTTTTGCATGTTGGTGTATGGTTCTCTTGCTGTTGGTGAAATGGTTTTTCCGGGTTATGGCAATGGTTTTAAGCTTAGCCTTGCATTTTTCTAGATGCCATGGTATGTTGGGATGTTTATCTCGGTTTTGAGCTTTGGTTTTCTGAATGGATTTCAGAATCCGAGGCAGAGGTGGTCTCAAGGTTCATTCCCAAAGGCATAGGAATCCCTTGAATGGTTTCGGCATGATACATGGTAAATATTGAAGGAGAAGTCTTGGTTTAGGGCCTAGTGATCTGGGATTGGATTGTAGTAAATCCTGAGAGACAAGGAGACAAAAAATTCCTCAAGGATAGTGATGGATTCCAGGTAGCATTTCAATTTCAGTTCGGTTGTGATCAGAGCATCGATTTTGGTGTGATCATGACTTTGTGAGGTTGGAGGTGGTTTAACCTATGGATTACCTTGGTTGTTTTTGGATTAGTTTATCCATGAGATCCCACATTCATGCTTGGAATATGGCACGGGGGTGACTGCCTAAAAGAAAGAATTGGTTAAGCCATGTCTACAGTCGGGTGGAACGTGGAAGTCCCAAACCTGGTCAGATTTTCCTATGATTAATGAAAGCTAATTTCCCTTGCTTTTGCACTTGTTTATATGTGGATTTAATGGTTGTTATATATATATGTTATTTTCATGGTTTTATGTTGGTTATAAGCATGGTTAGTTTACTGATTCATGTCATGGTTATTTCATGTATTTACTTGTAATTATTAAATTGATGGATGCAAGACCTAATTGATGTTATAACAGTTCAATGGAGAAGGTGGTGATCCTTCTTGTTATGTTTCGTAAGAGTTTTCAGTCATTCTTGCTCTGTCTTGTATCCTAGACTTGTAGGTTGTATTGATGCCAAGTGTTTGACAAAATGTCAGTCCCGGTTGGGGATGGTCAAGCCTAGTATTGAGGTTTATTTTTGGTTTATTAGTATTGTCATCATGTCTTTGATGTATTCTGAAAGTTGTAAAAATTTTTGGGTAGTGGCCGGAATTATGGGCTAGAAAAGTGCCTTGAATTATGTGAATGCTGGCACAGGTCTACTGAGAAAATTCCTTGGACACTGGCTTGCAAGCCTGTGAGAGAATCTAGAGGCCCTTGGATGCTGGCATGCCTATAACATGAGAGATTCTAGAGGTCAAGAGGTTTAAAATATTAGTGGGACCCAGGGGTAGGATATCTGAGTGGCTAAGATGCCTCTCAAGGGTGTTATTACTGATGTGGAAGGTGTGGTTGATGTGTTTCCACCAATTCCATTTCCTTAAGGTCACCAAGGAGGTTGAATCATATTATAGTATCCTCTTCATTGCATGTTTACCCCGGTTGGACGGTTACTTGGGAGGAGGGTGGTTACATATTGGTATTAGAGCGTGGTTGCGCTCTCCTTGGGTGAATGTGTTTGTCATGCATTCATGCTAGTTACACATGTGTCAGTCATCCCTGCATGCTTGTTGCATATGCATGGTGTTGGTCATGGTTGTAGTGATGTCTCCATGGGAATAAGGATGTTGTTGTGTGAAGCATGTTTTCATGAGCGTATGAATGGTTACATGTTGTTATATTTCACTTACATATGTCATTGTGTATTCTTGGTTACATTCTCATATGTTTGGTTACATTCTCGTATGTTTGCTTACATTCTTGCATGTTTGGTTACACATATCATTCTTGTAGGTTTGGTTACAATTATCATCGTTCATGCTTGGTCATATGAATTCATGCGTGTGTGTGGTTGATTACGCATTTATTATGCATGTTAATGCTTGCATGTGTTCAATTATACAATGGTGTTATGGTTGTTGTTGTCATGCATGTAGTCACGGTATGTGTGTAGTTGATATGGTCATGCATTGATGACTGGACTCTAGCTAAATTGATGGTCACATGGTTATGTGCTTATGTATCATATGTATATATGTTGTTATGATTATGTTATACATGTATCATTCTTATTTGATGATCTTGCAGATGAGATATCCTCCCCGAACTATGCTAAGGTACGTTGGTTTATTGTGATTTGGTTTAGTTGACATAGTATGCCTTGTAGGAGAAAGAGATCAAATGGATAGCAAGATGGTAGACTGCAAAGACTCTCCCTATGAATCAAATGAGAAAAGTGTTGCTGGGCACACTTTTGATTTGGCAGAGACACTGAGAAGATTAAAGGAAGAAATAAGGAGTTGTAAGCCGGACAATGATAAAATCATGTAGGCACAAGAGAAACATGCAGAGGTTAATGCAATACTACTTCAAAGTTTGTCAGAATTGTAGTGACACGGACCACTTCGGATCAACCACGAGTAGGAGGACAAAACTAATGGGTCATATGGCAACAAGTCTTATGGTGGTCATAGGTCAGATAAAGATGACATGATCAGAGATGGAAGGTTGTTGGACACTCCAGATAGGAGAGGTGATGGACACATGTATTATTCTAGTTCTGGTTTAGACATGCATCATGATCGTCATCGATATCATCCTTACTGGAGGAGTGATAGGGGATACATGCCGGATGAGTTTAATAAATAAAAGCCACATACCTTTGATGGAGAGATGAAGAAATCACATGATGTAGAGGCATGGTTGCTTGGTATGAGGAAATTCTTCAGATTGCATGATTATTTAGAAAACATGAAAGCAAAGGTAGCTACTTTCAGTCTCAAAGGTAAGGCATATATTTGGTGGGAAGATGTGAAGAATGTTAAACATACACATGAGGATGATTTGAATTAGCATGAGTTTGAGAGGCTCTTCAACAAGAAGTATTTTTCAGAAAGATACACTAATGACAAAGGTAAGGAGTTTTGTGAGTTGTGGATGGGTTCCATGACAGATGATGAGTATACTAGCTTCTTGGAGCTTTTGAGATATGTGCCTTACCTCAAGGAGAAGAAGGCCAAGGTTCATAGATTCATCAATGGACTGTCAGTAACATACAAAGACTGGATTGAGTTCGATGAGCCTAGATCGTTGGAGGAGGCCATCCGAAAGCTAATTTTTTTTATGAGCAATTGAAGTGCAAAGTTGAGCCTAAGTGTGACTTGAAAAGAAATGATAAATCTAAAGGAAAATGGACACCAAAGTGAGGAAGACCTTAAGATGCAAGTGATAAAGAAAATATAGTCCCTTATAAGAATTTCAATACAATTGAGAAGGGATATGGAGAGAAACAGGCTAGACGCAGTGGTAGGGAACCATTACAGTGTTTGATATGTGGTAAGGATCATCTTAAGAGGGATTGTCTGCAGTATCAGAGTGGTGGTAGACCCAAAATATATATTTCTCAGGAGGTGAATACAATTGGTGATGTTGGTCATAACATTCCTCAGATCTATGTAGCTGTGGACAACATGCAGGCGGATCATCAAGCATTTATCATTGAGATGGACGGTAAGCTTTATGATCAAGTTGTTTAAACTTTAATTGATCCTTGATCTAACTATAGTTATATTAATCCTGACTTGGTGGATAAATGTGGTTTGAGAAAAGAAGTGCATGCAAAATCTTGGTTGGTACAATTAGCTATAGGTACAAAGAAGAGAGTTAACCATTGGGTAAGAGATTGTGGATTTGAGTTGAATGGCATGCCTATAGTAACACATTTGAATGTACTGCCATTGGGATTGTATAGTATTCTTTTAGATATGGATTCGTTGTACCTTCACAAGACCAAAGTGGATTGCTTTGACAAGGCCATTGAGTGCACTACAAGAAAAAAAGACATTGGTGAGGGGTGAAAAAGTATAGGTGTTGTAGTGACATACAAAGTCTGTCACCAATAATGATTTATAATGATAGATAATGACCGTCACCATTTCATATGAGCAATGGTGATGGACCATAGCCTCCGTCACCAAAAACTGAACGCCACCAAAGGTGGCGTTGCCAAAAGTATAGGTGTTGTAGTGACATTCAAAGTTCATCACCAATAATGATTTATAATAATGGATAGTGACTGTCACCATTGCATATCAGAAATGGTGATGGACCATAGCCTCGGTCACCAAAAACTTAACGCCACCAAAGGTGGCGTCACCAAAAGTATAGGTGTTATGGTGACATTCAAAATCCATCACGAATAATGATTATAATGACGGATAGTGACTGTCACCATTTCATATGAACAATAATGATTTATTGTGATGGATCTTTAATGGCCATCACTATTGGTGCGTATATATGGTGACGTTCATTGATCGTCACCAAAAGCCGCATTTTTAGAAGTATCGGTGTTATGGTGACATTCAATGTCCATCACGAATAATGACTATAATGACGGACAACCACCGTCAGCATTTCATATCAACAACAAAGATTTATGGTTACGGACCTTTGAGGGTTGTCACTATTGATGTGTATATATGGTGGCGTTCGTTGACTATCACCATTTCATATTTTTGGTGAGGGTCAAAAAATGTCACCAAAGCTCATTGGTGATGGTCAAAAGAGCCTCTGTCACCAAAAATTGATCGCCGCCATTTCATATGGATGTCAGGGCACGATGGAATCGAACCACCAACCTCCTGCTTGTAAAGTAGGTGCTCTTCCATTGATCTAGCACCCTTTAAAGAATTATATTTTTTAAAATTAGACCTTGAAACTTCATAAATTGTAAATTCTACAAGTTTCAATAAATTAAAGTCTCAGCAATATTTTACTAAACAAGCAAAGAAACATCGAAGATGTAGGTCCCTACCTAATGGTTATTGAAGTTATGAAAATTGGGTGGAGGGAAAAATAGTTATGTATAAGAGAATCAATATGTTCAGTTGAATACTCAATTAGAAGTGAAACTCTGAGGACATTTATAAACTATAAATGACCTATAACTATCAAATGCACCAAATATTTCAAAGGAAATGTCATAAGTGGATATCATATGGAAGAAGAGGAGGCAGGGACTTGGAACCCTTGTACATATTGGCATGCCTTAGCACTTGGCACATCTTAGCTTGTTTGACATGTCTTCGTACTATCTGACACATCTTAGCATGCCCTAGCATTCCCTAACACATCTTGGCAGTAATGACCTCACAAATAGCATTGCATTTTTCCATGACTTGGGAACCTTACATTCACTAGAACACCTTGGCACTCCCTAGTTGTCATGCCCTCTGTTATCCTCCATAATGTCCTAGGCTAATGAAGAGATCAATGAAGGTAACCACAGACCAAGCTTTCAGTTTGGTAGATAGCCCTACCAAACCAAAGAGGGCTGTCTCTATGAAATCACAGCCAAGAGATGACTGGAATGTAAAGGATTTTACGCTAGATAGCTAGGGTCAGGTGGGTTTTTGGAGAATTTAGGGACTTGGAACTCTATTCACCGGTGTCTTGTCTGGCAGGGACTTTGTCAAGGAGGGAAGGACTTGGAACTCTATCTAGGATAAAGCACCTAACATGCATGACAGAAGCTCCCTAGAATAGAGTACCTCCTACCTAGAAGAGTGTCCCCTGCTCAAAATATAGAACCCTTCTCTACTGTGCACTTTTCTTAAAGATAAATCTGTGCATAAAATAGTACTAAGAAAAACATCTAAATTAAGAAAAGTGAGCATCTAAGTCAAACTATGAAAGTATAATAAATATGGCTCTATATAGTTTTGGGAAAAACTAGACAAGCATGCTTTCATACAACAACAATAAGATGCCTAAAATCGATGCGATTCTTTCATCGTTGCTATACCCTCACAACAAAACTGGAATCTATATCATGTACCCCAAGGTTGTATGCATTTGTTGAAGGTGTAGATTGAAAGGATCTATTGAGATGAAGTACTATTGAAGGAGAAACACCTTCAAAACAATAGATAAAGTCTATTGTGAATTCAACCCATTTGCACACAGACCAAGGCTGCTACTAGGTACACTTCTCCACTGAATGGAAACTACAATATATTGTAGTGCTGTTGAAGGAAAAACACCTTTAGTGAAACATGGATAAAACTCTAACATATATTGTCATTTTGGCCTCGGTTGTCAATGATCTCATCAATATAGGTAACAACTTCGATAATTGAAAAACAAAAGGTGAGATGCATAGATCATTTGAAATGACAGATTTGGGCATACTTTATTATTGTTTAGGAGTGTTAGTATAGAAAATGCAAGGTAACTTGTTTCATCTTTATGTCACAGGCCAAGGATGTGAAGAAATACATAAAATATTAAATAGCATGGTATAAGTTGATTGCAGGTTATTTTGAAACATGAATGAAATTCTCCTTGTGCGGGTTCTAATCTAGTGGGTATAACTTTAAATAAGAAAATGATAGTTATGGGGTTGAAATTGTCTCACAATTCATGAAAAGACCCAAATTGGTTCACTAGAAAGAAGTAGAGCGAGTCGTTAGGTTTATGGAAGGGAACACCCTATTCACAGGAAGATAACTTGAAATTAGTCGGGCATATTATTTCTCGTCTTCTTGTACGTGTGTACTTTGAAAAGATAACCACATCCAAAGACTCAATAACAACTCTGTTAAAGTTTATAGATGTGAAGCACTTCTGGGAAAACCCATCGCTTAATGACAATTGATCGAGGAATATTTCGAAGGATTCAATCTTGCACTTAGTCATAAAAATGAAGTTGGGTTATCCAGCATCTTACCAACAAACTGTCCAACCATAATGTGAAAGGAAGGTTAACTACGAAACCTCTTTCCCACTTTGTAGTATTGTTCCCTCTTGAATTCCAACAGGTATCTGGCTGCTTAGATCCACAAAACTCATGCTAGGTAAACTCTGCATGATACAAGTGTGACGTGCAAGCTTGACACACACTCTAGTTTCCCTCTAAAATAGGGTAAGTCAAAATATTATGACAATCTTAACTGTAATTTGATCATACAATATTGAGGTATTGCATGGAATAAACAATATACTATGGCCTGATGATGAGATGACAGTGATCTCCTTAACAATGACAATGACCTTGTTACATAAACATGGCTTTGATGAATGACAACAATAATGATCTTGATATGACAGTGTCCATGACATGGCAATATGGTTGTGACAGTGAGTTTGATGACAATGATATCATGATGGATGTCAGATGTGATAATGCTTCTATTGAATATGAGATATTTTATATGACAACGATATGATAGTAGCTCTCTTGGACTTGTTTTATTCAGTTCACAAACGAAGTTGTGAACTGACTTGGGTTGGCCCTAGGTGGCCCAATGTGTTTGATGATGAAAGAATCATGTCTCATGATGTTTGTCCTTTGTATTTCAACTGATAATGAAGAACTCAAAATAAACGAATTTCTTATTGCTACAATAGCGCCTCTTGGGATTCTCGGATAAAGCACCTATCCTGCATGGAAAAAGCTTCCTAGAATAGAGTACCTCCTACCTAGAAGTGTGCCCCCTGCTCAAAATATAGAACCCTTCTCTAATGTGCAATTTTCTTAAAGATAAATCTATGCATAAAACAAAACTAAGAAAAGCACCTAAATTAAGAAAAGTGAGCATCTAAGTCAAACTATAAAATAATACTAAATATGGCTGTATACAATATTGAGGTATTGCATGGAATAAACAATATACTATCAATGCACTAATGAAGAACTCCAAATAAATGAATTTCTTATTGCTACAATAGCGCCTCTTGGGATTCTTGGATAAAGCACCTAACATACATGGCAAAAGCTTCCTAGAATAGAGTACCTCCTACCTAGAAGTGTGTCCCCTGCTCAATATATAGAACCCTTCTCTACTGTGCACTTTTCTTAAAGATAAATCTGTGCATAAAACAGAACTAAGAAAAACACCTAAATTCAGAAAAGTGAGCATCTAAGTCAAACTATAAAAGCATACTAAATATGCCTAAAATCGATGCACTTCTTTCATCACCGTTGCAACCTCATAGGAAAACTATAATCTACAACATGCATCCCAAGGCTGCATGCATCTATTAAAGGTGCAGACTTAAAGTATCTACTAAGATGAAGTATTGTTGAAGGAGAAACACCTTCAAAACAACAGATAGAGTCTAATGTGCATTCAACCCATATGCACACAAGCCAAGGTTGCTACTAGGTATACTTCTCCCCTAAATGGAAACTACAATGTATTGTTGCTCTACTGAAGGAGAAACACCTTCAGAGAAACACATATAAAACAATAACATATATTATCACTGTGGTATCGGTTGTAGAAGTTCTCATCAATATAGGTAACAACTTCAATAATTAAAAGACCAAAAGATGAGTTACATAGATCATTTGAAATGATAGATTTGGGCACACTTCATTATTTTTTAGGAGTGTTAGTATAGAAAATGCAAGGTAGCCTATTGCATCTTTATGTCACAGACCAAGGATGCGAATAAATATAGAAAAGATTAAATAGCATGGTACAAGTCGATTGTAGGTTCTTTCGAAGCAAGAATGGAGTTCTCCTTGTGCATATTCTAATCTATTGGGTATATATTTAAATAATAAATTTATAGTTATGGGGTTGGAATTGTCCCATGATTCATGGCAAGTCCCAAAGTTGTTCACTAGAAAGAAGTAGAGTGAGTCATCAGGTTTATAAATGGAACACCCTATTCACAGGTATATAATTTCAAATTAGCCGGGCATATTATTTCTCCTCTTCTTGTACGCGTGTTCTTGTCCGTGTGTGCTTTGAAAAAAAAAAAAAAAAAAAAAAAAAAACAAATACAAACATAAAATCAAATAATTGATTACTAATCATTTGATAATATTAAAATAAAACTCAAATCATAATGTATTAATTATAATATTATAGTAACATATGAATTTAAATTAATCAATTAATCAATTTAAAAAATCAATTAATTAATTAATTAGTTTGTTTAATTAATATAACAAAATAATTAATTAATAAATTAAACATATTAATGAATAAATAAATAAATAAATAAACAGAACAATAAAAAACCTAAATATTACTCAATATTAATAAATTAATCAGATAATAGCTGACCAAATTTCTTACATCATTTCTTTTAGAACATATATATATATATATATATATATATATATATATATATATATATATATCTGAAATATAGCTCATGGATACATCATTAATAGCTTCAAAATATCTATTGACACATCCCCTGATGATGGACTCACTTGGTAGTCCGAAACGTTGGGTTTATAAAAGTCTATAACAGGTCATTCCTCCTCTATCTAAAATTTTCCTCACCTGTATGGATTCATTATTTAATAAGATAACCACCTCCGAAGACTCAAGAACAACTCTAGTAAAGTTTATAGGCGTGCAACACTTTTGAGAAAACCCATCACTTAATGAAAATTGAGCGAGGAATATGTTGAAGGATTCAATCTTGCACTCAGTCATAAAAAGGAAGCTGGGGTATCCAACATCTTGCCAACAAACCGACTCCAACCATAATGTGAAATCCAGGCTAACTGTGAAACCTCTTTCCCACTTTGTAGTATTTTTGCCTCTTGAATTCCAACAGGTATCTTGCTGCTTAGATCCACAAAACTTGTCGCAGGTAAACTTTGCATGATACAATTATGATGTGCAAGCTTGACAGACACTCTAGTTTCCCTCTAAAAGAGGGTAAGTCAAAATATTATAACAGGCTTAACTGTAATTTGATCATACACTGTTGAGGTATTGTATGGAATAAACAATATACTATCAACGCACTAATAAAGAACCCAAAATAAACGAATTTCTTGTTGCTGCAATAACGCCACTCTTGGGATTCTCCATGGAGCCACTAATTTATACACATTTGGAATCTTTACTTGGTCTGCAAAAAGATTAAGTAATGGTAGTGATCACTCTTTTCCCTCCCATGGAAGGTCTATACAGAGTTAGTAATAAATTGATTTAAAAGTGAGGTATATGCTTGAAAAATAGGAGTCCGACTCTTCAACTCTAATTTAGTGGCAAGGAAATATTCAACTGTAAATGCTTGATCTTCTATAGTGTAAATTTCTAGATAATGGTTAGCGTAAATCTATCCATTGTCCACATATCCCAAAAAACCATGTATGTCTGGACTCTGGTTGTGTGTAAGAGAGGGGATATCACATAAAAATCCATTATCAAAAGAAAAAGTTAAAGCACAACATTCTATGGAGAATTTTCTTAAAATTTTATTACATACCTTAGAAAGTTTGAAAGGACATAACTGAAGCTTCCCTCTCCTTCCACACTTCATTAAATATGCCCCTTTTCCAATGCAGATGTGGCCTACAAAATCACAATCACCAAATAGAATATGAAAAGTAAGTTTAATGAATCAAAGTAGCTTTGTTATACCTCAAGAAAATGGACTATGAGAAATTGGATTCATTCTCTACAAAAGATGATATAGCAAGATCTAATTACATTTTTAACTGAAACAAAGGTAAATTGGATTCATGCTCTGCAATAGACGATATAATGAGATCTAATGACATTTTCAACTCAAACAAACATAAGTTGAGTAAGCTCAAGCTCCAAAATGATGGCATCCAACTTCTGAGTGGCAGTTACTATATATATCTAGCTAGAGGCTATAACATAAAGATATTTGTTATATGTGAAGATAAAATAATGAAAGGAATGTGAAATTTTGACCGTCAACTATAAGTTCCTTTCAAGGACTAGATCAAACCATAACATTGTTATCAGGATAATCAACTCACCCATTCTAGTACGCTTTTGGTAGTTTCATGATAAAACTCAAACTCAATAAACTTCACAAACATAAATTAACCAACAATATGTCTGAGGTTGGTTACCTAAGGATTATATCATACTAAATTACCTTTTGCATCTAACATTGAAAATGACTGTGAAAGAAATGAAGACAAATCAATGATTATGATGGATGCATGTGATGAAATAAAATAAAAAAGACCTTTCTTCTTGCTACTGATGAGCCTTCTAGGGGATTCTTGGATGAAGTTGATCCTGATATGCTTTCTGAAATTAAAGAGACACTTTCTAGCTACTCTGATTTGACGGACAACAACCCTAATGAAAATGAATATGGAAAGCAATAAGCATCGATGAACTTGGTCTTGAAGAAGGTGTCTCAAAGTCTAATATGGATAGTATTTTAAATTTCTACAGCTAGCAGAGGGTTTTCCCAGTTGGGTTCCCTAGAAAATTTTGTTTTTTTTGCTATAGTGTGACTGTGTTTTATTTCTGTTCTATTCCATTACAAGTTGGTAAATATATTTTTTGTCTTCATGCAACAATTAGTTTCAGATTTATTCATTCAAGTAGTAGCAGAATTTCAAGGAAATTCTACACAAGGGACAATTAATCTATATTTTCACTTATATCTTTTGCAAGTAAAATTCACAACTAAATTTTCATCCAAAGTGTTTAGGTTACTAGCAAGTGGTATCACAACATATCTCAACATTGCAAGGCATAAATCATACTATTCAATAAGGTTGAGACTTGAGATACAAAAATCTTCCCAAGTTATGCAAGCAAGAAAACTGCTGATTTTTAGTTCTAAATCTATCCAACTAGAACAAAATTATGACATTTTCAACACCCTCTAGTCAAAGTTATTCCTGGCCTCATTCAACTCAATTAAGAATATGTCAATCTCATTGATATTTCTTCTTCATTTCATGCTTCTAAGTTATATATTTATGCAACCTAATATATCATTTATGTTAAGTGATTATTCATTAAAAATTATTTAGTCCATCCAGCGCATCTACCTAATTTTCTGATCAGTTTCTGGGAAGACTCTATCAGACATTTGCAGCAGAAAATAGAAGACTGTTTTAGTACCTAGTGTTATAAAACTCTAATCTAGAAAAAGTATTTTGGGTTGTTTCCCTAAAAATATTTACAAAATTTTCAATCCCAAATCCATTTCAGGGAGAATTTTAGTCAGGGAGAAATTTAGTATTATTTTTGGAAAATTTGAATGCAACTAAAAGAAATTCTTCCCGTTTGCTCAAAAGATTCCAACACCAAATATGAGTGAATTCACAGAACTTAAGATTTGGAAATAATTAAATTTCACTTCGCTTTTCCAGGACCATATATGAGTGAATTCACAAAACCTGAGATTTGGATTCTGGAAACACTTAAATTTCACCTCATTTATTAGGATTGGAAGTTCCTCGAGATACAAACATGTAGCATTAAGGATATACTTTGCTTGTTTATGGACAATTTTTAGTTTATAAATAGTGATACAAGAATCCTTGTATACATGCCTAACACAGTTCTTTGGTCAAAACTAATGAAACTGAACTCCATCAATACATAACAAACAAGGTAGAATGTAAGAGAGCATCTACTTTTCAACATATACTCTGACAAAAATAAACATCTATACAATCATATAAACTTGTCACCACACCAAAGAAGGAATTAAAAACCAAAATAAAAATAGGAACAGGCTTGGATTGTTATGGTTACTCTAACAAAATGTTAAATAGGATCAATATGTTAATATGGAAAATAGTGTAGTTTATTATGATTTATTGAGCCCAAGGGGTTAGCTCAACCGAATGTCATTAAGGTTATTGGGTATTTGGCTAGTTCTGTGCTGGAAGGTGCCCTATTTGAAATCCCTTGGGTGAGGTGCACTAGTCAATGCCAATGGGTTTACCAGGGATGCCATCCATGAATGTGGGAAACATCCATTAGGATTCCCTAGAGAGTTTTTCTTGGAAAGAATAAAAATAAGATTTCCTAAAGAGAAATTTTGAGATGCATACAGTGTACACCCAGTAAAATCAACTCTATAGAGACAAACCATAAAAGAAGGAAAAATACATATGCTTTTACCTATGTTCCCTCGTTTTCCCTCCCACCCTGTGAAAAGTGAAAATATGCTACTCGTAAACTTAAAAGAAAGGATGAAAAAAATAGTGAATTTTGAACCAGAGATATGAGGTGTGTGTACTCCTCCTCGTGGAAGAAGACTAAAAGTGGGGTGTAAATGTAGTGAGGTTAGAAATGAAACATACCTGGGTGCCATTAATGGATTGAAGATCCAATGGTGAGGGATCTGAGGTGTGTGTACTCCTCCCTCTGTGGAAGAAGACTAAAAGTGGGGTGGAAATGCAGCGAGGTTAGAAATGAAACATACTTGGGCACCATTAATGGATTGAAGATTCAATAGTGGGGTTTGATATCAGTTTGCTACTAGTAAAACCTTATTCACAACACTCTTCAATCTCGTTTTCCCTCCCGCCCTATGAAAAGTGAAAATATGCTACTCTTAAACTTAAAAGAAAGGATGAAAAAAATAGTGAATTTTCAACCAGTCCTCCTTGTGTGGAAGAAGACTAAAAGTGGGGTGGAAATGCAGCAAGGTTAGAAATGAAACATACCTAGGCACCGTTAATGGATTGAATATCTAATGGTGGGGTTCGATATTAGTCTGCTATTGGTAAAACCTTAATTCACAACTCTCTTCAATATCGTTTTCCTTCCTGCCCTGTGAAAAGTGAAAATATGCTACTCGTAAACTTAAAAGCAAGGATGAAAAAAATAGTGAATTTTGAACCAGAGATCTGAGGTGTGTGTACTCCTCCCTATGTGGAAGAAGACTAAAAGTGGGGTGTAAATGTAGCGAGGTTAGAAATGAAACATACCTAGGCGCCATTAATGGATTGAAGATCTAATGGTGGGGTTCGATATCAATCTGCTACTAGTAAAACCTTAATTCACAACTCTCTTCAATCTCGTTTTCCTCCTGCCCTATGAAAAGTGAAAATATGCTACTAGTTTTCCCTCCCTCCGCCTTATGAAAAGTGAAAGTTTAATTCACAACTCTCTTCAATCTCGTTTTCCCCCCCGCCCTATGAAAGGTGAAAATATCTACTAGTTTTCCCTCCGCCCTATGAAAAGTGAAAATATACTACTTGTTTTAGAAAGAAAATATACTACTTGTTTTAGAAAGTAAATGAAGATTGGAATTAGGAGGGTTTTGCTACATCAAAATTAAGGCTGAATTTTTTCAAAAATGTTAAAATTTCCCTCCCTAAGAAACAATAAATACAATATTTATAGAATATAGAGTAGATATGTAGGTGTAATGTAAGTATGTAAACAATTCTAAATATGGGCTTAGTTAAAGAATAATAGTAATAATAATAATAAAAGTCAAAAGTATGGGGATGAGTGCAAAAATCTAAATGTTGGCTCAATTAATAATAAAAATAATAAAATTCAATTTGTTATATTTTGATTTTGTTATTAACTTGTGAATAGGTTTTGTTATAATACCATGAGCCAATACCATGGCTTAACAATACCTCCCCAAAAACCATAACTTATTTCACAACCAAAATATTTTATAACAATATGACAAGATTATGAACCATGGATATTCACCCTCCACTTTACAATGGATATTATAAAAAATTGGTTTTGTTATAATACCATGGGCCAATACTATGGCTTATCAATACCACATGCTCTAAAAACATAACTTATTTCACAATCAAAATATTTTATAACAATATGAAAATATTCTTAACCATGGATATTCATTCTCACTTTACCATGGATATTATTAACTTGGAAATAGACTTTATTATAATACCATGGGCCAATACCATGGCTTATCAATATCACATGCCCAAAAAACATAACTTATTTCAAAATCAAAATATTTTATAAGAATATGACAGGATTCTTAATCATGGATATTCACCCCGCTTTGTCATTGATATTATGAACTTGTGAATATGATTTGTTACAATAGCGTGGGCTAATGCCATGGCTTATCAATACCACATGCCAAAAATTCATATCTTATTTCACAATCTAAATATTTTATAACGATATGACAAGATTCTTAACCATCGATATTCAACCCCACTTTACCATGCATATTATTAACTTGTAAATAGGCTTTGTTACAATACCATGGGCCAATATCATGCCTTATCAATACCACATGCCCAAAAACCATAACTTATTTCACAATAAAAATATTTTAATTTAATTTAATTTTATAACATTTTTTATTTGAAGCTAATAGGAAAAGGGTTGTAATTAGTTTTGAAATATATATAAACCCTCTATCCTCATGACTACTAAAATTATTCGCATATAAATTAAATTAAGGTTTTAATAAAATTAAAAATGAGAATAATTTTGTATTTAAAATGTGAAATTTATATAATACAAATATTAGTAAGAACCAACATAGATTTATGTTAACTAAGGATCCAAGTGATGATAGCAAGCAAAGTGAAGGGAAGAGAGGGGGAGGGAGATAGTGACAAAGATGGAGGGTGGAGAGAGAGAGAGAGAGAGTGAGAGAGTAATGGGGGGAGATAGAGAGAAGGAGGTAGGAAGAGAGAGAGGGGGGAGAGAGAAGAAGAGAGTGGGGGAGAGAGATATGGAGTTGGAGGGGGAGAGAGAGGGAGGAAAGAACTAAGGCATAGGGAGATAGAGGTGGAGAGAGAGGGAGGAAAGAACTAAGGCATAGGGAGATAGAGGTGGAGAGAGAGAGGAAGTGACAAGGGATAGATGGATAGAGAGAGAGGGAGAGAAGAGAGGAGGGGAGAGAAAGAATAGGTGGGGATAAAGATAGGGAGAGAAGGGAAAGAGAGATAGAGGGAGACACAAAGATGGAGGGGGGAGAGAGAGAGTGATGGGGGGGGGGGGGGGGCAGAGGGAGGTGAGAGAGAAAGGGAGAGAGAGGAGAGAGAGATGAAGTTAGAGGGGGAGAGAGAGGGAAGGAAGAAGAAAGACATAGAGGGAGAAAGGTAGAGAGAGAGAGGGAGTGACAAGGGAGCGATGGAGAGAGGAGAGGGAAGAGAGAGAGGCAGAGAGGAAGAGGGAGGGAGAGATAGATAGATATGGAGAGAGAGTGTGTATGTTTGGGGGGTGAGATAGAGAGAGGGAATAAGAAAGAGACACATAGATACAAATATAGATATTATATAGTATTATATAACTAGCCTAGATCCATCTTAACTTGGATCTACCAGGCGCTAAAAAAGAGGTTTGCACATTGAGAGATTGGATCCCTCTCGGCGCTTGATAGATCCAGGTTAAGATAGATCTAGGCCGGCTTAATAAGTTTGTAGTTGCATTTGATAAACTAACAATTTTTTTTTATGGTTGTGTTTGAAAACAATTTTTCCATATTTGGTGTATTTATCATACTGATAATAATCCAATTTTAATTTAATTTTAAGCTTACCTTTTTTATGCAATGATTTTGTTGTTAGTTTATAGATATAGACATGTTATACTTTTTGGAATTTGAAAAGGAAAAATGTGCTCTTAACTTGGTTGTATTGAAAACATTTAAGTGTAAGAAAGAAACATGCCCTCTTAACTTGGTTGTATTAAAAACATAAGTGTTCTTGTATACTAGGTGGGTGCAAACAAGAGAGAGTATATGGTAAGTGGATTAAATAGTTAAAAAACAAATGTTAGTTAAGGAGAAAGTTACAAAAATTTAACGAATAGGCTAGGGTTGGGATATTACTGTTTTGGGACATCTAAAGTTGAGGGTACATTTTATGGAGGTGTAGTCTAAACCCTTGGGTGTAGGGCACATATTATGGGTATCTTGGACTTTTGGTGTGTGTTAGTGGTGTCAACTAGTGGTGGAGTGTCCAACCAATGAGTAGGCAAAGTTTTTAATTTACAAGGTTGGCGTCAATCAAGTATTCTCCCTCTCTACCCAACTCTAAGATGAGGAGTGTGCATAATGGACTTATTATTGTAACAAATTGCAAATATTTGATTATCTTTATGTTCAAGGGCTTGAAGTGGCTGCCTCAAGCTACAAATCTTTAAAGGAACTATGTGTTTTTCAATTAGACCGTTGTGGTCAAGGAGCTACAAAAGAGGAAGGCCTGATGGCTATTTTTAAGGGGCTGTAATGACCCTTGTCTTGTGGTAAATATGTAGATATGATGCTAATGGTCCTGATCTTAGTACATTCACGTATATAATGTAAATATTTTCCTATCACCTTGCATTATGTAAATGTGATAAATATTTTGTGGTTACCTTGATGTACATGTTGAAGTTCCACTTGCATGATTATGGGAAACACTTCTCAGATATCCTTGTGTACATGGGGAAGATCATCATAATTACTCTATGTGATAAAAACACCTAGTAATATTTTCACACTGAACACTATGCAATAAACTTGACCATAATATCTTAGTGAAGAACAAGTAACTAGCTAGACTCTAGAAGGGTTTTTGGATTGACTATTAGTGAAACTCATTGCAGTTAGGTGTGCCAATGTGTGGTGAGTGTTAGTGAGTGCTAGGGAAACACAAGGGAGAACTAGGTCAAAATGCATGGTAATGAATGAATAAGAGGACAGGGAGTGTCAATGAGTTCTAGGTGTGGTAAGAGGGGAGTGACATGGTATGCTAAGCAGCACTAAGCCATTCTAGCGTGCCAAAGCGACATGCAACCAATATGTGCTAGGTGCCAAGGTGTGCCAAATAGTGCTAGGAAGTGTTAGGGAAACACAAGGGAGCACTAGGTGAAAATAATGCATGCAAATGAACGATTAAGAGTTTGTGATAGGAAGTGTCAGTGATTTCAGGGTGTGCTAAGGAGGGAGTGACAAGGTATTCTAGGCAGTGCTAAGCCATTCTAGAGGCCAAGGAAACATGACAAGATGCGCTAGGTGCTAAGGTGTGCCAATGCATGCCAGGGACAGTTCTGGAGTGTCAGGGAAAAACAAGGGAGCACTAGTTTCAAATGCATGGAAATGAATGAATAAGAGTGCGTGACAGGGATTGTCAGCGAATTATAGGTGTGCTAAGGAGAGAGTGACAAGGTATGCTAGGTGGTTCCAAGGAATGCTAGAGTGCCAAAGTGACATGCCAAGATGTGCCAAGTCCTAGGGTGTGCCAATGTGTGTCAGGGAGTGCCATGAGAACACAAGGGAGAACTAGTTCAAATTGCATGGAAATGAATAGATAAGAGTATGTGATAGGGAGTGTCAGCAAGTTCCAATTGTGTTAATAAGGGAGTGAAAAGGGTATATGCTAGGCAGTGCCAAGGCATGCTAGAGTGTCAGGGCATGTTAGGGAGTGGTAGGGTTTGTTAGGGAGTGGAAAATCATACCAAGGAATGTAGGGGATGATAATGTGTGCCATGTAGTGCCAATGGATTGTTATACGTGCTAGATGTTATGGCATGTGAAGATGTAAACTATGTTGCTTAGTTGTTTTATGGGCATTATTGGATGTGAGCCTTGACTTGGTAACTTGTTAAGTGGGACGAGTTAATATTGGACATGAGAAGCCTAAGATGATTTATAGTCCATTAGGGGAACAAGGCATAGTCTAGTTGTAGTAAATGTAACTTGGTAAAGTTGTTGTAGTCAAGGCAGGACTTGGTTGGGTTCCTAAGTCTAAAAGAAAATAAGGGTAGTTATGAGGGAATGATAATTAAGGAGTGCCATGGCATGCCAAGGAATGAAAAGGTGTGTTGACATATGCCAGATAGTGGAAATGCATGTCAAGGAGTGTTTGGGAGTGTCAGGGAATCATAAGGGAGAACTAGGTCAAAGTGCATGGAAATGAATGAATAAGAGATTATGCCAGGGAGTGTTAGTGAATTCTAGGTGTCCCATGGACGAAGTGTGTTAGGAGAATTTCATATTAGGACTTGTAGGAGGAAAGCCTACGATTGTGATAAGAGGATGGAAAAATTAGTTTGAGACAAAGGGAGACTTTGGTCTAGGCACAACACTATTTTTTCAATGACTTGGTTGGGTTCCCAAGTCACAAAAAAAGTAAGGTTATCTATGAGGGCATGAAAACTAGGGAGTGCCAAGGTGTGCAGGGAATTTCAAGAAGTGCTAACACATATTATAAAGTTCCAAGGAATGTTAGGCATGTCAAGACATGTCAATTGCTAAGGCATGCCAATGTGTGCTAGGTTCTAGGATGTGGCGCCAACACATGCTAGGGATTTCCAAGGAAACACAAGGGAGGACTCGTTTCAATTACATGTAAATGAATGAATGTGCATGTGTGATAGGGAGTGTTAACAAGTTATAGGTGTGCTAAGAAGGGAGTGACAACGAATGATAAGCAGTGCCAATAGACAATAGAGTGCTAGGAAATCCTACTAAGATGTGACAAGTGCCATGGTGTGCCAATGTGTGCCAAGGAGTGTTAGAGAAACATAAGGGAGCAATAGGTCATAATGCATGGAAATGAAGGAATACAAATGTGTGGCATGGAGTGTTAGTGAGTTCCAAGTGTGTTAAGGAGGAGTTACAAGGCATGCTTGGCAATGCTAAGGAATGTTAGAGTTCTAGGGCGACGTGTAGCCAAGATGTGCCAATGCGTGTAAGGAAGTGTTAGCTAGGAGTGCCAGGGAAACACAAGGGATAAATATGTCAAAATGAATGGAAATGAACAAATAAGAGTTTGTGATTAGAAGTTTCAGTGAGTTCTAGGTGTGCTAAGGACAAATTGACAAGGTATGCTAGGTAGTGTTAAGGCATGCTAGAGGCTAGGGTGACATGCCAAGATGTCATAGGTGCTAGGGTGTAACAACATGTGTCAAGGAGTGATAAGGAGTGCTAGGGAAACACAAGGGAGAACTAGGAAAATATGCATGGAAATGAATGAATAAGAGTTTGTGACCAAGAGTGTCAGCGATGTCTAGGTGTGCTAAGGTGAGAGTGACAAGGTATACTATGTAGTGCCAAGGAATGCTAGAGTGTTAAGGTGGCAGGCCAAGATGTGTTAGGTGCTAGGGTGAGCTAGGGAGTGTTAGGGGTGTCAAGGAAACATAAGGAAGCACTAGTTCAAAATGCATGGAAATTAACGAATAAGAGTGTGTGAGAGGGAGTTTCAATGAGTTTTAGGTGTGTTAAGGAGGGAGTGACAAGGTTATATGCTAGGCAATGCCAAGGTATGCTAAAATACAAAGGCATGTCAGGAAGTGCCACGGTGTGATAGGGAGTGTTAAAACATTCCAAGGAATGTAGGGGATGTTAACGCATGCCACATAGTGCCAAGGCATTTTAAGACATGTGAGGTGCTATGGTATGTCAAGATGTGAATTGTGTTGCTTAATTGTTTTAGACCAAGGTTGGATGTGATGAGCCTTGTCTTGGTAACTTGTTAAGTGGGGTGAGTGAGATTGTACATGAGTACCCTAAGATGAGTTACAATTAGTTCTTAGGTGAACAAGGCATATGTTGAATTTCCATGACACATGAGAATCCAGGTTTGGCCTTAGAATTTTTTATGCGAACACACTTAAGTGCCACAACACATATACTATGTAGAACGAAATCTGCCATGAAAGAAAAAGTAATGGATTGAATGCACATAGTTTAGGGTCTGCACATCTTCATATGTTAATGCTTATTATTGTGATATAAAATAGCCATTTATATGTCTGGTGTAAGACTCCTATGGAGATTTCTATCCAACAACAACATCTTTGTGGTAAAATGTGTACTGTCAGAGGTTGCTCCATAAAAAATAACAACCAAAAGGGACCTTACTGTGCACATAGATGAAGAATTAAGAATATTGTTATCTATGAGTGCTAATGTGGAGGTATGGGACAAAATTACACAGACAACGAACCTTTTTGTTCAACCAATCAAGATCTAAAAAGGAAAATGTGTGATTATATATACATGTGTGATAGTATTTGGAGAAATGCCAACCTAACCCACAAATTTGTTGACATTTTGCTGGAGCTGACCTATAATGTTGAGATTGCAACAAGATGATGGAGCTTAGTGAAAAGAGTCGCCTTCACTAAGTGGGCCCGCAGGCTATTTTTGGCGCAAGTCTATTTTTAGACTATGTCTATTTTTAGACATATGGATCATGTCTATGGATTGCAGGTTGCTGTTTATGGATGATTGATCAAGTTGGAAAAAAATAGATGGACTTCTATTTTTGATGAAAGTGTGAGTGATCACAGTGTGAGTGATCAAAGTCTATTTTTAGACTGGCTGTCAAAAATAGAAAAGTCAAATATTATTATCTCACAATAATATTTGGACTATAAACTTAATCTTATTCTCTTGGAGCACTTCAGTTTGAGCTATAGAGGTGGCAAATGCAGCTGTCAGAAGGAAATACGCTTTTCTTATGAGTCAGTTGAGTTGTTGCATGCATGACTTCAGTTAGAACTCAATCAGTTGAGTTTGGTGGAGTTGATGGAGTTGTGTTCAGTTTAGCTTTGTTAAACTGGTTGTATTTAGTCTAACTGGCAAATAGACTAGAGATGAGTTGGGTGAATTAGTTATTAATTAATTCACAAGTTATTAACTCATAATACAACTAATGAATACATCAGTTAACTCAGTTTCATGTCAGTGCATGTTCAGTTCAACAGGGACAGGTGGTAGAGAATCAGATTGCTATCAGTTGTGACTATAGTTGTGCACCAGATCTTGCACAATCAAGGGATTGAGTATGCCAATGAGTTTGCTCACGTATTTTCCCACATTATAGCTTGTGCTCACGTCCAACAAAGTGTGAGTGACTATTTTGCAGGTGAAAAACGAGTTTGGTGAGCCATTCTCATCAGTTCTTGAGCAGGTATTGAGCAGTGGAGGCAGGCAAACAATGGAATAGATTTGGAGATCAGATCTGAGCTGTATTGTGTGTAATAGAGGTGGAGATACTTGTGAGAAGTATTATGCTGTGTAATGTTACATGACTCAATCATTAATATACAGATAGTTGGGGTTTTTAGCGAGATGCTTTCCCCGGGATACATACTGTGTTAATGTGTGAATGCTCTTGATGTTTTATTGTTATTGATGCTGCTATATTGATGATCAACGTAGAGGAGCTTATGTATTGTGTATGTTTTCCGCAATAGTACATGATCAGGATAATCTCCATTGAATATGTGTTAAATTATTCAAAATTTCTACATGGTATCAGAGCGAGCTAGATAATTGTAGAAAAAGTTTCTACATGGTATCAGAGTTGCTTGATTTGTAGAAGAGATTTTTACAGGATATCAAGCGAGGATTGATCATCAGATCTACTATTCAGGAAGTGTTTACATTCTATTTCTTCAGGCTGAATCTGTAATTGGGCCAGGCAGCCTCTGGATTCATCCTTCCTTCGGAAGGTGAGATATCCGGTGAATGCTCATACAGTCAATCTCTGTATGAGAAATATTGTGTTCTCACGAATCTTAGATCAGAAGCAGTTGAGTTTGAGCTGGTGGAAATTGAATTTGAAGCAGTGTTGTTGAAATGTCTTTCAATGGATTACAAATGTTATTCCAAAGCAAGAGCGACCTGGCGCTCAAGGATAAACTTAGTAACAATAAGTATGAGAATGGATCTTCATCAAAGGTATCTGATGAAGAGAATTGTGCTTTGGCTGCCAAAGAAAAGAAGGGGAAGAACAAGAAAGCTTCTCAGTCTAGTGCGAAAGGCAAGAAGCAGGACATGTCTAAGGTGAAGTGTTTTCACTGTCACCAGCACGGACACTATGCCACTAATTGTCCGCAAAAGAAGAAGAACAAGCAGGCTGCTGGATCTTCAGCAGGAGAGGCTCTAGCCTCACAGTTTGAGCTTGATTTTTCATTGATCGCATGCTTGGTTTCAAGTGTGATGGGATCAGTGTGGTTCTTGGACAGTGGTGCGTCTTTTCACATGACGGGAGATAGAGATTTGTTCTCTGATCTGGAGGACAAAGATCTTGTAGTGCACATCGAGATGGGCGATGATGGTAGATACAGTGCGACTGGTATCGGTACCATTTCCTTTGAGAGGGAGTCTGGTAAACCCTTCGTATTGAAGGAAGTCATGCATGTTCCAGGATTGAAGAAGAATCTCATCTCAGTGGCAATGTTAGAAGACAAGGGGTATGATGTTGTTTTCAGCGAGGGAAAGGCCTTCCTGTGCAGCAAGACAACTGGTGAGACCCGGGAGATAGGGGTTCGAGTGAGGAACCTTTATCAGTTGCATGTAGATGGATGCGCAAAAATGGCAGGCAAGGCAGAAGGATTGGTGAGCCGGGATGATGGCGAGTTGTGGCATAGGAGGTTGGGTCACCTTCACCATGGAGCCTTGAAGATACTGCAGCAGATCACTACAGGGCTTCCTAAAGGCACACTTGCGCAATCAGATCAGTGCAAGGGGTGTACTTTGGGGAAGTTTGTGAAAGCCACCTTTCACGAGAAGGATAGTCGCGCCACGACGATCCTTGAGAGAATTCACACAGACGTGTGTGGACCTTTCTCAGTTGCTTCGACAACAAAACACAGGTATTATGTGATTTTTGATGATGATTTCTCTCGTAAGTGCTGGATCTTCTTCATGCACAAGAAGAGCGAGACATATTCAAAGTTATGTGAATTCAAAGCACTGGTTGAGAAGGAGTCGGGGAAGAAGGTGAAGGCTCTTAGGAGTGATAATGGTGGTGAATACATCTCGGACGAGTTCAAGGATTTCTGCAAGACAGAAGGGATTCGTAGAGAGCTCATAGCTCCCCATAACCCACAGTAGAACGGGGTAGCTGAGCGGAAGAACATAACGATTGTGGGTGCTGCACGGGAAATGTTGCATGATCAGGGCCTACCCCTTCACTTGTGGGTGGAAGCATGCAATACAACAGTTTATGTGCAAAACCGTTGTCCTCATAGGATACTTGGCATGAGTACACCTGAGGAGACTTATTCTGGTAAGAAGCCTGATCTTTCTCATTTGAGGATTTTTGGTGCTAACGTTTACATGCATGTGACGAAGGATGCCAGGAAGAAGTTGGAGCCGACCGCAGAGGTTGGGATATTTGTGGGGTACACTGATACGCCCCACAACTATCGTGTGTATTTTCCAGACAGTGGTAAAACTGTTGCGCGACGGGATATAAAATTTCAGGAGGAGAAAGCCATGAAGTGTTCGCTTGAGAGGGAGCTACACTTGCATGCAGATGAGGAGCTATTAGTTCCTAAGGATGAGCTTCAGGACGTGGATCAGCCACAGGACGAGGTTCATGGAGTGGAAGAGACCACTCATGCAGCGCCAACCATCAGAGGGCGAAAGCGCTTGACAGAAGCTGAGCGACTGGCTCAAGATGCAGAGAAAGTTGTAGGACCACCTACAGCCCAATGCAGGAAGAGACAGTCACCTGATCGGTACACTGGATACATGGCTCTTATGAGCAAGTGTGTTGTGACTGAGCCATCCTCTTTCGAGGAAGCTGTGGAGGATCCCGCATGGGTAGACGCCATGGTGGAAGAGTATGATTCTATTGTCAGAAACAATGCATGGGAGATTGTTCCTAGACCGGAAGGGAAATCAATGGTGGGTTCGAGATGGATCTACAAAGTTAAGCAGGCAGCTGACGGGAGTGTGGAGAAGTACAAGGCAAGATTTGTTGCCCGAGGCTTTTCACAGATTGAGGGGATCGATTATGAGGAGACCTTTGCACCTGTCGCAAGGTATTCTTCCATACGGACGATTCTTGCTCTCTTAGCGCAGATGGGATGGCACATTCATCAAATGGATGTGAAGACTGCGTTCCTCAACGGAGTCATTGAGGAGGAGGTGTACATTGAGCAACCCGAAGGCTTTGAAGTCTTCAGCAATGAGTCGCATGTGTGCAGGCTCAAGAGAGTGCTGTATGGGTTGAAGCAAGCACCACGTGCTTGGTACACATGGATAGACAGCTATTTCACAGGATTTGGATTCTCCAAGAGCGAGGCGGATCTGAACCTATACTAGATTGTGGTGGAGGGTAAGTTGCTTATTATTGTACTGTATGTTGATGATTTGATTCTAACAGGTGATGAGCTGTTGATACTGTCATGCAAGAAGGATCTTGCTACAGAGTTTGAGATGAAGGATTTGGGCCTCCTTCACTATTTCCTGGGATTGGAAATATGGCAGCGCAGTGGTGGACTGTTTGTTTCTCAGGGCAAGTATGCTCGGGAGATACTGGAGAAGTTCAACATGCATGGCTGTAAGCCTTTTGATACTCCTCTTCCCGGAGGTTGGAGGAAGGAGGATGCCACTTCGGGAGAAGAAATGGATGCCACTGTTTATCGACAGTTGGTGGGTTCGCTGATGTATTTGGTCAATACACGACCCGATATATGCTATGCAGTTAACCAGATTTCACAAGCTATGGTTAAGCCTACCAAGCTCTTCTAGAAGGCGGGCAAGCATGTATTGTGCTACTTGAGAGGCACATCGGGATATGGTTTGTGGTACAGACAGGAGGATGAGGTGAAGCTATGTGGCTTCATGGATGCAGATTGGGCAGGGAGCCCAACGGATAGAAAGAGCACATCAGGAGGGGTCTTCAGTATCGGATCGACAACAGTTTCTTGGTACAGCAGGAAGCAGAGATCCGTGGCACTCAGTGCAGCGGAGGCTGAGTATATGGCAGCAAGTTTGGTTGCATGCGAGGCTATATGGATGAGGAAGATCCTAGTTGGTTTGTTCGGTTCTCATTTGGATCCTACCGTGATTTACTGTGATAACCAGAGTTGCATTAAACTCTCGGCTAATCCTGTATTTCATGATAGATCTAAACATATTGACATCAGGTACCATCATATCAGAGATTGTGTGCAGCGGAGGATCATGTTACTTTCGTACATTCCAGCGGAGGATCAGGATGCTGATATTCTGACGAAGGCTCTCACCAGGAGCAAATTCGAGTACCACCGAGGCAGGATAGGGGTTGCTGATAATCCATATCTTGTCGAGAGGGAGTGTTGAGATTGCAACAAGATGATGGAGCTTAGTGAAAAGGGTCGCCTTCACTAAGTGGGCCCGCAGGCTATTTTTGGCGCAAGTCTATTTTTAGACTATGTCTATTTTTAGACATATGGATCATGTCTATGGATTGCAGGTTGCTGTTTATGGATGATTGATCAAGTTGGAAAAAAATAGATGGACTTCTATTTTTGATGAAAGTGTGAGTGATCACAGTGTGAGTGATCAAAGTCTATCTTTAGACTGGCTGTCAAAAATAGAAAAGTCAAATATTATTATCTCACAATAATATTTGGACTATAAACTTAATCTTATTCTCTTGGAGCACTTTAGTTTGAGCTACAGAGGTGGAAAATGCAGCTGTCAGAAGGAAATACGCTTTTCTTATGAGTCAGTTGAGTTGTTGCATACATGACTTCAGTTAGAACTCAATCAGTTGAGTTTGGTGGAGTTGATTGTGGAGTTGATGGAGTTGTGTTCAGTTTAGCTTTGTTAAACTGGTTGTATTTAGTCTAACTGGCAAATATACTAGAGAAGAGTTGGGTGAATTAGTTATTAATTAATTCACAAGTTATTAACTCATAATACAACTAATGAATACATCAGTTAACTCAGTTGCATGTCAATGCATGTTCAGTTCAACAGGGACAGGTGGTAGAGAATCAGATTGCTATCAGTTGTGACTATAGTTGTGTACCAGATCTTGCACAATCAAGGGATTGAGTATGCGAATGAGTTTGCTCACGTATTTTCCCACATTATAGCTTGTGATCACGTCCAAAAAAGTGTGAGTGACTATTTTGCAGGTGAAAAACGAGTTTGGTGAGCCATTCTCATCAGTTCTTGAGCAGGTATTGAGCAGTGGAGGTAGGCAAGCAGTGGAATAGATTTGGAGATCAGATCTGAGCTGTATTGTGTGAAACAGAGGTGGAGATACTTGTGAGAAGTATTATTCTGTGTAATGTTACATGACTCAATCATTAATATACAGATAGTTGGGGTTTTTAGCGAGATGCTTTCCCCGGGATACATACTGTGTTAATGTGTGAATGCTCTTGATGTTTTATTGTTATTGATGCTGCTATATTGATGATCAACGTAGAGGAGCTTATGTATTGTGTATGTTTTCCGCAATAGTACATGATCAGGATAATCTCCATTGAATATGTGTTAAATTATTCAAAATTTCTACATATAATTGTTCCTAAATTTAATAAACATGTGAAATAGGACTGAATTTTCAATACAAAATATAAATTGATAGGAACATGGCAAAATTGTGAAAGTGTAAAAATTGGTATGGTTTAAAGGGACCAATCCCTTTGAAAAGTCTTACATGTGGTAATGATGGCTGAGCCTCGTTCTAGAACCCCTTTGGGCATCCATCTTAGGAATTGGTGTAGGATGCAACACTTCAGAATAATTTTTGTAGCAGTGATGTCAACACTTGTATAGTGACATGGGGTTGGAGTTTGCCTGCCAAAGCTCATTGCTCTACTTTGGAACTTCTCTAGGGTGATTCCTTAGATGATTTGGAGTACAAGGGCATGATTTGATATTTAGTTTGCATTGAAGAAGCTTTGGAGGATAGATACTGCAGAAAAACCCCTTGTTCTGAACAGGGAAGCACATGCCACTGAAGAAAGTAACAACGAGTACATAAATTTGTAACTCAAATCACATCACTATTTATTACTCTTTGAAATAAGAAATAACTAAAAATTTCAAACACTACTATTCACTTTTACTTTAGTCTAGAAGGTACAATGAATCTGGAAACATGTACAACAATGTCTCAACTTTCTTAACTCCTAATCCTAATGCACCTTCCTTGCATGGATAGATAAGACAATTAAAGTCTGCCGCTAGTGAATATGATATGAGATATGAAAACATGCTTCCTTAGCTAAGGCTAAGAATTAATAACTAGGGAAGTGCTCCTTTTAACTGTGCATGCAAAAACTAAATAAAGAAAAGAGTTTCGCTACTCTAGGTGCCAAAAATGAATCCACTGCCTAAGGTAAGTGCTTTGCCCAAAACAAGATATTAAGGACTTAGAAACTTTGTTGCTTCCTTCAAGAGAGGTGTATGCCAAATAGAACTAAGCTATCATGCACTATCCTCCAAATTCATTCACCTTTAACAGAAATCTTGTGCCCAGAAAAAAGACAAGAGACCAATATCCAACAAAATTCATTGACCAGCCAGAGACCCTTGTGCTCAAACAATGAGATAATAAGGGAATGTCAACTAGGGTGGAATATTTCACCACCGAAATTGACAAGAGATAGAAGGGGTAAAAAACTATCAGACCTAATGCTCAAGAACAAATGAATTAATCCACACTTGGTGATACAAAATGAATTCAATCCTTCTTTACTTATATATTTTCCAGAGGGGTTTCATATTCTTAAGTGATTGAGTAAACCTTACTCCAAAAACAAAATTTGGGTTTTTTAAGCCCAGTTTCCCCAAAAGTTTCCCAACAATGGGTATTTTGGGGTTTTCCCCCTTTATGGAGGACTATAGTCTATGGGGATGGATAGGATATTACGTCCCATTCGTCCTCAATTTGTAGAGGACGTTACATGGCACCTAATAAAAGAAACAATGCTTTAGTTTAGGAGGTAATAACTAAATGCTTATTTCTTTCCACATAGGACATACATCTTGCAAAAATGATCATGGGGTACAAATACTACAAAAGTCCGAAATCTTACTAGCATTGTCATAGTCTAAGAATAAAAAGCCTTTCAGGTGAAACAAGGTCAGTACCACATACTACAAGCACAAATGACACATTAAAAAACAATATACTTATTCAATGAAAGAATGACGAATCATATTAGCGCACTTTAAATTTAATAGCTCTTGAGTTGCAGTGTCAATCAAAATTTCTCAGGTTGGATCATAATTAAGTACTCAATGTTGTTTTGGGTCCAATTTGGGGAAAAGGAGGAGCTCTTGGTGACAATGGGATGATCAGGCTTTCTAGAAGGGAGCTCTGCTATACTTTTCAACATACAAGCCATTCATTCTAGTGGAGGAGATATAGAGAAGCCTTTAATAAGGACCTTTCCAAGATCAATTTGGAGGAAAATCCATTTTCAAAGCTTAAACATAGTTCTAGATTCAAACAAGAGTAGTCATTTTTCAAAACAATTATTAATTCCCAAGAAATTGGAGCCAAGCTGACATGTTGACCATTTATTCTTTTACTGGACAAGGAAGCATTTATGAAATGTCCTTGGCCCTTTGATCTAGTATTTGATGTAAATCTCTTGATTAGAAATGTAATAAGAGATGTAGTTTATATTAAGGAAAAGGGAAAAGTAGAGGGCCAGTTAATAATTATCTCTAAAAAACTCTCAATAGAATCCTAACATATTTGAAATGGAAAAGGATAACTCCATGGTTATTTTTTTCTTTAGAAACTTTGCTAATTTCCATGATTGAAGCATGTATTCATGCCTTGAAAGAAGCTCACAAATGCTTTTGATATTGGTTGAAGCAAAGAAAATGTGCAAAGTTACAATCACATAGAGGTATGGAAAAATGTATGCGGAGCTTGTTGTCCCAGACTCCAAACAAAGAATGGACAAAAGGTGAAAAAACCAAGTCAAAAGGTATGTGTATCTTTTGTCATGCAGAGGTAGGTGTTAACTCCACACTCTACAGTGAAGGCTTTGTGGCGCAAGTGACACAAAGGTTTGCATGTAGAACTTTGGATTAAAAGTAGTGGAGCTTGATGCTACATGTCCACTATTACCCCAATTTTTGTATGAGTTACATGAGATAAAAATAATGAGATACGGGAGATAAAAAGTATATACTATTGTTATTCAAATTTAATAAAAAATATTACCGTCTTCCTCGACATAAAAGAAACATCTTCCATAAAATATTTTCACCATGAACCTGATTTAAAATGAATCTTTTCCATTGACGCGCCCAACCGCAAATAGAAACAATGCCGATGGGCCAATTTTAGTTTAGAAAATTCACAATTAGTTTCAATTGTAAGATATCCTATTTTTAGTTTAGATTTCAGTTACAAGCACTGAAACAAGACTTTCCGATCAATCACGATTAATCACGAGTCAGAATCTGCTCGCTCTCCAAACGATCTGATCTAAATATTTGTGAGTCAAACTCACGTTGACCAAGTTTAACTCATGTTAATTGCAAGTTTGACTTGAGACTTGCCGATTAAAGCAGATTCTTACGATTGATTCCAATTTATTTGATTTTAAGCCTTGACTTGACAAGCACGAGTTTTTCAAGTTTAGGTATTCTACATTGCTAAAAACTAAACGTCAGTCGTTCCAAAATTTATTTCTCATTTCTCGAGCCCAAAACTCATACGTTGAGACCTTAAGTAACCAATCACTACTCACTATTACACAGTCCAGACTCAATATCGGGGAACCGCCAAGGTGAGCCTAAGTCCAGACTCCATATTGGGCAGTCGCCAATGTGTGCTCTATCCATACTCCATATCGACCCTTGGGCAGTCGCACGTCACCTTCAGCGTGTGTTACCTTTAGGCTTAGCCGCTTCACTATTCAACAATCAAGGTACATTGGCACTTGGCTTAAATAATAGGTATATTACTATATTGAAGTTTCAATGTCATTTTCAATGGCAAGTTTCAAGTTTCACTGTTCAACAATCGAATGTTCAGCGTATTCCTTTGGTTATGACTTTTCAACCCTATAAATGGGGCTTAAATAGATTTTAAAAATGTACTAAGAAATGGTTTCATACCAACCATCAACCAAGTCATCAAGCATTCCTTCCTTGGTTGATGTCTTGCCGACTTCAAAGGCTTTAACCATGCATTCACAACTTTGGGTATTTTTGTTCTTCCAGAATCTGTTATTGATGCATTGGTTCAATTGTCGTATGCTAAACGAACTTGCAAATTCAAGATTACAATGCAATATATGTTGATAATATTTCCTTTAGGTAGCATTTCCTCATATATACCTAATTGTGTTTCAACGTCATAATGTTGTATTAGGTCGAAATGTGCTTGTGTTGCTGGACAAACTCCTCTTTGATCCTTAACAAAACCTCATATCCTTTAAAACCAACCCTCTTTTTTGCGAAGTTATATATGGCATTTTTAATTTTAATTTTTTACTGTATTTTACAGGAGCCAAATTATATAGAAGGCAAAACTCCAAATCTAAACAGAAGCCACAATTTAAACACAAGTCCAAAACAACAACAATGCCAAGGGAGAAGGACTTTGCTTGGGCTTATTGTGATAGGATTCTTGGAGACCCTAAGCTCCTTTGTAAATTTTGCAAAGCGAAATGTAGTGGAGGAATTTATAGATTTAAGTACTACCTTGCACAAATACCCGACCATGATATAGGTCTCTGCAAAAACGTTGACGAAAATGTCAAACACCAAGAAACCTTGGCCATTGATATGTTGAGTCAGCATAATGCAAAGAAAGAAAAGCAAAAAATAAATAAATAGGAACTCCTGGAGTTGGCAATTTTTCTTCCACTACCCCATTGTCATCTCCCTCTGTTGAATCCTCAGTGCAGTTCCCAAGTTTCCCACACATGCCTGCAAGTCCAAGTCAAACTCAAGGCCAAATTAATCCTCCTGCATTCAACATTGGAGCTGGAAACATAAACACCTTTTTTTCTCCCTGCACAAAACCCGGTTCCCAACCTACCTTGGATACCACTGGTTGGAAAAAAATATCCATAGTCAGGAAAGGAAGGCCATTGCTAACTTTTGGTACTATTCTGACGTACCTTTCCACTGTGCCATAAGTCCTTATTGGCAAGCCATGATTGATGCAGTTGCTGTTGCAGGTCTAGGGTTCAAAGCTCATTAATTAGATAGCATTAGGACAAATTTTCTATTAGAAAGTGTTGAATATGCCATGCTTGTGCTATCTGAGTTTCGTTCATCATGGGTAGAAACAGAGTGCACGATCATGAGTGATGGATGGACAAATCAGAGGAATAGAACTTTAATAAATCTCCTTGTATCTTGTCCAGTAGGTACAATGTTTCTCAAATCATTGGATGCCTCAGACAAGGTTAAGACTGCACAACTTATTTGTGAAATGATGGAGGAAGTCGTTCAAGAAGTGGGAGAAGAACATGTTGTACAAATTGTCACTGACAATGCAGCTAATTATATGGCTACTGGTAGAATTTTTGAGATTAGGCACCCCACTATTTTTTGGACCTATTATGTTGCCCATTGTATAGATTTAATGCTTGAGGACATTGGTAAGCTTCATTGGATACATGAGGTTGTGGAAAAGGAAAAATCCATAACCAATTACCTATACAGTCACATTATTGTCCTAAACACCATGAGAAAATATACTAAACGTAAAGAAATTATTCGACCTGCAGTGACTAGATTTGCAACAAATTTCATATCTTTGCAATTTGTGGTTGAGAAAAAGATAAATCTGAAGAGGATGTCGTTGGGACCTGAGTGGATGGCATCTAAACATTCCAAAACCCTTGAAGGCATTGAAGTTGTTGCACTTGTGTTTAATGACGGTTTCTAGAAAGATGTCGAAGAGATTATTGTTGTGATGGAGTCCCTTGTTAGAGTTCTCAGGTACTTCAAGTCTTTTAACTTTTTCATGTTTTAAATTTCATTTCAAGCTTCTTTTTATTTTCAATATTTCATATTAATTTAAATTTGAAAGCTTGAACTTTCAGGATGGTTGATGGTGACAAACCCGCTATGGGTTACATTTATGAGGCGATGGATCTCACAAAGGAGGCCATCAAAAGAAGATATGGGGATGAGGAGGCAAAGTATATGCCTCTTTGGAACATTACTGATGCACATTGGGATAGGAAATTTCATTCCCCCTTACATGCTGCTAGGTACTTCTTAAACCCATAGTATTTTTATGATAAGAGCAAATGTAATGAGGATGGGGAGGTTCACAAAGGACTTATGACATGCATGGAAAGGTGCTTCCTTGATCCAGAATTTAAAAGTCGTGTATTTTCCCAACTGTGGGATTATAGAGCACCACCTAAATTATTTTCCTATACCAGTGTTATACGAGAAACGTCTAAGGTGTTGCCAGGTACCCTTTGAGGCTTGAAGGATTTATCAGTTCATTAAATTTGTTTAAACTTTATTTTGTATGTTAAACGTTTTATTAAATTTTGTTGTCTTTTTAAGTTTTTACTATTTGGTATTTAGTACGTCTACTCACGAACCCTTGCCACTTGCTAGGTCTTTGGTGGAAAAACTTTTGTAGTGATACGCCAGATTTGAAGAGATTTTCCATTCAAATCTTAAACCAAGCATGCAGTGCTTTAGGTTGTGAGTGAAACTGGAGCATGTTTGAGAAAATACATTCTAAGAAGTGCAACTGATTGACACAAAAGCTCTTAAATGACCTTGTATTTTTCCATTACAATCTACAACTTTGCAACAAGAAAATACTAGGTGAGAGCTTGAATTTGAAGGTTTCATAATCTGGTTTGGAATTTAAAGTTTAAACTTTAAAGTTCAAAGTCAAACTTAAATTCACATTTCAATGTCTCATGATAATGATAGGTTTGGATCATTCACCAATAGACCTTGAAGAGATAGATTTGCAAACTACAAATGCAGCAGATTGGGTCCAATTAGAGGAGGCTCCTCTTTTAAGCCTACATGACTTGAAGAACTTTGAGAGTCAAGCAAGCAGAGGAGTGGGAGGAATCACTTCTAGTTCTCACTCTTAAGAGTCTTAGACTCTTAGTTACTGATTTTTTCTAATTAGTATGCAGTTGTTTGTAAATTTTTAGAAGCAATTGCTTCTAGTTCTATGTAGTCACTAGTTAGGAGTCATGACTCAGTACTTTGGATCATGTTTGGACTCATAACATATATGAGATGCTTATTCATTCATGATATTTTGGACATCTATTGATATTATGAATTGTTTGGACATGGCTTTAATGAATATCAATTAAAAATGTTTTTTTTTTTTTTTAATTCAATATATGTGTATATTTTTATTTATTGAATTCACTGATTTTTTCCCAAATTTTCCCCAATCTAATTAAAAATATTAGCTCTTTTGCGTCGCCGATTTATTGTCTATTCCGAGTGTGGTAACATTGATTACAAGTTTCATTCTTCACTTATGAGTGCTAAGGTGTTCTAGAGAGTGCCAATGCATGCTAAGGAGTGTTAGGGAGTACTAGGACAACACAAGGGAGCACTAGGTCAAAATGCATGGAAGTGAATGAATATGAGGGTGTGTTGGGGAGTGTCAATCAGTGCTAGTTGTCATGCCAAGGAGGGAGTGACAAGGTATGCTAAGAACGAGTAAGGCATGCCAGGGAATATCAGGGAATGTCAAGAAGTGCTAGAGTGTGCTAGGTAGTTCTGGGGTGTGCTAACATGTGCCAAATAGTGCCAAGGCATTCCAGGTGCTAAGACATGCTAGGATGTGTAGGGTGCCAGAGTATGCCAATATGCGTCAAGGAGTTTCAAGGAAACAAAAGGAATAACCAAGCTAAAATGAAAGGAAATGAACACATAAGAGGGTTAATAAGTTGGGACTTTATCTTTTTCAAAAGGGGCATGCTAGGCACACTAATAATATGTTCCAATACATGCCAAGTGCCAATGTGTGCCAAGTGCTAATTTTTTTTCCAAGGCATGCTAGGGACTACAGGGAATGCCAACACATGATAGGGGAGTGCTATGCTATGCTATGGCATGCCAACATATGATTTGGCGCCATACTCATGGCAATATGTTCTAGGTACAAAGGTGTTCCAGGTACAAATATGTTCCAAGACATGTGAGGTGCCAAGGAATGTTAGTGTATTGTTCCAAAGCATGTTAAGGTGTGCCATGAGCATTGAGGAGTGCTAGGTCTCTCTCATTAATAGAATTGATAGAGCTTGATTATGTATTAAATAATATAGTTCCTACACACACTAGTGGAACGTTATCTAAAGGAAATTTGCTAGATAATAAACCTAATAGAGATGAATCGTGTGTTGACTCATAGGAAGACTATATTCTTATGACTTGAGGGAAATGATACACACTAATTACTTCTTAACAAATTGACTGGCTATTATAACCACTATGACCTTAGACACATAATGAAAAAGACTCCACAACAATGGTCTTAAATCATTATATTTTGACAAAAAATATAGTAACAGGTACATAGCATCATCAAAAACTCATTGGAATGATCAATGATGACGAAATTTTTTTGACCGTCACCAAAAGTAACCAAAAAGAGCATTGGTGAGGGTCAATAAAAGATCGTCACTCGAAGTGTCACCAAAGAGAGAATTAGTGAAGGTCCTTTAACAAACCTCACCAAAAGTGTCACCAAAGAGAGAATTAGTGATGGGCAATTAACGAACCTCACCAAAAATGTCATGAAAAATGGCTTTGGTGACAAACCTTAAAGGACCATCACTATATACACTTACAACAATGATTTTTTAAAGACCATCACCATATGCGACATTGGTGATGGACCTTAAAGGTCCGTCACAGGCATGAAGCATCATCAAAAACTCATTGGAATGATAAATGATAATGAACATTTATTGACCGTCACCAAAAGTAACCAAAAACAACATTGGTGGCGGTCAATAAAAGATCGTCACTAGAAGTGTCACCAAAGATAGAATTAGTGATGGGCCTTTAACGACCCTCACCAAAAGTGTCACCAAAGAGAGAATTAGTGACGGGCCTTTAACGACTCTCACCAAAAGTGTCATTGAAAATGGCTTTGGTGACAAACTGTAAAGGACCATCACTATATACACTTACAACAATGCTTTTTTAAAGACCGTCACCATATGCGACATGGGTGATGGACCTTAAAGGTCCATCACAAGCATAACCCTCACCAATGACCTTTTTTCTTGCAGTGGTGTGTGGATGATAGTGGGGAAAATAGAACTTTGCAGGGGAAGAAGAAGCCTACATTAGTGAGGATGGTTACTGCTATGTAGGCTAAGAGTAGTTGCAGAAAAAGTTGTGTGATGTTTTCAATGCACATTTATAGTGACAAAGGTAACGAAGTTGGGGATGCAAATGTTTTGAGCAGATACCCAGTTCTACAATAGTTTTAGGATGTATTTCCTGAGGACATTATAGAGTTGCCACCTCACAGGGAGATAGAATTTTCTATTTAGTTGGTGCTAGGGGTAGCTCCAACATCAAAGGAACCTTACTGGATGAGCACACTCGAGTTGGTAGAGTTGAATTTGTAGTTAAAGGAGATACTTGAAAAGGGATACATTAGGCCAAGTGTATTGCCTTGGGGTGCACCAGTGTTGTTTGTAAAGAAGAAAGATGGCACTCTTAGATTGTGCATTGATTACAGGCAACTGAACAAGTTAACGATCAAGAACAGGTACCCATTGCCAAGAAATGATGATTTACTTGATCAGTTGAAGGGAGTAGCAATGTTCTCTAAGATCGACTTGAGATCGGGATACCATTAGGTATGCATCAAGGAAGAGGATATCTTCAAGACTGCATTCAAGACCAGGTATGGGCATTATGAGTTTGTTGTAGTTCAATTTGGTTTGATTAATGCTACAACTACATTTATGTGTTTGATCAATAGTGTGTTGTGTCCTTATCTGGACCAGTTTGTTATTGTATTCATTGATGACATACTAGTATATTCTAAAAATGAGGAAGAACATGCTGAGAATTTAGCAGCAGTGTTGAGATTGCTAAGAGAGCATCAGTTTTATGCTAATATTAGCAAGTGTAGCTTCTTTCAGATTGAGGTACATTACTTGGGGCATGTTGTCTCCAAGGAAGGCATAGCAGTAGATCCAAAAAAGATAAGGGTCATCATGGAGTGGGCAGCTCCTAAGAATGTGGATGAGGTGAGATCATTCATGGGATTGGTAGGTTACTACAAGAGGTTCATCAGGAACTTCTCACGCATTGCATATCCTATCACATCATTGTAGAGGAAAGGTAAGAAGTTCGAATGGACATAAGAGTTTTCAGCTAGTTTTGAGTAGATCAAGGAGTTGTTGGCACATGCACTAGTGTTAAAGATAGCAGATGCAGAAAAGGAGTTTGTAGTGTGTACAGATGCTTGCAAGAGAGGACTTGGTGGAGTTCTTATGCCAGAAGGACAAGTAGTGTGCTATGAGTCATGAAAACTGAATGAGCACGAGCAAAACTATCCAACACATGATCTTGAGCTAGCAACGATCATACATGCATTGAAGATGTGGAGGCACTATCTTCCTGGAAGGAGGTTTGTATTGATGAGCGACCACAATGGGTTGAGGTATTTGCTTGACCAACTGAATCTAAACACCAGGCAAGCTAGATGGTTGGCCACGCTCAGTGAGTTCGACTTCGAGATCAGAACCATCAAAGGGAAGGAGAACTGGGCTACGGATGCTCTTAGAAGGAAGGTACAGGTAAATAATATAGCAGCTATGAGCTCTTATGGGATAGAGTTATAGGATAGGATATTGTAGGTAGGACAACGGGATGACAAGTACATGGAGATCATGCACATGCTACAAAAGAGTACAGGTATAGGTACATGTATAGATATAGGTATAGATACAGGTGCAAGTACAGGTACAGGTGATCAGGATGCAGACTATTGTCTCACAACAAATGGTTTGGTGAGAATCAAGGATAGGATCTATGCACTGAATTATAGTGAGCTCAAGAAGCTTATCTTGAGGGATTTTCACGTGAAGCCATAATCAGGTCACCCAGAATATCAGAAGACATTGACAATGGTAAATAAGTTCTACTATTGGCTGAATCTGAAGAAGGATGTGGCAGAGTTTGTGGCTACATGTTTAGATTGTCAGAAGGTAAAGGAAGAATGTAAGCATCCAGGTGGTTTATTATAGCCTATAGTGATTCCATAATGGAAATGGGAGGTTATTTCCATAGATTTCATTACAAGTCTTCCGAGGACAGTGAAAAAACATGGTTCTATTATGGTCATGGTCGACAGGTTCAGAAAGGTAGCTCAGTTCATTCCAGTAAAGACTACATATTTAGCCAGTGAGGTAGCATAGGTTTTCATTAGAGAGATAGTGAGATTACATGGTGTTCCGAAGAAGATTGTGTCGGACAAGTATGAAAATTTCACTTCCAAGTTCTGGAAGGAGCTATTTGCAGGATTGGGTATAAAGTTGGCCTTCAGTACAACTTATCATCCACAGACAGATGGAAAAACAAAGAGGGTCAACAAGATCTTGGAGGATATGCTGAGGATGTATGTGATGCATCAACAGAGGAAATGGGAGAAGTATCTTCCATTGGTTGAGTTCGCATATACCAATGGTTATTAGGAGTCATTGAGGATGAGTCCTTTCGAGGCATTATAAGTGTGAAGTTGTAATACTCCCATAAGCTAGAGTGATCCAATGAACAGGGTACTTATTAGACCGGACATGTTGGCAGACATGGAATAGAAAATGCAGGTTATCAATACAAATCTAAAGGAAACACAAGATAGATAAAAGAGTTATGCGGACTAGCATAGGGTATTCAAGGATTTTTAGGTTGAGGAGCATGTGTATTTGCGCATCAAGCCCAAGAAGAGTTATTTTAGGATTAGATCACGTGCCAAGTTGGCACCACGATATTGCAGGCCTTTTGAGATCCTTGAGAGGATTGGACCAATGGCTTATCGACTTGTACTACCTCCAACAATGAAATTCCATGATGTTTTCCATATTTCATTGCTTAAGAGGGATATAAAGGATGTTGATCATTTTATTGAATGGTCGGTATTACAGGTGGAGAAAGAAGGAGAGTTCTAGTCGGAGCCTTAGTGCATATTGCAATGGAAGCATATCATGCTTAGGAACAAAGCCACAAAGCAAGTTAAAGTGTAGTGGAAGCACTTTGGGTCTAAAGAAGCTACACGGGAGATGACAGATTAGATGCGGGCCCTGTATCCTTCATTATTTTTGGTTGAGGCAAAGCAATTTTGGTTTGAGGTTTGGTATATGTTTGGCATATGTTTTGTTGATGTTTTGGTATATGTATATGTATATGGATGTAAATACCTCCATGAGTGAAGTTATAAAGCTCCAATAAGCAGTATGGTTGTTATCTTGTCATGTTGTCATGATGTTTTTCTTTTGAGTAGGTCTATCATTGTAAATACTGCAATGAGATAAGTTATAAAGTTCCATGGGAAATGTAGTTTTCTTTTTAGTGGTTTTGCTGAGTTCTTGGTGTGGTTTAACATCAAGGATAGTGTTCCCCAAGGGGGAGGGTTCTATAATAGCCCTGGTGAAAAGTTCATGTAATAAAATTTAATAAAAGAAAAATGAGGCCATGGTTAAGGGACACATATTCCAAGCCGAATGTTGGGAAAAGATATCCTAGTGGGCATCACTGAATGTGTTTAAGGCAAAGACATTAAAATGCATAAAGAAAATTTTGGCACATTTAAGTATGAAAATAAAGGAAATTAGGAGAAAAGTAAGGTGAAAGGTCACATGTTGGATGTGAGGAGGAAATTGAAGGAAAATAATGGAAAATGAAGAAAATAGAGACCTCATTAATAAAAAGGCTTATGAGGATTAGTCAGTAATCTTTTGTCAGTTCAAGTTTTGGAGCTCTCTCATTATTCTCTCTCTCTCTCATATTCTTGGTCACTTAGAGTTTTCTTGGAGTACTCTAGATTTGTATCAAGGAAGGAAAAACAAGCAAAGGGAAAGGAAAGGAAGCAAGGGTCAATGAAGGGAGAGCAGGATCAAACAACTTTAGCGAGAATACTTGTAGGTCACATAGTGCATGTGTGATTTCCTAGTTGGTTTTGACATGCATGGCTTTTCATGTTGGTGTATGGTTATCTTGTTGTCAGTGGCATGGTTTTTCTGGGTTATGACAGTGGTTTTCAGCCTACACTTGCCTTTTTCCGGATACCATGGTATGTTGGGATGTTTATCTTGGTTTTGAGCTATGATTTACCGAATGGATTTTGGAATCCGAGGCAGAGGTGGTCTCAAGGTTCATTCCCAAAGGCCTAGGAATCCCTTGACCGATTTTGGCGGGATACATGTAAATCCCGAGGAAGAAGTCTCGGTTTAGGGCCTAGTGATCTAGGTATGGATTGTAGTAAATCTTGAGAGAATGGTCTCGATTTAGGGCCTAGTGCTCTGGGATTGGATTGCGGTAAAGCCTGAGAGACAATGATCTGAATTTATACAGGAACACAACAAATTACAAATATAACCATAAATACAAAGACGTAGCCGAAATAACACTTCATTTGAGTAATATCAAATACTGAAATATTCTTACAAACAGAATGAAAATAAGGCTAGCTCGAGCGATGGTAACTTATCTCTGAGAAGAGTTGTGGCAGCTACATGTCTTTGAACTGTGTTACAATGAGGCTCAAAGGCCTATTTATTATTGAGAAATAATGGAAAACCCTAAACATCCAAAACCTAACCTTAGGAGATGAAGCACCAAACTATGGGCCCCGTTTGGGTAAATTGGTACATCAACTTCCCGGGGTTGTAACTTTGGCATATGATCTCCGTTTGACACGCATAATACCTCATTAGAAATTTCTATACGAGGACTACAACTTCTAAGTGGCCAAAATCAAACAAAGACCCATGTTGGCCCTTGTTTTCCAAAAAAATGTCGTTTAGGGCCTCAAAACGGTCCCAGAAGTTTAGGACCCGAAAAACTGCCAAAAATAGTAAATTGTGCTACAAATAAGGAAACTGAAAAAATGAAAGAGACATTGGTGAGGGTCCAAGTGGAATAGGCAGGTGGCCACCAACATCCACCTGGATCAATCCTCCCCCCTTAGGAAGAAATGGTCCCCATTGCATTGAGCGCCTCAATGAGATGGATAAACTTCTATTGAACTTGGTCCCTGGTTAGCCACTTGCCTTGGTGCAGGAGTTGGCCAGCTTTGACAACCAGATATAGTTGAATCCTCTGCTGGTGAGTGTTCTTGACCTGTGTGTCGATAATACGATCAGTTGTGGCCTGTTCCATGCAGTCTAGGTTTAACTCTATTGGTGTGAGCTGTTCTGAAATGTCTCATGTGTCTGGTAATGGTAGGAAGTATGGTTGAAGGTGGTCCACATTGAACATTGGGTGCGGGCCAAGGAATGGGGGAATGTTGAGCTCAAAATCATTGTCTCCCACAACCTTGGTAATGGTGTAAGGACCATATCAAAGTAGTTTGAGCTTTCGATGGGATCCGGTAAGGCATTCTTTCTGCAAATGCAACTAAAGTTTTCCGCCCACCTAAAACTTGTGTGGCACTCGATGTTGATCATGTCGCTGCTTTTACTTGGAATTTGACTTCTCCAGGATGTCGTGAACCTACCGGCGGATGTGTTGGATGTGTTCAATAAATCTGGTCATTTTATCAACCTCGGACAATACATGTGTGGATTCTGTCTGTGTAGTCGCGTGCGACATGACAAAATCAATTAGACATAATGGTTGAAATCCTAGACCAGTTGAAAAGGACTGCAACTAGTCGAGCTATGGAGAGCTCTATTATAACTGTGTTACACATATGGAAGACTCTCATCCCAGGTTAGAGGATGCTTGGAATTGCACATGTGGAGTATGTACACTATCATCCTATTAACAACCTCTATCTGGCCATCAGTCTATGGATGGAAGGCAGCCGACTTGGTGAGCTTGGTGTCCAATAGTGTCTAGAGGGTTGACCAGAATGTGCTTAGGAACCTGCTATCCCGATCTGATATAATGGTCCGCGGGATCCCAAAATGTAACCATACTCGTTCAAAGAAGATTTTGGCAGTGTCTTCTGTGGTGATACTCTTCTTGCAGGCTGCCAATATAACCATCTTAGAAAATATGTCCACGACCACAAATACATAGTCATTACCATGTTTGGTAAAAGGGAGGCCAGACATATAGTCCATGGAGATGGATTCCCATGGCTGGCTGGGAGAAGGCAGAGGAGTGTACAGGCCTTGCTTCTTGATCTATGGCTTGGCGATGTCGCAGGCAGTGTAGGATCTAATATATTTCCCAATATCCAGTCAAAGTTTGGGCCAATAGAAGTACTTTTGTAGTACAACCACAATTTTCTCCACCCCAAAGTGTCCTGCGATCTGACTGTAGTGCGCCTCCCAAATCATTTTGGCACACTCACTTGAATGAATACAAATGTGGCCCAGGTAGCATAGTAATGCGTCCTGGAGGTGGAAATCAGGAACTTGCTTCCCATCGACTAGCATCCAATATGTGGAGGTGAACTTTGGATCATTTTTGTATAGTTGTGGCCATCCAGAGGTCTCATCACCACAATAGTTGAGAACGACAGTCAGTGCTACAACTGGCGGCCAACTGAGGTAGTCTGCAACATGATTGGTGCTGCCCTTTTTGTATTTAATGTTAAAGTGGAATTGTTGTAGATATGTAGACCACTTTTGATGGTGATAATTCTGCAACTTCCCCTATGTCTGTATAAACTGAAGAGGTTGATAATCGGTGTGGATGATTGTCTCCTTGCCTAGAATGTAATGCTTCCACCGTTGGTAAGCCTACACGATGGAATACATTTCTTTATCATAGGCGGGGTACTTCCGAATTGTATCATAAAGTGTCTCACTATGATAGGCCACTAGATGCCTGTGCTGGTTGAGGACTGCACCAATAGCATAGTCTGAGGCATCTGTCTTGATTTCAAATGGCTGCTACAGGTCTGGCAGTGTGAGTACCAGTGCAGAGCAGAGGCGACGCTTCAACTCAATGAACACCTTCTGTTGGGACTCAGACCAAGAAAACTTTGCTTTCACCCCACCCTTAGTAATCTGACTCAAAGGCCAAGTGATATGGGAGAATCCCAACACAAACCTCCGATAAAAATTTGCAAGGCCCAAAAAGCTGTGAAGCTCCGTTAGAGTGGTCAGGGCTGACCAATCCCGAATGACTTGGATCTTGGTCAGGTCCACATGCACGCCACACTCATCTATGATGTACCCCAAGTATTGGACCTGGCTCATGCCAAAGGTGAATTTCTCCAAGTTCACACACCGTTTGTGCTGCCAAAGGGTTTGAAGGATTTGCCAAATGTGTTGCAAGTGTTTTTCCCAACTCTTGATGAAGATGAGGATGTCGTCCAGATAAAACACCACGAACGAGTTGGTGAAGGGCCACAAGATGTCATCCATTAGACTCATAAAAGTAGCGGGGGCATTTTTCAACCCGAAGGGCATAAACAACCATTAAAAAATGCCTTCCTTGGATTTAAAGGTAGTATTCCATACATCTGTGGGCTCTATTGGAAGCTGGTGATAACCACACTTCAGATTGATCTTGTTGAAATACTTGCCCCCATTGAGTTGATCCAACAAGTCATCAATTCGCAGGATTGGATAATTGTTCCTAACAGTGATTTTGTTTAATGCCTGATAATCAATGTAGAGCCTCTAGGTTTTGTCCTTCTTCTGTACCAGTACAATCAGTCTCCCACAAGGTGAGGAACTTGGTCAGATGTGCCCTTTTTGTAGTAACTCCTGGAATTTTCTGCTTCATCTCTTCATTCTCTAGAATGGAGCAATGATATATCGGCTCGTTGGGTAGAGGTGCTCCAGGAGTCAGATTGATTGAATGCTTGACCTGACAATGAAAGGGTACCCCTGTGGGTGAGGAGAAGTGTCCTTATATTCTTCCACGACCGCATCCACCTGCTTCTGCTGCTTGGAGGAACCCTTCCCAGGGGCCATGGATGTGGTTACCACCTTCCCCTTACTTTGAGAGCGAATCAGGAAGAAAAAAAATTTCCTAGTCTGGGAGATGACCTTACTGCATTGCCTAGAAAAGGTCAAAGAGATGGTGGTAAGTGGGGCCACTTTCAGTATCCTATATAACTTAGCACCAAAAAAAATAATAATAGAGCGAGGTCTAGACTCATATAAAACATGCTGCTTCCATAAGTATGGTTGTCCTAATAATACATCACAAACTTCAAGAGGAGAAACATCACACAATACCTCATTTGTGAAGGGCTTGATGTTGTAGGGAAGATGATACTACTAGCTGATGCAGAGCTCTCGTCCTTGGTGAAGCCAGCTCATGGTGTACAACTACAGATGTGCTGTAGTCGGTAGTTCCAGCCGCTTCACAACCTTTGCTAAAAGGAGGTTCTTTTGGCTCCCGCTGTCGATAATGAATTGCAGTGGAGAACCCTTTACCCACATCTATGAGTGGAATAGGTACTCCCCCTCTTTTGGATCTTTAGGCTCAATCTTCTGGATCTTGGTGGTGGGCATTGTGGCACTGGGCTCCGCGTTAATGATCTGTTTACCTTTGTAATTCCCCTTGTCAGGTTCTGAATCAGAGTCAGAACATGTGTCAGACTCAGAAGCCTTCAGCTCGGCCACCAATGGCTGCTTGGCCTGACACTCACTTGTGTTGTGAGTGGAGATCTTATGGAACTCACACCACTTTCTCAAGTCCTTTTTTGTCTTCATGGTGTTTTTATTTTCTTGTGGCTTTGGCGGGTTATACTGGGTTGCCCCGCCTTGGCTTTGCCCTTTGCTCTGCGGTTTGGGGGCGTCTTTCCCTTGCTTCGGATTCACATATCCAAAGTCTCGTTTTTGTTTTAAGGTTATGCTCAATCTTAACAATGTATTGGTATGTCGTGCCGAGCGAGGAGATGTCTAGGAACTCCATCTCACCCTGTATGTACCTGTGTAGGCAACCGTGGTACTTGAGTACCAAATGTTTCTCAGAATCCTTCATACCAAACTTCGTGTGAAGGGTATGAAAAAATTTGTAAACTCGGGCACGTCTTGGTCCATTCCCTATCGTAGTGTGGTCCACTTTATGTATTTATCCTCATATCTCCCGACAGGGTAGTACTGCTCCTTGATGGCGTCCCAGAAAGAATCCAAGTGCATGCGGTCAAAAATAGTGAGGGCGTACTTTCATCCTTTTTCTCATAGTAGGTTTCTCACTAGTCCTTGATGTGGGGGGCGGCTTTGAGAAGAGAAAAAGTAATCCTTTCCCGGTTGGAAAAATCATGAACAGAGAAATATCCTTCTAATAGATTTAACGATTTATCTACAACGTCCGCATCTATTTGACCCTCAAATATGGGAATGTCAAAGTTAACTTGTACCTTAGAGGGTGACATGGTGCTTCTAGAGTAGCTGCTAGAAGTAGATGCATTGACCTTGGGTAGCCGCTGAAGGACATGCGAAAAGTTGTCCATCATTGCATTCCTTTATCACTCGAGGGCTTCTTCGAGCAAGATTTTGATAGGATCCTCTACCCCTCATATTTATTTTCCACCATGGGAGGCCGTCGGGATTTGAGAGGTTGATCTTACAAAGGTTTGACCAGTTCAAGGCCTAACTCCTTATATCCTGACCTCGTTGGGGACATGCAAAGAAAAACACAAAAAGAGCAGACGCTCTAATACCACTGATCCGAATTTAAACATGAACACAAAAAATTACAGATATGACCATAAATACAAAGATGCAACAGAAATAACACTTCATTTACTTAATATCAAATACTAAAATATGCTTACAAACAAAATGGAAATAAGGTTAGCTCAGGTGATGGTAACTTATCTCTGAGAAGAGATGTGGTGGCTACATGCCTCTGAACTATGGTACAATGAGTCTCAAAGGCCTATTTATATTGAGAAACAATGGAGAACCCTAAACATCCAAAAATCTAACCCTAGGAGATGAAGCACCAAACTATGGGCCTAGTTTGGGTAAATTGGTACATCAACTTCTCAGGGTCATAACTTTGGCATATGATCTTTGTTTGATGCCCACAATACCTCGTTAGAAAGATCTATCCAAGGACTACAACTTTTGAGTGGTCAACATTCAAATATGCCCCATGTTGGACCTATTTTTCCCCAAAAAACGTCGTTTAGGGCCTCAAAATGGCTCCAGAAGTTCAGGACTCGAAAAAATACCAAAAATAGTAAATTGTGCTATAAATAAGGAAACTGAAAAACTGAAAGAGACAGTGGTGTGGGTCCAAGTGGAATAAGAAGGTGGCCACCAACATCCGCTTGGATTAGACAAGGAGATGGAAAATTCTTCAAGGATAATGATGGATTGCAGATGGCATTCCAGGTTCGGTTCGGTTGTGATCGGAGCATCAATTTTGGCGTGATCACAGTTTGGTGAGGGTGGAGGTGGTTTAATCTCTGGATTCCATTGGTTTTTTTTGGATTGGTTTATCCATGAGATCCCACATTCATTCTTGGAATATGGCATGGGCATGACTCGCTGAAAGAAAGAATTGGTTCAGCCATGCCTATGGTCGGATGGAACGTGGAAGTCCCGAACCTGGTCGGATTTTCCTATGATTAATGAAAGCTAAATTCCCTTGCTTTTGCACTTGTTTATATGTGGATTTAATGGCTATTATATATCTATTGTTTACATGGTTTTATGTTGGTTATAAGCATGGTTAGTTGACTGGTTCATGTCATGGTTATTTCATGTATTTACTTGTAATTGTTAAATTGATGGATGCAAGACCTAATTGATGTTATATCAGTTCAAGGGAGAAGGTAGTGATCCTTCTTGTTATGTTTCATAAAAGTTTTCAATCATTCATGCTCTGTCTTGTATCCTAGGCATGTAGGTTGTATTGATGCCAAGTGTTTGACAGAATGTCAGTCCTAGTTGGGGATGGTCAGGCCTAGTCCTAAGGTTTATAAGTCTTGTCATCATGTATTTGATGGATTCTGAAAGATTTAACAAGTTCTGGGCAGTGGCTAGAATTATGGGTTAGAAAAATGCCTTGAATTTTGTAGATGCTAGCACAAGTCTATTGGGAAAAGTCCCTGGATGCTGGCTTGTAGGCCTACGAGAGTGTCTAGAGGTCCTTGGACACTGGTATGCCTATATCATGAGAGCATCCAGAGGTCAAAAGATCTAAAATATCAGTGGGACCCAGGGGTAGGATGTTTAAGTGGTTGAGATATCTCCTAGGGGTGTTGTTGCTGATGTGGAAGGTGTGGTTGATGTGTTTCTATCGATTCCATTTCCTTAAGGTAACCAAGGAGGTTGAATGATATTATAGTAGCCTCTTCGTCGCATGTTTACCCCAGTTTGCCGGTTACTTGGGTAATGTAGGAGGAGGGTGGTTACAGTAGGTTAAGGATTGCTATATGAATTATGATTATGTTTATGCCTTTCATTCTATTGAGGTTATGGTTAAATACATGATAGATGCTAGTTGATTAGTGTAGTCATATGCACATGTGTCAAATAGTCATGAATGATAGTAACCTGCGATTGTATGCATTGATATTGTTGTTATATGATAGTTAGCTTGATGATTAGGTTATATGTTGATGATGAACATGATATATTAATTTATTTTGTTATATGCTAGTAACTTGATGATTACGGTTATTACATTAAGATCTTGATGTTATATGTATCGTGCTAAATTGGATTAACCTATGGAGATGGTTAGGGTTATGACATTCATGCGTGAGTCGACTTATTTGTGACATTGTGTTGTACTAATCTAGATTGACTGTGTAGATGTGATTACTATGTATGAATGATAAAAGTTTATGAGCTTATGATGTGGACATGTTAGCTAGTGACTATTATGGATATCATGATCTTATTTGGGTTGAGTTGATATGTTGTGAAGCTATATCGTGGTAATTTGGATTGATTGTGCAGACAAGACCGCCTCCCCTGAGATACATTAAGCTTTGAACTTGCTTATGTCGTCTACTTTGTGCTTCATTGTTTGATTATGTCATCTAGTTGGTGTTTGTGTTTGGTGCCTATTATGTCATCTAGGTGATTTATCTAACCTAGTGTGTTTATAGTTTGTTGAATTTTTGATTTATTGCATTATATGAGTATGAGTCTATAGGATTGCATCAAGGAATGACCTTATTTTAAGATGATTGTACTAATACATATGTGTTGACATAGTTAATATGTACTTGAGTGTAGCAGGTGATAGTTGTAGCATTATGCCTAATAGTTGACTATGGATTATGACATGATTGTTAGTATTGGTAAAGGTTGATTTAAAATTGATAGATATGATTGTATTGATGTTTGGAACACATGGATGAAATTTGTGGACATTTGTAGGGTAACATGCTTGGGTATTAGCGTGATGAGGAAACAATTGATTTGTTTATATAACTAACATTTGGATGATGTGATAGCGCATAATAAGACTCAATTGCAACAAGGTAAAAGGTAAAAGAAAGGAATTGGGAAAGAATTCCTTTGGCTATGTTTGGAAACCTTAATTCCAAACGAATGAGTGCTTTGCATGCAAGAAGTCTTCTTAACCTTGACTTTGTCTGACATTATGGGGATATATGTTATATTCATGAACATGTATTTGATAGGTATATTAGCTAGTATCTAGTTACAGGTGGATCTGTAAAGGGAGTTGGCGTCCCTTGAGAGATGGCGTGGATGTGTTCAGTTGTAAAGCAACGTGCTTGGCACAACAAGGTAAGGTAACTAATGTATTGAGATGTTTATTTATACACTGACAATTATGTGTTTATGGTAGTGTGATGCAGGGAGTTGTATGGAAAAGATACCGCTATGAAATTCTTAAGAAGGCTCGGGTGGATATTTCCCTGGGAATCCATGGGGATTGAGTCATGGTGTTTACTGTTAGTTTTATGCCTTCGGTCTTTGTGATTTTGTGTGTGCTTGATTTGTAGTTTCATTTATGTTTGGTGCATGATCATGCCACTTTGTGGTAGTACCATATTGCTTTTGGTTTTTCATGGTCTTCTTCTTGTTTATTTTTGTTCTCGCCTTTTATGTTTTGAATGTCTTGGGAATTGATTGGGAAGGAGGAAAGTTAACGGAGATCAGGGAGAGCTGTGTGATACCCAACATGTAATGTAAGACATGGATGAAGCTCGGTGCATGAGTAAGCATAGTGGAAGGTAAGACTATGACAGTTGGTTGGATTGGTTGGGGTCCATTGTGGTAAATGGACGGTGGCAGTATAAACATGAGAAAGGTAATCAGAAAAGGTAAATGGATTTGAGGTGTCAGATGCCTTGGCTAGGTTGGGAACAATTGTTCTCAATGTTGTGCATGGTGTGAACAGATAATGGGAGTTCTCTTAATCTTGACCTTATGTTATTTGGTAATTATGTTATCATCATGCTTATGCTAATGTTTATATATGTTTACATGTATGTATGTATGTCATGTCTGACAGGTCATCATGGATCATGATTAGTTTATGCTAATGTTTTAGGTGTGTATGTATGTCATTAGCTGACAAGATCATTATTATTTTATGTTGATGCTTATATGTATACATGTGTATCTATGCATATCGTTGTCTGACAAGATCATGATTGTTTATGTTAATGTTTATGCTAATGTATGTATGTATCCAAGTATTTATGTCACAATCCGACAGGGTCATCAGGGATCATTCTTGTGTAGGAATGCTTGCTTATGCAGGTGAATGGCATGACGAGGTTCTTGGTCATATGAGAATCAAGAGGGAAGAGTAGTCATGAAGAATATATGATGTCAATATCATGTGGATATGAATTGATATTGTATGATTGTATTATGACTATGTTTATGTTATGACAGGTAACGTTGAAGGATACATTAGCGGAATGAAAACAATGTGCTTTGCGACATGCTAGGACAAGCATGGATGGTAGAGAGACACTAGAAGCAAGGTTGTCTAGTAGAGAAAGTGTGGTATCTAGATGTGTGGTACTACTATTGTGCATATATTGTATATGGTGAACATGTTGCATTTGTGATGTTGTGCACATGCGATGTTGTGTATATATAGTGTGTGCATATGTTTTTTATGCAATGTTATGTAGAGGGTGGTATATATAGTGTTGTCTGAATGTTGCATATGTAGTGCTGGGTTTAGATTGTGCTATGTACATGTTGGATATGTACTGTTGTGTACATATGGTACTGTGAGCATGATGGATATGCGGTGATGTGTGCATATGGTGTTGTGCGCATGTTGGATATGTAGTGTTGTGTACATAGGGTGCTAGGTACATGTTGTATATACAGTTCTATGTACATATGTTTTTGTGTGCATGTCATACATATGGTGCTATGTACATATGGTGTTGTGTGCATGATTGTACAAGTGGTGCTGTGACCATGTGGTACTGTGTACATGTTGTACACATGGTGCTGTGTGCATGTCATGCATGTGATGTTGTGTACATGTAGTGTCAAGTACATGTCGTGCATGTGGTATTGTGTACATGTTGTACAGGTGGTGCAGTATGTTGTAACTCATTTTGGCACAACTAAAATATCAAAGATCTTTAAGAAAGTTCCAACACAAGATTAAATTTTGCAAAATTTGATGACACCTGATAATATTTTCTAACAATTCTACAAAGGGAAGACATTCTTGTTTTTATGAAAAACGATAAGAATGATAAAATGCCTCCTAGTTTCATTTCAAATGTCTAGAAAAGGGGAAAATTTTATGGGAGCCTTTTAATATCAACTTAGGAGTTAATGAAAACGAACAATGTGGCAATAGTAGGGCCACAATTCTCTATGCTGGTTCGTGATATTTATCATGTAGCAAGTGAACTTCATATATCATTTATGTCATTTGGAGCAACAAACCCAACTATCATTACATTTCAATATCCTTATTTTCTTCGCATGATTACAAAGTGTTGTCTGTGAAAGGTCAGCAATTGTTGTTGTGATTGGTGAATATGCCTAAAGGAGGATAGAGAAGAGACATGTAGGGGGCACTAATATAAAGGTAGGGGTGTAAAATCAATTTAGAGCCCGCAAAAATTCCATAAATACTTGGCGATCGGGAAGAAATCAAATGATTTGTGCTTCATGCCTGTCGTTCTCGGCCTAATTCTGAGTAGAGGAGAGATATAGATATTGTCTTAGTTTTTTAAGTAAGAAAAGAAATTATTCAAACCCCAATTCCCGTATATCCTCAAAAGGAAGAATATGTGAAGCAATGGCTCAACATAAGACACAGAGATGGGGAAATCATCCACTGTAATACACCAAGATAAGGAAATGTAAAAACTGAAGCTACAAAATTGGCGGCAATAGTACACAACGATAGGGGAATGTGAAAACGAGAGTTTTCAAAATTTTCCAAGACTCTCAAATCCCGTGATTGATGTTCAAATTGTGAGAGAGATAGACTGGTATAGGCAAAAAGAGTAGAAAAGGAAAAGCAGGTTGAAGCTAATGATCAACATTGACTAGGTAATGCAAATCGGCCTTGTATTCAAATCTTCACACTTAGATATGGAGACATGGCATTTGATTTAACGGGTAGGATTTGATAAAACAAAACCAACACAAACGATTAAGAGGGACATGGTTTGATGAAGGGGTCATTCAAAGTGGTGACAAGATTGATGGTGAAGGTGGGCCAATGACTGATTCGACAAGCACAAATATAAAGGAAACATAACACGTGTTGATATTCTATCAACTCTGTACAGATGACGAAAGCCTCCAGAGCAACCTCCCCTTGTTAAAATGCCTTCGATGTAATACATATATGTTCACATTCTCGAACCCATTCTTATTTGTATGTAATAAATACCAAATAATATTCGAGATGGAAAGTTGCTGCCAATTCACATAAATTTAAAGTATTTTACGGAACAAAGTTTTCGTGAGCTGCTTTGGATTGAAGATGTCGTCAACCATGGAAGGGAATAATGCCAAGGAACTCGAAACAAAAATCATAGGATTCATTAAAACCCAGAATGCTATGTAGACTCTGCAACTCATGTTAATCAAGTTTGCTCTCCAACCCTTGGCATCCATGCTATTTGATGTTCAAAAAGAATTTTCACTAGGTGATGTTGATGTAGCCAATCCAAAGTAGGTGGTTGAAATTCAAAGATGGAAGACTATTGGTTAGGAAGACTTCAATCATGCCTTCTATAGAGGAATTTCATTTCCAACTAAGGCTAATATTATGCTTTTTACTAGAACCTTAGTGTTTGATAAGTTTTTTCTAAATGGTTCTGCAAGTAAGGCTTTGTAAGCATTGATGCTTGGTCTAGCTTATGATTACACTTATGCAAAACATGAAGATATTGATGACCATGCTATTCGTTCAAATGCTGAAAGGGTATTGATTCTTTTCTTGGTTGAGAATGAGGGAGTAAAGAAGTTTTCTTTAAAATTTTGCATTTCATCTGAGGTGAAAACACCACGAAACCAAATGCAAAAGGTCCAGAATATGGAAAGTATTTCAAGGATTGCATAGTTGGTAGTGTCCATTCCTGATAAGCCAAGATTGGAGGCCCCAAAGGTGTTGTCTTCCCATCAGTTCTTGCAAGAAGTCACAACTCAACTCCTTGATGCAGTAGAAGAAACAATCTAGTATGTGATGCATTCAATGTTTAAGATCGATGGATCATGATAACAATATTATAAATCAACGGAGTCTTGTGAGGAAAAATTGCATGAAAGATAAAATTAAAAGTGGTCCCACAAGGCAGTTTTATTATACTACCCATCGAATGATCAACATACCAGATTCATTATGAAAGCACTACCTTGATTTTCTATAAACTTCCCAAGTGCCCTCGTAAGATGTTTAAGGTTTTGTTTGTGTGTGTAGAGGACAAACCCTGGGTCCCACTTAAACCTCCCCTTTGGAAAAGTCAATCACATGATTGTGTTATTGAATTTATAAAGTTAAAAAGGGGCTCGCTAATTATACAAAGTATACATATTAAAAGAGATTTCCAAATTCTTTTTGAACTTGAATAATATATTTCATTTTGATTCCAATATGGGAAGTTGCAGTGATTGTTTTTCTCTTGAGTTTCAACATTCAAATTTATGTATTTCCTCTCTTGGACAGTGTAAGATGAAACTGGTGCTTTGGTTAAGTTTTTGATGAATTTACTTAATTGTACTCATTAAAATTAATCTTGAATCCCTTAATGAAGCACTCGACATGCAATAATTTCATTATATTTTCTCATTCTTACATTATTCTTTATATAGAGTTAAAGCATAGATTCTTAATTGCCTATGACAAAACTTTGTTTCTTCCATTTTTTGCTTTACACCTCCACCCTGCAACTCTCATAGCTCTCTGGCCATTTTGCTTTGGAAGACTAGGGTTTCAAACAAGAACTTTTGGTTACAAGCCTTCATGGCCTGTAATTCTAGCCATTAATTTTAATCTTTTTATCCAATCTCAAAATGTCTCGGGCACTGGATCCCTCACAACCAGGAACTGTCTCCTGAGGTACAAATTTTTTTGGCGCCATTTCCAGGGAACAAACACACAAAGTTATTTTTCCCCGGGTTTAAATATTTTTGTCTGGTTTTTGAAGGTGACAAGAACCCGTGATAGGCTGTAAAATTTTCACTTGGTGTTTTTTCCTTTGAGCATTTATTTTTCTGGGTTTTGATGGCTATCCCTTCCTTCTTAGTGAATAAGTTTTCCCCACTGGATTTTACTGGGATCACTGGCTATCCTCATCATATGCCTACATTTCATGAGTGGAATGAGTATCTTCCAAGATTCAGTGGAGATGCAGATGAAAGTCTGGTTCAACATCTTAGAAGATTTCATGAATGCATGAAGCAACAAAGTATCATTCATGAAGATGTGAAGATGAAGTTGTTCATGTTTTCTTTGGACCAGGAAGCAAGGGTTTGGTATAGATATTTATCTCGTTCAAGTATTTCTTCTTTGAACGGTTTCCATGCAACATTTAATTCATTTTGCAACACTTTATATGCACATGAGTTTCTTTTTGAAGGTTGTTGTGAGTATTATGATTCTAAAGAAACTTTTAAAGCTCCTGACGATCTTGCTGAAGAAACTGATGATAATGTAGTGAGCATTCAAGGAGGCTATAGCCAAATTAATTATGAACATGTCTATGAATGCAAAGAGCTATCATTTTTTGAAAATGACAATGAAAATTTTAAAAAATACTCTTCTTCAATAATCCCACAAGCAGAAAATTTCTTGACCCTGTTTCAAACAAATTAAGAAAGCATTAAAATGGAGAGAAGTTCAAGCCTACATCAAGAATTTCTACTTAGCAATCAAGGAGGAGGAGAAATGATTAAGTTGCAAATAAATCCTCAAATATCTTGTTTTGTTAAATTTGACGGTCCTCCTATTTATGACAAATATGATTCAGACAAGGAGTAGGATGAGGGTCTTAGCAGCCTATAATATGCTGAGAAATTTATTAGCAGCCTATACATATCATTTCGTGGATATATCCCTAATTTTCGTTGTAAGCTTCCCTTATGTATAATTTATTTTATGTTCAGGATGAATTATATTTTCAAAATTCATGGGCAAAATGGTCTTCAACCTAACACTTAAATGCCGACATGGTACCATTGGAAGACTGACTTCACCTGATTGAGATCAGTCATGTACATAAATAAGCTCAACCAGTGAGCATTTTATTTTTAGTTTTAATTCTTCAGTTCAGTTTTTAGTTGATGAATAAGGCCGAAAGTCCCAGTTGCAAACAAGTTTGTAAGGGTTTTAGATTTCAAAAAATGTGAAATTTCAGTTTTCACATTTCAAGATTTTAAGAATTCTGGACTCCATGCACAACTAAGGTCATTGATCTACAGTTCTCAGCACTTTGCGTGCAAATTGATGTCCCCAGCTGGAGCCAGATGTTGTAGCTCATTATGGCACAACTAAACTATCAAAGATCTTCAAGAAAGTTCCAACACAAGATTAAATTTTGCAAAATTCGATGACACCTAATAATATTTTCTAACAATTCCACATAGGGAAGACATTCTTGTTTTTATGAAAAATGATAAGAATGATAAAATGCCTCTTGGTTTCATTTCAAATGTTTGGAAAAGGGGAACATTTTATGGGATCCTTTTAATATCAACTTAGGAGTTAATGAAAAAGAACATTGTGGAAATAGTAGGGCCATAGTTCTATGCGCTGGTTCATGATGTTTCTCATGTAGCAAGTGAAATTCATATATCAATTTTGTCATTTGGAGCAACATACTCAACTCTCACTACATTTCAATATCCTTATTTTCTTTTGCATGATTACAAAATGTTTTTTGTGAAAGGTCAACAATTGCTGCTGTGATTGGTGAATATGCCTGGAGGAGGATAGAGAAGAGACAGCTAGGGGGCGCTAATATAAAAGTAGGGGTGCCAACAAATCAATTTAGAGTTTGCAACAATTCCATCAATACCTAGTGATCAGGAAGAAATCAAATGATTTGTGCTTCATTCCTGTTGTTCTTGGCCTAATTCTGAGCGAAGGAGGGATATAGATATTGTCTTAGTTATTTAAGTAAGAAAATAAAATATTCAAACCCCAATTCCTATATATCCTTAAAAGGAAGAATATGCGAAGAAATGCCACAGCATAATACACAAAGATGGGAAAATCATCCACAGTAATACACCAAGATAAGGAAATGTAAACTGAAGCTACAAAATTGGTGACAATAGTACACAGAGACAGGGGATGTGAAAACGAGAGTTTCAAAATTTTCCAAGGCTCTCAAATCTTGTGATCGATGTTCAAAGTGTGAGAGATATAGACTGATATGAGCAAAACGAGTAGAAAAGGAAAGCAGACTGAAGCCAACAATCAACATTGACTAGGTAACGCAGATCAACCTTGTAATCAAATCCACACACTCAGATACAGATATAGGGCATTTGATTTAACGGGTAGGATTTGATAAAACAACACCAACACAAATGATTAAGAGGGACACGGTTTGACGAAGAGGAAATTCAAGGCAGTGACAAGATCAATGGTGAAGGCAGGGCAATGACCGATTTGATGAGCATAAATATAAAGGAAACATAACGCGTGTTGATATTTTATCGGCTCTGAACAGATGCCGAAAGCCTCTAGAGAAACCTCTCCTTGATAAAACACCTTTGTCATAATACATATACATTCACATTCTCGAACCCATTCTTATTTGTATGCAATAACTACCAAATAATATTCGATATTGAAAGTTGGTGCCAATTCACATAAATTTAAAGTATTTTACGGAACATAGTTTTTGCGAGTTGCTTTGAATTGAACCTGTCGTCAACCATGGAAGGGAAAAACTCCAAGGAACTCGAAACATAAATCAGAGGATTCATTAAAACCTTGGATTCTACCATAGATTCTGCAAATCATGTTAATCAAGTTATATATGCTCTCCAACCCTTGGCATCAATGCTATTTGATGTTCAAAATAGTTTTCACTAGGTGATGTTGATGGAGCCAATCCAAAGTAGGTGGTTTAAATTAAAATATGGAAGAATATTGGTTAGGAAGCCTTCAGTCATGCCTTCTATAGAGGAATTTCCTTTCCAACTGTGGCTAACATTCTGCTCTTTACTAGAACCTTAGTGTTTGATAAGGTTTTTCTGAATGCTCTTGCAAGTGAGGCATTGGACACATTGATGCTTGGTCTAGATTATGATTACACTTATGCCAAACATGAAGAGATTGTTGTCCATGCTATCCGTTCAAATGGTGAAAGAGTTTTGATTCTTTTCTTGGTTGAGAATAAGGGAGTAGAGAAAATTTCTTTAGAATTTGGCATTTCATCTGAGGTGAAATCACCACGAAACAAAATGCAGAAGGTGCTGACTATGGAAAGTCATTTGGTAGTGTTCATTCTTGATAAGGCAAGATTGGAGGCCCCAAAGGTGTTGTATTCTCATTAGTTCTTACAAGAAGTCACAAATTAACTCGATGATGCAACAAAAGAAACAATTCAGTATGTGATGAACTTAATGTTTTAGATCGATGGCTCCTGATGAAAATATTCTAAATCAACGGAGTTCTGGGAGGACAAATAGCACGAAATATAAAATTAAAAGTGGTCCCACAAGGTAGTTTTATCATACTACCCATCGAATAATCAACGTACTAGATTCATTATGGAAGAACTACCTTGATTTTCTATAAACTGCCCAAGTGCCCCCGTAAGCTGTTTAAGGTTTTGTTTGTGTGTGCAGAGGACAAACCCTGGGTCCCACTTAAATCTCCCCTCCAACAAATTCAATCACATGATCGTGTTATTGAATTTATAAAGTTAAAAAGGGGCTCGCTAATACAAAGTATACACATTAAAAGAGCTTTCCCTTTATTTTCTTTTGGCTTTAAATATTATGAAATTTATTATATCATATTTTTGTAAAAATATTTTGGACAGTTGTATAACTGTTTCAAAAATAGTTTTATAACCAATTTTAGGACCGTTTGAGGAAGAGATATTAAAGCCCAGAAAGGAGATGGTGAAAAGGCTTGGAGTTTAATCTTCATGACTGAGTATCGTAATCCACATTCTTTTTTAAGCATGAATAATATATTGCAGTTTGATTTTAGAATTGGGAAGTTGCAATGATTGTTTTTCTCTTGAGTGTCAACCTTCAAATTTAAGTATTTTCCTCTCTTGGACAGTGTAAGATGCAGCTGGTGCTTTGGTTTAGTTTTTGATGAATTTACTTAATTGTACTCGTTAAAATTAATCTTGAAGCCCTTAATGAAGCATTCCACATCCAAGAATTTCATTATATTTTCTCAGTCTTATATTATTCTTTCTACAAAGTTAAAGCACAAATTCTTAATTGCCTATGCCAAAACTCTCTCTCTTCCATTTTCAACTTTACACCTCCACCCTACAACTGTCATAGCCTCTCTGGGCATTTTGCTTTGGAAGGCTAGGGTTTCAAAATAGAACTTTTGTTTACAAGCCTTCATGGCCTGTACTTCTAGCTATTAATTTTAATCTTTTTATCCAATCTCAAAATGTCTTGGGCACTGGTTCCCCCACAGCCAAGAACTATCTCCTGAGGTACAACACGGTGTACATGTGGCATTGTGTACACGTTGTGTAGGTGGTGCCATGCACATGTGATGTTGTACACACATTGTGCAAGTGGTGCTATGTATAGGTGGTACTGTGTACATGTTGTATATATGGTACTAGTGTACGTGTGGTATTGTGTGCATGCCATACACAATGTGTTATGGGCACATGGTACTATGTATGTGCATTATGTCATCATGTTATTGTGACATGTGTATTCGTTATGTTGTACTTTGTGTACATATATATATTACGTGGGATTGTACATCAGGTATAGATGTATGTATTGTGTTGTACACTGGGTGTAGGTATATATGTGGTATGTTAGGTGTAGGTGCATGTATTACATGGTTTGTAAAATGTGTGTGGTTATATGTTTGTGATGTACATTATGTGTATGTGAACATGGTTGAGGAGAAGGAACTGGGTGTTTGTCGGGTGTGGAAATCGATCCAGAGTGAGAACGAAATAAAGACAAAGGTAGAAGCTAAGGATTAATTAAAGGATAAGTATCAACATTTTATTTCATTTTTATTATGCATGTGATTTATGATGATTAAATGTGATCTATGATTATGGTTTACGATGTCTATATGTGATTTATGATTTTAATCTATGATGGTTGCGTTTTAAGCTAACTTGATGTGATATTTTTATTCATGATGATTTGCTCAAACCATTAGTTTGACTTGTTGTGACAGGAAATAAATAGGATTGCAAGTATACCTTATTGATGGGCCACCAATGAGGTATGATTTAAAGTTATTTTAATTTATTTGAATCTAATGGAAAATTTGTGCTTGTTACAGAAAAACATGAACATGCCCGGTTGGGTGGTTGAAATCGACTGCAAGAATTAGTAGCATTAATGAAAGAAATTAAAATAGACAATAGTATGTAGGTAAAGCACATTAGGAGCAGGGCCATTGTGGGACACTGGTACCCAATAGTTTCCTCTCTTAGGCTATGACCAATATGATGGTTTTGAGGCAGATATATGCCTTGGTTGTTTGATCTTCCGATATGAGGAAACATTGCCAAGGGATGGATCACCTAGGATAGGGGATGCCGAGGAACTTGGAAGGTGAGTGACTGCACGAAAAGGGGTGATCGTGCCCGAGGGAATGTGTATTAGAGAAGGGAAGACCGTGGATATATTTGTTTTGGTCATTAGCATTTCCAGATGGAATTAGATGCACATTGGGAGTGTGCCCTCGAACAATGAGTCGGTCGCTGTTCACTGAGAGGAAAAGTGGTGCAGGATTATAGCATTAGACATTGGATGCAGATTTGACATTGCAATTGATTCTGGACCTCCTCGGAAGGATGTGAATCTTGGTATTACTTTGAGGGTGGAGGTGTGGGCCTATGGATTCCCTTGTTACAAATGGAGGCACGGTATCCTTTTATTTTCTAGTTGAGCAAATGTGTATGTGTGTATATGTGGTTATTATTGTAAATACCATAGTGAGTTATGGTATAAATCTCTAGTAAACGATATGTTTGTCATGTTTTCAATAGTTGGTCATTGTAAATACTGCAACAAGCCATGTTATAAATCTCCATGGGTAGTAAGTTTTGTTGTTAGCAGTCTTGTTGGTTATAGGTGTCACTGAACACCGAGGATGGTGTTCCCCCAAGGGGGAGGGTTCTGTAACATCCCTGGTTAAAAATCCATGTAAAAATATATATAAAGCCACGATGATGGGACACACATTCCAAGTTGAATGGTGGGCAAACATCCTAGTGGGTGTTCATTTCAGTTATTATTTCTAAAGGAAATTGGCAAAGGCAATGACTAAGGCTTTGGAAAATCAAATGGAATTTTTGGCACATTTATTTATGAAAATAAAGGAAATTAGGAGAAAAGGAAGGTGAAAGGTCACAAGTTGCATGTGAGGAGGAAAATGAAGGAAAACAATGGAAAACGAAGAAAATAGAGGCCTCATTAATAAAAAGGATTTTGAGGATCAGTGTGTAAGCTTTTGCTTAGGTTTTGCATTGGATTAAGAAAGGAAAATAAGGCGAGAGGAAGGAAAGAGCAAGAAAGGAAGTGTAGGTTTTAACCCCGTACATAAATTACCTGCATACGAATTCTAAAACAAAGAAAAATAAATAATGCGAGAGCAAAACACATAAAACACATTTCCCCTAGATCCCAAAACCGGGACTACCAACTTGATTTTTCATTATGTTCCTTTCAATGTTACAATACATATTTATAAATGCCGAAGCATCCAATACCATGGACAGAAAAACATCACGTCCAATACCATGGACCAAAAACCATCGTGTCCAATACCATGGACCGAAAATCCATCGCGTCCAAAAAAAAATGTGCAAAAATCATGCACAAAACCATAGGTGGGTCCGCCCAACCTAACATAGGGTCCAAAACCAAAATTTTCCGGGGCGTTGCCCCGGACCCCATAAAGTGGGGTTATGGGTGCCCTTCAAACCCTCTGTTAACTACGTGGAAAGAATATAACACAATCCAACATTCTCCACTGGTTGTTTTCTTTCCACAGGGGGCCACAAGAGAGCTTAGTCATTTTCCCAGTTCTGAAATGCCCATTGTCTCTCTACACCAAGAGAACTTCTCAGAGCTCACAGATTTTGTCAATGCATCTGCAGTATTATTCAAAGTGTCCACCTTTACCAGCAACACCTTTTTGTCTTCTATCATATCCGTCACAAAGTGATACTGAACATCAATGTGCTTTGTCTTTGAATGATATGCAGGGTTCTTTGCCAAGAAAATTGCACTTTGGTTGTCACAGTCTATCCTTATAGCTTCTTGTACTAACCCCATACTTGAACACAATCTCTGCAACCAAACTGCTTCCTTGCTTGCATGAGTGGCTGCCATGTATTCTGCCTCTGTAGTTGATAGTGCCACTACAGATTATTTCTTACTCATCCAACTGACTGCACCTCCAAATAGGTTAAACACATACCCACTTGTAGATCTTCTCTGATCCAGATCTCCAGCCTAGTCTACATCAACAAAGCCACGAATATCCAACACTCTGTCCGATCTTGGTATTCCTTGGTAGCACAGACCATAATCACTAGTGCCACACAAATACCTGAAAACCCGCTTCACTACTGTTCAATGCTCCTTTCCTGGTTTTGACATAAACCTGCTCAATACTCCCACTGCATGTGCAATGTCTGGTCTAGTACAGACCATTTCATACATCAATCTACCAATTGCACTTGCATATGGAACACGGGACATGTCCTCTTCCTCTTCTTGTGTCTTGGGACATTGTTCAGCAGATAACCTCACACCTACAGGAATAGGAACCTTCACTGGTTTACTATTTTGCATATTAAACCTCTACAGTATTGTCTCGACATACTTCCTCTGGTTTAACCAGAACTTCCTCTTTGCCTGATCTCTTTTAATTTTCATGCCCAAAATATAGTTTGCAGCACCAAGATCTTTCATGTCGAATTTGGAGGACAATTGGGTCTTCAAATCCTGGATAATTTCTTTGTCATTTCCAATCAGCAACATATCATCCACATACAAGACCAGATAAATAACACGGTCACCAATTAATTTAAAATACACATAGTGATATGCTTTGCTTCTAGTGAAGCCAAGTCCCTGTATAAATGTATCAAATTTCTGATACCACATCCTTGGTGACTGTTTTAACCCATATAGAGACTTATTTAACTTGCATACCAGTTCTTTCTTACCCTTCGCTGCAAATCCTTTAGGTTGCTTCATGTAGATTTCCTCTTCCAAATCCCCGTGAAGAAATGTTGTCTTCACATCCATCTATTCTACCTCAAAACCAAAAGCAACATCAATAGATAAAAGTAATCTAATAGAAGTTACTTTGGCAACAGGAGAAAAAATATCACTAAAATCAATTCCTGGCCCATGGGAATAACCTTTTGCTACCAACCGAGCTTTGTATTTCTCCATATTTCCTTCTGCAATTGTCTTCTTTTTGAACACCCATTTGCTACCAATGGGTTTCCTTCCAGCCAACAACTCCACCAGATCCCAAGCCTCATTTTTGTGCAAAGATGCCATATTATCAACCATGGCCTCTTTCTAGAGTTTTCCATCCTCTGAATCTACTGCTTCCTTCACAGTTCTAGGACCATCGTCAGTAATAGATAAAGCAAAATTTGAACAGAAAGCAGATGGACTATACCTTTAAGGCTGCCTTCTTTCTTGAACTGATCTTCTCACAGCCGGAGTTTGTGGCTCTTCATCTTCTGATTCCTCCTCTGCTGTAGAGTCTGATTCTTCCACCTTTAGATCAAACTCTATCTTCTCAGGTTCCTTTGGTTGGACTTCATGTTTAATAACATCTTTCACCTCTTTGAACACCACATCTCGGCTGTACACAACCTTCCTTGTTACTGGGTTCCAAAGCTTATAACCCTCTAAACCATCCTTATACCCAATAAAGATGCACTTTTCAGATTTGCTATCCAACTTGGTTCGTTTCTCCTTTGGAACATGTACATATGCATCACATCCAAAGACCCTCAGATGTGAAAGAGTGGGTTTCTTACCAGTCCATACCTCTTGTGGAGTCTTGTCCTCCAACATTGATGAAGGTGACATGTTGACAAGGTAACATGCAGTATCCACCGCCTCTGCCCAAAATTCCTGTCCTAATCCGACACCACTGAGCATGCTTCTTGCCCTTTCCATCAACGTCTTATTCATTCTTTCTGCAACTCCATTTTTCTGAGGTGTATATGGAGTAGTCTTCTGCCGTGCTATACCACACTTCTTACGGAATTCTTCAAATTCCTTGCTGCAAAACTCTCCACCATTATCTGTCCTCAACACCTTTATCTTATTCCCTTTCTGGTTTTCCACAAGAGCCTTAAATTCTCTAAGCCTATCAAAGACTTCAAATTTCTTCTTAAGAAAATATATCCATGTATTCCTTGAGAAATCATCTTTAAATGATACATAGTACACAGACTTACCCAGTGATGGAACCTTCACAGGTCCAAACACATCACTATGCACAAGTTCTAATATCTGTTTCGCCTTCTTACCACCAGAGGGGAAACTCACCCAATTTTGCTTCCCATATACATAATTTTCACAGAAATCAAAATCCAAAGAGTTATTACTCATACCTTCTACCATACCTTTACCATGAAGTATTCAAAGGCCCTTCTCTCCAATATGTCCAAGCCTTTGATGCCATAGCATGGTCTTCTCTCCAGAGACCACTAGATTTTCTGCTCCACTTTGAAGAACCATAGAACTATTGCATCCATCAATAACAGTGCTACCTTGCAGCTTGTACAGAGTTCCAATCCGAACTGCCTACATCAATACCAGTGCTCCCTGAACCATCTTGCAGGTATCCTTCTTGAACACTGTTTTACACCTGCATCATCCAACTTGCTTACAGAAATCAGATTTCTGGCCAATGCAGGAATATGTAGAACACCCGGAAGTGTTCTAACCCTTCCACCTTGCAACTTCAACTTTACTTTTCCGCGACCATTGATTCTAGCCTTCCTGTCATCCCCCAAGAAGACATCACCACCTTCATATTTCTCATACTCGCAGAACCACTCTCTATGGGGAGTGAAGTGAAAGGATGCACCTGAGTCAATCAACCATGCCTTATGATCTACATGTGTACTTGAAGAAGCCAAGTACACATCCCCACCTTCATCTGAGGTGGTTTTCGCCTCTGCAAAAGGAGCCTCATCAGATCCCTTTCCTTTGTCAGGAACTTTAGATTTATAGTCCCTTTTAAAGTGGCCTTCCTTTCCACATTTCCAGCACGCCACCTTTATAGGTTTTCCTGGAGATTTAGATCTCCCACTCGATGACTTATTTTTGTTTCTTTTCTGGGACCGTCCTCGTACAGACAAGGCACCACCATTCCAGCTCTCCATATTTTTTCGTCTCATCTCCTCCATCAGCAAAGATGAGACTATTTCATCAAACTGCAAGGCAGTTGCATTGCTACCTATTGCAATAACCAGACTCTCCCACAAATCTGGTAGAGAATACAACAAACTGATGCACTTATCTTCATCTAAAATTTTAATATCAAGAGATGCTAACTGACTTACCACAGTATTAAATGCGTTCAGATGCTCTGTCACCGAGTCTCCATCCTTCATCCTCAGGTTATATATATTTTTCTGCAGGAACAATTTATTCACTAGATACTTAAATTGGTACAAAGTCCCTAACTTGTCCCACAAAGCCTTCGCCGTAGCTTCCCCTCATACATTCAACAATACTGAATCTAAGACACACAATCGTATTGTGCTCTTTGCCTTTCGATCCAACTTCTTCCATTCTTCATTAGACACTCCCGTTGGTTTAGTACCCGGATCTACAACAATCCACTAATCTTTATCCACCAATAGATCCTCCATCTTGAGTTTTCTCTCCTTTGGTCCTAGTAATCCCAGGTTTTGGATATGTGGTAAAGCTTGGAGAGTGGGTCTTGGTTTGGGGCCTAGTGATTCGAGTTTGGATTGTGGTAAAGCCTGAGAGACTAGGAGATAAGAAAATTCCTCACGATGTAGGTAGAGAAATCCGATGGCATCCATACTTGTTTGGTCTAGTGATCAGGTGGAGATCACGGTAAAGCCTGTTATGACATGTTTATTTTGTTGGCCTAGTGATTTGGGATGGATTATGGTAAATCCTAGTTTCTATTGATGAGGGTGAGGTGGTCTAACCTCGGTATGCCTTGGTTGGTTCTTTTGGTTTGAGTCCCATATTCATGCTTGGAATATGGCATGAGGGTGAATGAATGAAGAGAGATTTGGTTCAGCCATTCAATGGTCGAGTGAAACGTGGTAGTCCCATCCCGGGTTTGGATTTTTCATCATTAATGGGAGGTTATTTCTCCTTGTATTTATATGAGTATTATACTGATTTATATGTGGATCATATGGCTATGATTTCATTGGTATTTCTGTTTCTATTATGCTGGTTATGCATGTTTTTTATGACAGTGTCTATGTATGGTTCTCATCATGTTTTTACTTGTAAATTAATGGACAATGTATCTATGGACTAATAGATGATAATGCAACAAATGGTATGAGGGAACAATGGTTCTTATAAATTCTTAGATAAATATGAGATCCCTATGATCAATTATGTTTGACAAAATGTCTGTCATGGCTAGTAGGGGTATGGTTAAGGGGTTGTTGAAGTACTTTCTTTAGCATCATTGTTTTGAAAATGTCATTCAACTTTGGGCAGTGATCTAGGCTTCAAGCCTGAAAAAGTGGCTTAAATCATGGGGACACTGTCACAAAACTGGACAAACTAGTCCCTAAACACTGGCATCCCTATAGCATGAGAGAGTCCAGAGCCTCCTGGACACTGGCAAGCCTATAATATGAGAGCATCCAGAGGTCAAGTGGTCAAAAAATTTAGTGGGACCCAGGGGATAGCTACCTGAAGTGTTGGGATGGTTCTCAAGGTCCTGTAGCTGATGTAGAAGGCCTGTATGTTGTTTTTTCATCGATTCCATTTCCTTAAGGTCATAAAGGAGGTTGAATATGATCATAGTAGCCTCTCGTCACATGTTTCCCCTGATTGACGGTTACTTGGGTAGATGTGGGAGGAGGGTGTTACAAAAAGAAATTACAATTTAGTTGGAATATGAGGAGAAAGATCTCTTTCAATACACTACAAGAAAAAAGGTCATTGGTCACAGTCATGCCTATGACGGACCTTTAAGGTCCGTCACAATGTGACATATGGTGACGGTATTTAATAAAGCGTTGTTGTAAGTGTATATAGTGATGGTCCTTTAAGGTTTGGCAGCAAAGCCATTTTCAATGACACTTTTGGTGAGGGTTGTTAAAGGCTCGTCACTAATTCTCTCTTTGTTGACACTTTTGGCGAGGGTCATTAAATGCCCATCACTAATTCTCTCTTTGGTGACACTTCTAGTGACGATATTTTATTGACCGTCACCAATGATATTTTTGGTTACTTTTGGTGATGGTCAATAAATTTTCGTCATCATTGATCATTCCAATGAGTTTTTTATGACGCTTCATGCCTGTGACGGACCTTTAAGGTCCATCACCAATGTTGCATATGGTGACGGTCTTTAAAAAATCGTTGTTGTAAGTGTATATAGTGATGGTCCTTTAAGGTTTGTCACCAAATCCATTTTCAATGACACTTTTGGTGAGGGTCGTTAAAGGCCTGTCACTAATTTTCTCTTTGGTGACACTTTTGGTGAGGGTCGTTAAAGGCCCATCACTAATTCTCTTTTTGGTGACACTTCTAGTGACGATATTTTATTGACCCTCACCAATGCTCTTTTTGGTTACTTTTGGTGACGGTCAAAAAATGTTCGTCATCATTGATCATTCCAATGAGTTTTTGATGAAGCTATGTACTTGTTACTATATTTTTTGTCAAAAGATAACGATTTAAGACCATTGTTGTGGAGTATTTTTTATTATGTGTCCAAGGTCATAGTGGTTATAATAGTCAGTCAATTTGTTAAGAATTAATTAGTGTGTATCATTTCCCTCAAGTCATAAGAATATAGTTTTCCTATGAGTCAACACATGATTCATCTCTATTAGGTTTATTATCTAGCAAATTTCCTTTAAATAAAGTTCCACCAGTGTGTGTAGGAACTATACTATTTCATACATAATCAAGCTCTATCAATTCTATTAATAAGAGAGACCTAGCACTCCTCAACACTCATGGCACACCCTAACATGCTTTGGAACAGTACACTAACATTCCTTGGCACCTCACATGTCTTGGAACATCTTTGTACCTAAAACATCTTGCCATGGGTAGGATGCCCAAGCATATGCTAGCATTCCCTAGCATAGCATAGCACTCCCCTATCATGTGTTGGCATGCCCTGGAACACCTTGGCAAAATATTGCATTGAAAAACATTAGAACTTGGCACACATTGGCACTTGGCATGTATTGGAACATATTATAAGTGTGCCTAGCATGCCCATTTTTAAAATGATAAAGTCCCAACTTATTAACCCTCTTATGTGTTCATTTCCTTTCATTCTAGCTTGTTTATTCCTTTTGTTTCCTTGACACTCCTTGACGCATATTGGCATACTATGGCACCATGCACATCCTACCATGTCTTAGCACTTGGAATGCCTTGGCACTATGTGGCACATGCTAGCACATCCCGAAAAGACCTAGCACACTCTAGAACTTCTTTTCATTCCCTGATATTACTTGGCGTGCCTTACCCTTGCTTAGCATACCTTGTCACTCCCTCCTTGGCATGACAACTAGCACTCATTAACACTCCTTGACACACCCTTATATTCATTCACTTTCATGCATTTTTACCTAGTGCTCCCTTATGTTGTCCTAGTACTCCCTAACACTCCTCAGCATGCATTGGTACTCTCTAGCACACCTTAGCACTCTTCGATATGTTCTTCCACTTCATAGCATTCATCACACTCCCTGACGCACATTGGCACTTGGCACGTGTTGGAACTTGGAAAGTATTAGCATGTTTGACATGTGTTGAGATGAATTGGTATGATTTGGCATGGTTTAATATTAAAGTTATTTGAGATCAATTATTGGAAACTAGATGAGAAAAACGGAGGAAGATTTGGCACTTAGAATGCATTTACACTTGGCACTTGGCACCTATTGGCACCTAGTGTTGGTTTTCCTAGCATGACCCTCATGGAAAAGGTAAATTGATGACCTATTAACCCTATTATGTGCTCATTTACTTATAGTTTAACTTGTTCCTCCCTTTTGTTCCCTTGATAGTCCCTGGCATGCATTGTCACACCCTTGTACACCTTGGCATGCCTTTGCACTTGGCACATCTTTTCTTGTTTGACATGTCTTCGTACTATCTGGCACATGTTATCATGCCCTAGAATTCCCTAACACACCTTGGCAGTCATGACATCACAACTAGCATTACATTTTTCCATGACTTGGGAACATTACATTCACTAGAACACCTTGGGACTCCCTAGTTTCCATGCCCTTTGTTATCCTCCACAATGTCCCAGGCTGATGAGGAGATTAACGGAGGTAATCACAGAACAAGCTTTTAGTTTGGTAGCTAGTCCTACCAAACTAGAGATGGCTCTCTCTATGAAATCACAACAAAGAGATGATTGAAATGTAAAGGATTTTAGGCTAGATAGCTAGGTTCAAGTGGGTTTTGGAAAATTTAGGGTTTTGTTGCTGGATAAGGGAGAAAAATGAGGTAGCTACGTTAGAGGATCAAAGGGTTACAAAAAAAAATACAAAAAGGAGAAAGGTAGCATTACTTTTGTGATGGATCTTAGGATTTTTCGGTGTAGTGTAGTGTTTAGAAGAAGTGAAAGGTATTAATGAGCATGAAACATGAATTCATTAAGCAAGAAATAAAGTAACACATAATGATTTTTCCACCAAAACAGAGCTTTATGAAAAGAATTTTGTTTATAAAATGTAAGGAAAAACATTAAATAATTGATGAATGGAAAGAGAAGATTAATATCTTTCATATAAAGCTATAATAGAGAAAAAATAACATCAAAAACTTACTGCACATGAATTCCTAGATAATTAATAGTTGCAAATTGTGTCCTTTGATTTCCAAAAAATGTCCAAGTACAAGCTACAATAGTTCTCTCCTCTGAAATCCAACCCGTTCTATCGTTGAGAAACTGATACATAAAGTCAAAAACAACATCTCCCCACTCTTAGGGGTTGAATCAATGACTCTAGGAACTGTTCCATGAGGTGTTCTAACCAAACCCTAATGTCTAGGGAAGTTAAAAATGACTTTTACAATTAACTTTGACTCCAACCTCTCTCATAAATGAGGTAAAATTTACATCAAAACAACTTATAAATACTAACCACCCATTATTTACATTTAGTTTTACCCCTCACATTCACCTACTTCACCCTTTTGACTTTTACCAGAGTCAAACTAGGAATTACAAAAAATTACATTGTGAAAATTTCACAAAAATCTCAGAAATTTCCATGTGTACAACTAGATATTGGAGGCCATTTTTGAGTGCCTTTCTGAAGTCCAAATCCAGATCAGAATCCTATTCTGGAAATCTGGGAGAGTGTAGATGTCTTTAGAGTATTGTTTTACTCAAAATGACCAATTTTTGGCTAAGATATTGCCATTCTCCCAAGGTGTCTCCAGATGCACAACGAAATGGAAAGAGGGGCAGAAAGGTGATTTTTGGCCTCTTTTTAAAAAAATTCTCAAAACCTGAGCCCCAGACTAGAAAAGTGGGAAAATGGGGTTTGAGATGGGGTCATAATATTTCCAAAAATTCTGATTTTACATCATTTGGAGCCTTGAGGAAGAAGCAAAGCGTGAGCTCGCTGTGCTGCTATACAAAACATTGCCAAAAAATTGCAAGTCTGCACCAAAACACAAAATTTTCTCCAAACCCTCCCAAAATTTGTCTAGATATGCCTCCTTAGCACACCTGGAACTTTCTAACACTCCCTATCATACACTATTATTCATTCATTTCCATGTAATTGAAACTAGTCCTTCCCTGTGTTTCCCTGAAACTACCTAACATACCTTGTCAATGCCTCCTTAACACACCTAGAACTTGTTAACACTCCCTATCACACACTCTTATTCATTCATTTACAAGAAATTGAAACTAGTCCTCCCTTGTGTTTCCCTGGCACTCCTTAGCATGTGTTGGCACCACACCCTAGCACCTGACACCTCTTGGCATGCCTTAGCACTTGGCATGTCTTGGAATGACTAACATGCCTTGGAAATTTCTAGCATGTGTTATCACTTTCTGGCATTCCTTGCACACCTTGGCACTCCTTAGTTGTCATGCCCTCATAGATGGCCTTACTTTTTTGTGACTTTGGAACCCAACCAAGTCATGGAAAAATAGTGTTGTCCCTAGACAAAAGTCTCCCTTTGTCTAAAATCATTTTTTCCATCCCCTTATCGTAATCATAGGCTTACCTATTGCAAGTCCTATTATGAAATTATCCTAATACACTTCGTCCTTGGGACACCTGGAAGACACTCTTATTTGTTTGTTTCCATGCACTTTGACCTAGTTCTCCCTTGTGATGCCCTCACACTCCCCAACACTACTTGACATGCATTGACATTGTCTGGCATGTGTTATCATGCCTTTTCATTCCTTGGAATGCCCTGGCACTCCTTAGCTATCATGCCCTCATAACTACCCTTATTTGTTTAAGACTTTGGAACCATCCAAGTCCAACCTCAACTACAACATCTTGACCAAGTTACAGTTACTACAACTATACTATCTCTTTTTCACCTAAGAATGGCCTATAACTTATCTTAGGCTACTCATGCCGAATCTTAGCTCATCTCACTTAATAAGTTACCAAGTCAAGGCTCACATCTAACCATGGCCATAAAACAACTAAGAAACATAGTTTACCTCTTGACATGGCATAGCACCTGGCATGTCTAACAATCCCTTGGTACCATGTGGCACATGTTGGCATTTTGTACATGCCATGGCATGCTTTAGCACTCCCTATCATACCGTACCACTCCTTGACATGTCATGGCACTCTTGCATGCCGTGGAACTACCTAGCATATAACTTTGTCACTCCCTCCAGAGCACACTTGGAATTCACTGACACCCCCTATCATACACTCTTATTCGTTCATTTCCATGCATTTTGAACTAGTTTTCCTTTGTGTTTATGTCCCACTCAATAACATTCTCTGAGATGCATTGGAACACCATGACATGCATTGGCACACCTTGACACGCATTGGCATACCCTGGCATGTCGCCCTAACACTCTAGCATTTCTTGGCACCACCTAACATACCTTGTCATCCCCTCCTTAGCACACCTAGAACTTGTTGACACTCCTTGTCACACACTCTTAGTCATTCATTTCCATGCATTTGAAACTAGTGCTCTCTTATGCTTCCTTGACACTCCATAACGCTCCACGGCATGCATTGGCACAGCCTAGCACCTGACACATCTTGGCATGTTTCCCTAGCTTCTAATATGCCTTAACATTGCCTAGCATACCTTATCACTCCCTCCTTAGCACACCTGGAACTCACTAACACTTCCTGTCACAAAATCTTAATCGTTCATTTGCATGCATTATTTTCACCTATTGCTCCCTTGTGTTCCCCTAACACTCCTTAACACTTCTTAGCACATGTTTTTGATGGAAAAAACACTATATATAGGGCAACTCATCCTCCATTTGTGGACAAGCAAATTTGGTTAAGTAAGTCTGTAATAATAAGTGCGAAGATAACCAACCAAGAGAAGGAAACAAAGAGAGAAGATTTTGGTGTTGTTTATGGGTCTGTTTTAGGGCTAATAGATCCACATGTGCGAAGGAAGGAAGAACTATCTACTACAGAAAAGGTCGAAGATCTTGTTGTTATCTAAGAAGTCGAATCAAGGAAGAAGATAAGCAAGGTTACACGCCGAATTATAATAAGAGTTCATACCATCCAAGCGAAGAAGATCAATGTTCAAAAGGTTGGTCAACCACATGTTTTAGGGTTTATGCAAGAGGGCCAAGAGCTACAGATCTGATCCATGGAAATGGAATTTTAAGGATAGTCGAGTTATTGAAGGAAGAAGCCTAATCATCGTTGACTCAAGGAAACATAAGGAAGTTGAATCAAGGAGGCTTGTGACTTGGTCTTGGAGAGGCCATTGAGTCAAGGGTTTAGGCCATGGTCTTGGTATTCGTCAATTGAAGTCTATATAAGAAGAATATCTCGTTTGGGTTTTCCTCTCATATTGAAGAGGTTTTGGCCCTGGTTGATCACATATTCTATGTGTCTCTTGTCTCCTCATTGTTTATGCATTGGTAGACGTTTGATGAAGAATATTGTTTTGAGCATTGTTTGTTATTATGGATTAGTCTTGAATGTGTTTGTGTATGAAAAATTGGTTGGGTTTGTAAACTATGAGTAGAGTAGTTTTGATTGATGCATGCTTCCTACAATAGAATGTGTCTCTTATTTAAACAATTAATTTAGTGGAAACATGGGTATTTGGACAATTATTTTGGAATTTATTCACCTTACAAGTACATCAACTCATATAATGCATAAATATAATAGAAAGTTGTAACATGTTGCATCATAGAAAGGATGTTGATAAAATATGATAGCTTAAATGTACATGATAGTTTGGAAAGGGGGGAAATAACTCTTATTTAGTCATAGGTAGCCTAATCAATTCCTTTTTTAATATTTAAATGTCCATGATGATTTTGAAAGTAGGTGGGTAGCAATTCTTACTCATGTCATAGATAGCCTAACGAGTACTTTTCTCTATCTAGAATGATACTAGATACAAAACTTTTTTGTATTGTGTGCTTCTTCAATTTTTTTTATAATATATCATGTTATAAAAACTTTAAAATAAGCTTCTCACTTTGGTTCTTGCATTTGTGGTAAAATCTGAACCCAACTTCTGAAAGTAGTGTTATTCTGGAGGATACCAATAATATTTTTCGCTCCATAAAGGTTTTAACCTATATTTAGTCTTTGATGAGTTTTTTTTGGATGATTGTACTTTAAAAATAAAGATGCATATGTAGTTTTATCACTTGCTAATTTAGAACCAATGAAAAAAATCAAAATAATTACTTACATTTATTTGTAGAGTTTACCTGAAATTGATGGAGCATGGTGATTACATCAAATGAGTGTGAAATTGAATTTTGAAATTTTATTAATGTCCTTAATGCTTGGAAAATGTAAGGGGATCATATGATAAGTTAACATGTAAGGTATTTAGTGAGACAATGCTTCTCTTCTAAGAAAAGTATATCTAAACCAAGTGCAATACCAGGGAGAGAGGATTTTGTAGCATGCAAAGCTTAGTTGTGTGGGTTTGGGGCTAAGGCATAGTTGCTCCATTTAACTGAAGTAAAATGAGAGGAAATGAGGCAATGCATACTTTGTAAATCTTAGCTATGAGGATTTGGGGTTCAAGGCTTAGTCACTTCACAATTGAAATAAAATGAGATCAAATGAGACAAGGCCTTGCAAATTATTAGTTATATGTAATGTCATTAAAGTGAGTAAACACAAAGTATCAAAATTCGAAGTAGAATCAACCCTTGTGTATGAAAATTCAGTCAAGCATTTTCTTATGGCTGACTTCCCCCTCAAATATACATTTGATTAATGCAAAAGCTTAGAAAACCACATCTATGTAATCGAGGTATCTCTCTTAGATGCACAAACCTTTCCCCTTGGCTTCCCATTGAATTTGAGGTTGTGTTCCCCTACACTCCTATATGCTTACTAGGGATACTACACTCCAACATGACAGATTCTAAGATATATTGTGATAGCAGGTATGAGGGTTTCATAAATTCAGTCTTACCATGTTTAGTTCAAAAATACGGAAGCAAAATGCTCATGTAGAAGGATTTATGGTGCTTTTCCAATTGTGGGAAATAGAAATGCCATACATTATGGTGCTTCTTGATACAATATTATTGATTCACGGAGAAAGATCAATGGTTCCTTGGGTAGAACTATACCAACGTGTGGGTGGCACCAGGCTCATGAGATTCATTTTTTACTACCATCACAATGAACTACAACCAAATTGACTCATGAGATTCATTTTTAACTGCCATAACAATGAACTACATCCAAATTGGTTATAAAATATTGCATTGTTAAAAGTTAATTTTTAGCTTTAAAGTTTGACATAATAATTATAAAACTAAATCTCATTTGTTTAAATAACATGGAAACCCATAATATTAGTATTAGATAATTAAACATTAGTAAAAAATATTTATAGTTTTTTTATTTAATTATATAAAATCCAAATCTAAATTTGTTTAAAGTTACAACTTACAACATGGTTAATTATTTTGTAATTTTGAAAAATAAAAAATATAATTTTTTGAAATGAGTATACAATAAGATAAGAAATATACATTCCATACATTTTGATATATTCATAAAATATAATGTTTTTAAAATTTATAAAAAAAAATAATTATAATTAAAAAATTTAACAATCATCCAAATTAAAAATTTAATTTCTGTCGCGTTTTCTTTCCCGCCTTAGTGTATTCAAATGAATGTGTAGTTGAAAAAAAGGAAAGACCATTTTGCGGCGTTTTCTTCCCCGCCTTAGTGTATTCGAATGAATGTTGAGTAGTTGAAAAGGAGGAAAGACCATTATGTCGCGTTTTCTTCCCCGCCTTAGTGTATTCCAATGAATATAGGAAAGACCAGAACAATTTTTCTTCCCCGCCTTAGTGTATTTGAAGGAATGTTGAGTAGTTGAAAAAAAAAGGAAAGACCATGGGCACAGTACAATCTGATCTATGGCTATATGGAAACAAGTATAGGTGGCTGGATCAATCTTTAGGGTTTCTAGATCGATGAACATTCTTAGAATTGATTTGCAAATTTGTTTTAGATTTTCATATGAAATGTATGTTGAGTAGTTGGAAAAAAAAGGAAATACCATGGGCACAGTACAATCTGATCTGTGACTATATGGAAACAGGTACAGGTGGTTGGATCAATTTTTAGGGTTTCTAGATCGATGGCCATTCTTAGAATTGATTTTCAAATTTGTTTTATATTTTCACATGAAATGTTGCAGTAATTCGCTGGCAGTTATTGTTTCATGGTTGAATTTGGATGCGTTGAGAAATAAGATTGAGGAGGATCTCTTCAATGGCTTTCTCACAAAACATGGATCTATTTTCGCTCGACAAATTTGGACCACGATGGAAGGATCAGAAGCCTTGGTCTTCTTTCAAGAGCCCAAGAAAATACTTGCACAGGTACCCTTTCTCTCCTTTAATTCCTTCCCCAATTTCAATTGCTTTAAACGATCTACCAACTTTTTCACCAGAAATTAGGTTATTTGGGTTTTGTTTTTTAAGAATCTAGCTTCAAATGAACTAGCCCCACAATACTATATTGGTAATGAAATTTATATTAAATATACACTGAACTCTTATAGTAGTTTGGTAGTATATCACACCAGAAATTACAAAAATAGTAGTTTGGTAGTATACCACACCAAGAAAACAATGGAAAAAACAACAACCTAGACATCTCAGGGTAACTCTGTGCCCTCCCTTGTTTCAATGCAACACATAAATATTTTCTTGCTCTCTTTCAATTTCACAGTGGTTCTTAATCAGAAATCTCAATTTCAAGCTCTGTCAGAACGGAAGTCTTTGTTTCTGAAAAAACAACATAAAAAATAGAATGGTACATAAAACCGTGTTTTATACGGTAGTTTTCATTTTTTAATGCAAGAAACTGGGTTTTCCAAAAATGTTAATATGGTTCATTTGCAATATGGATCTCTTCCCGATTGGACATCGACATGAATCATAAAAAGCATTGGTTTTATGGATAGCTTTTGAAGGCATTTTCATAGTCTATGGTTAGAAGTCAACCATATATAGCTTAGGTGCTAACAGAACAAGTTTGTTGCAAATAGGTTGGGTGTTCTCCCTAGCGACAACACCTTGCAATAGTGCTTAATATATCTTTAACAATGTTGACTATCTAGGGATTTTATTAGTTAAAGTTATGTTATTTTTTTAATTGTAGCCATTAATGTGTAGCAGTGTATGGTTAAGTTTTTACAAAAAAAAAATTGTTATTTTTGTGTTGCTTTTATTTAAAAGTGGATTTAGTGATTGTATCTAATATTTAAAATGTGTATTTTTATATAAAATTATAAATTGAAATGTATAAGGTTTATATATATATATATATATATATATATATATATTATAAATTAATAATGTATATAGATATTTTGTATATATTTTTATAAATTAGTAGTTAAATAATTTAGTTAATTTTCTAGTTAATTAATTATTTTATGTAAACATTGGGACACAATATTTTTTTCTTTTTCCAATGCTCTGGTTTATAACCTCTCAAATTATTGGAAAAGGATTTTGATAAAACCATCCTATAGAAACTTTTATCAACTATTAGACTATCTATAATATTAAATATCATCAACCAAAGACATTAGTTTAATATATAAAAAAATAATAATTATCTATTATCCATCCCATTAATAGTTTTATCCCATAAATACTTTTTTCATAGGTGATAAGAGAGATTATGTTAGGTAATTTGCAATAATAAAGCTTAAGAGCAACAAGCTATTGATTAATATGTCTACAATACAAACATAATTTCAACTATGATAAATATGGAAAGTTTCATAATTACATAAAAATGGTGATATAAATAATTGTAAATTTATAAAAATAAAAGTCTCAAAAACCAAAATACAAAATAGAAATCCATCATTTAATAAATTTTAAATACAAAACAAATACGAGTACTACTACAAGAAAATACTCCTCTTCATTTATAAATAACCAACGTAGATCTATCTCTCTCGAGCATCAAGAGAGATCAAATCTCTCTCTCTCTCTACAAACATCTTTAAGTGAAGAGATTTGATCCTCTCAACGCTTGATCCACAGGGTGCATTGCAGAGAAATACCATGGACAAAAACCATGGGTTAGGAGTACCATGGGAAAAAACCATGGGCAAGAAAAAACTATGCACTTGAGAATTTTATGTTTTTTAATTTTTTAATTTGATTTGATTTTGTTTTATTTTGACTAAGTTAAAATGCCAAATATTATAACATATTCCCCAGGTGGAAAGGGTCTCTTGGCACAAAAATCCAACAACTAAAAATATATTAAGAGGGGCCTAGAATAAAGTACCTAGATTATGACATTTGTTTTCAAGACTTCAAGGTCTCTCTAGCTTGTTTTGATTTATGAAAGAAAATCGATGAGAAAAAACTTGTCCTGATGATGAACCACACTGGTTGGTTCGAAACGCGTCGACATAAGATTGATTATGTGATTTTGCCGAAGATTACTAAACAAAAAACGAGAAAAAACTAATAAAGTAAATAAATATTAAATACAAAACCATAGAATCTAACAAAACCATGTGCAAAAACTAGAAAATTAAATGAATATAAAGTACAAAACCATGGAATATAACAAAACTATTGGCCATAACATTTTTTCAAAAGTCATTTTAACATAATCATATTTAACAACTAAAAATGAATGGTTTGGTATGTTATAACCACAAGTGATATTTATATATAATATTTAACTAAGTAGAAATTAAAAAAATCACAATTTAATAATTTATTTCACTTATTTATATTGATCAACCACACCTGTTAATTGGAAACATTGACTCAGATAACAAATTTTAATGGATCCAACAGAATAAAATGAAAATTAATAAAAATAACTAATATCAAGAAAGAATATGCAAAATTTAATTATTAAAATTTAACATAAAAGTAAATTTACTATACAAAACCATATATATGATGCATTAAATAATTAATATAAAACATGACTACATATAATAATCATTTAATCAATGCAAATACAAATATGAGATAACCATTATACACTTTAACAATAATTATGGTAAATAATATATATTAACCTAGATCCATCTTAATTTGGGATATACCAACACCCTAAAGGGATCAAATCTCTTTGATAAATTAGTAATGTGTATAGATATTTTATATATATTTTTATAAATTAGTAGTTAAATAATTTAGCTAATTTTTTTTCTCACAAACTAGCAATTTAATATCTAGTTCAACTATACTTTTAAAATATATTATTTTTATTATTGCAAAGATTAGTTTTCTATTATAATGGATTAAAGATAAATTTTTGAAAGTTTTCTCTTTAGATTTTGTCTTCAAACACATGTTGTAGTATTTATGGTTCTGCAAGTGGCAATAGTTCGAGACAACCCTCTATTTTTGGCTCTATATCCAATGGAGATCAACTCAATCTCCACCATCTTGTTACCCAACCAAGAAAACAATAACCCAATAATTGTGTGGAAAATGATACAATAGATCCAAAATTTGAGGTCCACTCATGTCACATCCAAGAATATATACAATGTATGTGGGATCATGTACTCATCCAGAAAATGCAAAGGCTAAATCAAACTTGAATTCGGTGCCAAGTGTTTCTTCACTATTGTATTTGCCAGCCTAGAGGATCAAACATGGGTATTCAAGAATGGCTTATGTGAGAAATGGAAGCTTTGTTGAACACTATAAGTATTAAGGAATGGCCAATGTGAGCAGCTAAAGCCTATGCGCAACTACCTATGAACCATAGTATTCGAGAATGTTAATGATGAATGCTTGGTTTTATGTTTCATATTGTTCTTGTTTTTTCTGTCTCCTCGTTTCTTGAATGTGAAACAAATGCTTGGTTGTATGTTTAATATTTGTCTTGTTTTTCTCTCTCCTCGTTTCTTGAATGTGAAATCTCCAGACTTTGTTTCTCATCTCGTTGTGATTTCTCATTTTGTTTCCCCTTTTTGGTTTCTAGTAACATAGATTTCAAACCCTTCCTTCTAGCTTTGGTTGAATTTCTGCATTGCTGTCAACTCCAAAAGTAGCTGATAGAAGGGATAGGTAGAAAGCTTGGTACCCGAGATAGAGTTAAAGAGGAAGAAACATTGAGTTAGACATTGCACGATTCCTCTCGTGGGGTAAAAGGATCACAACAAGGCCACAATAAGCCCCCGAGAGAGAACGAAGATGCTACCGCATGCATTGGTAACAATCAAAGTATGGTGCAACGCCATATATTAAGGTCCACCAATGACATCATATTAGCAAAAATCTAAGGATGAAATAGATTGAAACAAAAACAAAAGGGAAACCCTCACTAACTCGTCAGGCCCTTGCTCAATAATCGGGCAAAATTTGGGTATGAAAAGTTAGGGATCCCTTCTTCAAAGCCCTTGTTTTATTTTATAGATCTCTTCGTATTGCTGGATGGCTTCAAACCTCCTTGAATGGCCATTGGATGAATGCTGGGCAATTGCATTCGTTAAACTTCCTAGAAACTGTTTGAAATTTTTTTAATTTAAAACTTTTATACAAAACTTTGAATTTCACATTTTGTAATTTGGTGCATATGTTTTTTGCTCATGCCACATTTGTTTAAATAAACTACATATTTGTTTTCTTTTGATTACGTTTCTAAATTATGGCTGTGGATTTATCCTGGACAAGTAATGAAAATAAGATATGTTCCAGGGAATTGAACATATGTTTTTTCATCACTTGTATCGATATACTTTGACAACACGGGCACGGAAACTCAAACCCATCGCTTCATCACACTATGACCGATAGAGACTTTCCTAACTGTTGAGCACAACACATAGTCCATATCATTCGAAGATATATTGGTGTTATTCTTTCACCTTGAGATGGATATATATTTGTTTTATTGCAACAGGGAAACAACCGCTACATTATGATACATCAACTATACTCAAAGGCAAAAACTATTTTTCCTGTACAACCACATTGAGAGTAATAAGTATCTTCCCATGTGTCATCATAGCAACAGATTCCATTTTGCTAATTCATTATGTTTCTCATTCTAGTGGCCGCCATTATTGTGCAAATTTCTCTTGTCACTTTTTGCCTCCATGAAAGTTGATAATAAAATGCTAAGACAATGCTAAATGTCAAATTTTAGCAGACATTCTGAAAACCTTTTGATCCATTTTCTAACATGGTCCACAATCTGCTTTGATAGTACTACAATGTATATCTTCCAAAACTTGATTGTCTTTCATATTTGGACAACTAATTTGATAAATGATCTCTTTAAATCTGTCTTGGACTCGAACGTTATTGGATGTTCTTGAAGATGGGCCAAGTGTTCACCCAAAACGTCCAAACATATCAATAACAACACATAGTGTAACATAAATATTCATCCTCATCCAATTATTAAATGCAGAAATATTCCTCTAAAAGCCTAGCTTTCCCATACACTGGGGCTATTACATATATAACCCCTGGTTTTAGTTTCTCTTGCATGTTTGGCGATTCAGCTAGAATATGTCAAAATATAGAGTTCCTTGATGTCTTCACTCCAACTTCTTAGATGCCATCTCAAAGAAAGGCTCAAAGGATATTCCAAATATTATCTTTATAGGTGGCCATTTCGACCTGAAAGGCCGAGTATCCATGCCATCAGTCACACTCTTCTATGCATGTGTACATTACCAAGCAATTTATCATCAATAAACATTGTTGCAAGACAATAATTGTTCAAATAAATTTTTGAGACGTTCTGGATATCTAAAGAGATTTCCTTATAAAGCTCAAGTTCAACAAAGCATCCAACATATGGATCATGAAACAGTGGATCCTCACACTAATATATTCACCATGGGACTGAGACAAAGATATACAAATTGTAAACTCCCTCATGTAGATGAGAAAGTGGTGTTGGAAACTCTCCACGTTAGAATTGACATTATTACCATATTCAAATGGCGTCCTTCCTCAATGTAAACAATTCTTCAATAATATGGCCACTCTCCCACATGTGTCACTTCTCCCAATCCTCATGCTTAATTGACACACTACACCTACGCATTTCATTCGACAATGCGTATGTCCTGGGACTTTATATCCACTGTAGTGGGCCCTGATCCCTCTTCTATTACAAAGCAGACTTCTCAGGGTAGGGGAAATCACAACTCCCCGCCCTCCCTCATTTCAATGCAACACAAAAATATTTTCTTGCTCTCTTTCGATTTCACAGTAGTTCTTCAATCAGAAATCTCAATTTCAAGCCCTTCCTTCCATCTTTGGTTGAATATTTTCATTTCTATCGACTCCAAAAGTAGGTGATAGAAAGGATGGGTAGAAGGCTTGGTACCCAAGCTAGAGTTAAAGAGGAAGAAACATTGAGTCAGACACTGGAAGATTCCTCTCGTGGGGTAAAAGGATCACAACAAGGCCACAATAAACCCCCGAGAGAGAAAGAAGATGCTACTGCATGCAGTGGTAACAATTAGAGTATGGTGCAACACTGTATATTAAGGTACCATTATCATCCCCTTAAGACTTCGATTGCTGAGGAGAGAGAAAATATTTTAAAAGCAGAATTTGGAAAATTTGAGGCTATAATTTGCAAAGTAGAAAGCTTGCACAAATTTTTTTAGAGACCTTGTGAGCAAGTTACATATGTTGATACACTCTTTGATCTCACATCCACATTCCTCGTTATTGTTAACAGATCACAAAACAATGATGGTGATACTCCAGTTGATTTTATTAGTAGTGATATTATAAGAAACTATAGTGACTAGGCATATGGAAGTAGGTCTTTGGAGGGAAATGACAATCAAATCCAAATATCATGGAGAAATATTGGGCTTTTAGCTGCTTCTGTTTTTTAGCATGTGGTAGGAATTTGCACTATGCTTGGACCAATGGATAATGAACCCAAGCAAAGGAAGCTATAGTATAGAGAAAACAGACTAAGCTGACATAAAGCACTCAACTTGAAGCAGTGAAAGAGTCCCCGGAAGATGAAAAATCAGAAATAGACAAGAATATGGTAAGCATATTTAACATTTGCGAAAACAGAAGCAATCTAGACTAGAGAATTTGGTTCTAAATACAATATCATTTTCGCAGACAATAGACAACATCTTTGCATTATCATTTCTAGTAAAGGATGGTAGAGTTGAAATAAATGTCGATGAAAATGGAAAACATTTTGTTGTCCCCAAAAATGCTCCTAGAGCTATAGAAATGGCAGCTAGAGAAGCTTCTAACAACCAATTTGTTTTTCTGTTTGATTTTAAAGATTGAAAGTTGATGATGGAAGCTATTGAAAGTGGTGAGGAGTTGATGCCTCACAAAACCAATCCACTTATGGTTCCTTGTTCTGAGAAGGTTGCAGAGACTCCTATCAGAGATATTTCAAGAAACAGGGGCAGAGTGGTACTTGCAACTCTTGAGGTGCAGGAGGATGAATGTGGAAGTGATGATGGTGGTGGAGGTCTTCAAAGAATAGCACCGAAGAAGTGAAATAAGTGTCTCCTACGACTTTTGATGCTTTTTTGGGTGCTTTTTGTTGGAAACTATCTCTGTTTATATCACTGCACTGTAATTCATACAGGAAGATAATCTTTAATTTAAGCAATCTGGTATATAAACAATGCTATCTTGTTCTCATAATTAGTTATAATTAAGATTATTGGCAGTGCAAACCCCCGGTCATGTAGTACACCCCTTTAGGCATGGTTCCAAGGCCTGGGCAGAAGATTGGCATCATGTAAAAGGAAATTGTTAATGTAAGATGTCAATTTTGATCTATTAAACCATGATTAGTCTCCTTGTGATGGTATGTTGTACTTTTATGTTTGGAAAGTATTTTGAGATACCACACAAGAACAAAGTTTCCGATTGTGTATTTGGTTTAATTTGAGAATACATAGAGATGAGAGTAGGGTAAGGCCAAGTGAAAATAGATGTAAATACAAAGGTTCAAAAAATTAGCTAGCATCCCTTACCATACCCAAACCATTTTACTGGCACTACAGGGATAGAGAGATCCACCCAGAGGCGTGTGGAGAATAAGTAGGGATATGCATGCTCTGGATTGACTAATTGCTTGAGCCTAGCTCAAGCAGGTGCAACTAGTATATGGCAAGAGATTGGGAATATATATCTATTAAGTATGTGTATATGAAATTCATTATGTCCCCTTTTGATTTTATAGGTGGGAGGAATGCAATGGAGAAAGGGAGATCGTATTTTTCATCTATATCCCACCTATCAGGGCACTAGGATAATTCCCAATAATGAGAGTTGGGTTCACTCATAAGTATATGATTGTAAAAGGCCATCATGAACTTTATTAAGCTAATTCATCCTTTAGTTGAGTTTCATGCTTTAGTTGAAGCTTCAAGAAAGATACTCGGCCTCTTTTCAACCCTTCAGTCTTCCTGGAATAGCTACAGAAAAACACTATTTAACCCACGTTGAATGCCTCTTCTAGTTGTGATCTTAAACTTCAAACTTTGGCCCTTCTCCCTACAAGAGAACCCAAGAACAACACTAAAAAAAACCTCTCTTTCACACACTGTACCTACAACAAAACATAAGACTTCCACGTTGCTTCTAGGGATTCTTTCTTGCTGTCTTATGGATCCTTCTTGTAGTGGCTAGGGCCTCCCTTTGACTGTGTCTAGGGCCTCTTTGAGTGTTTCTTTAGACCCTCCTTGATTGCGCCGATATGATTCTTCTTGATGGCTGATAAGGGCCTCCCTCTTGCTATGGATTAAGGCCTCCTTTGTTGTGGATAAGAGCCTTCCTTTTGTTACGTATCTGGCCTCTCTTGACTGCGTCTTTATGCCTGTCTTGAATACATATTAGTCCTCTCTCTAGACTGCGTCTTAAGACTCTCTCTTGTTGTGGTTAAGCCTCCTTTTGACTTCGGTTAGGGCTACGTTTTACTGCAGCTAGGGCTCCTTTGTGACCACAACTAGGGCTTGCACTATTGCAGCCTGCTAGCCTCGCGTTGCCCAGGGACTCCTGCACTGTAGCACTCTCTGCTGCTTAATTCGCATCCGTCTCTACCCACATCCGCCAATCCTGCTAATCTCTCTTCGGGGCTCCCGTAGCAAGGTATAATCCAAGAGGTTGGGTACCTCAAGTATCTGCCCCTCATCGCTTGTAGTCCTCCTGACTACAACTTGATGTCTCCCCACCTCTTCTCTAGATGTACATGAGCACTCCCTGTAATCCCTATCATGCCCTGGGACATTACGACATGAGAATTAGTGCATTAACTATGCTAAAAGGTCACTTTCTTATTAATTTGACCATGAATATCTCTTCTACAAAGAAATATTTCTTAGCTTTGTTTATGTTAGTGGTTTGATAAGAACATTTCTATAGTCTCTTCACTGAATTTCTTAAAGTTTTTACATTTATGCTTTTTTGACAAAAAAGGACTAACATTTTACCCTAGCTAAGTAAGGATTCTATAAATAACCTTCTAGCTTGGTTCCTTTTTGTTCCATCTAAGCTTGGAAAAGTGTCATGAATTTACATTTAACAATGTAAAAATCTAACCTTCTGCAGAAACAATCAAGCCAACTATTTCATTTTCCAAATTACCTACTAGTTCTGGACAGATTCTTTGAAATTTCCATGCTGAAGGTGTTGGATTTAGGTAAGTGATACAGAATGCACACCTACAGTTCTATTGTTCACCTATTAGACCAGTGAAAATTATAGGCAAAATTGGAAGGGTTGGACATGAATGCTCCAACCATACTCTTATTGGCTTGCAATACATATATTCATAACACACACCTACAATACTATTGTTTACCTATTCTGCTAGTGCATATAGTAGGAAAATTGTTAATGTTGGACTTCATTGTCTCAAGTTCACACACCAGTGCTAAAGATGCAATGTATTGTGTGCATCCTTAGATATGTTTGAAATTTCAAGATAACTGTTTAAATAAATGCATGTATAAAACTTCTACATTAGCAAAATAACCATCAATATTTTTTTCTAGCATTTTGGGCTGAATTCACAATAGTATGCTAAAAAGTGTCATTTCAATGTCTGGAAATTAGGATATATAAATGTGAGATATATACTCTACATGTTTGGGTTATCTCCTTTTCAAATCTGAGTTTTTTTAGGCTACATGTTAATTGTTTGAACTTTTAATTTTGAATAAATTCCTGAATGGACTTTGTAAATGCTCAAATGAATGGACTTCATAAGGTAGTGGTACCATAAATTGTGTTATTTCAAATATTTGACTTCCATATTTTCACAAAATACAATGTCCTCAATAAATACTTATATGTATAGATACTATGTTTAGGATTATATATGTGTTGGAGTGGTTCCTTTATGTTTTACTATAGCTGACAAGCTTTAGCTGACTTTTTTCATCTATTGTTCATAGAATATGCAAAAGATTTCATTGTCAAAATGTGGCAAAAATTACATTTCTCTTGATTTATCTTTTTATTGTTCATGACAAGATAATCATTTTGTAGGAATGAGGTATCCTACATTCTGTTTCAATTTGTGGATATTTTTTTCCTCCCATTTTTTTACAAGGATGTAGATTTGATTTTCATGTTGATGGTTTTTGCATGTATCTTATCTAGCCCCAAATGCTGGTAATGGAGCGGATCTTGAGAAGTTGTCATGGAAACAGACTATCAAAGGTTAATGTTACAATACCACTTCCACCTAGTATCAAAAAAAGTTTAATGGTAAGTGACATAAAGAAGAGTTATTTAACGACAAGGTTAAAAGGGCAACCTCATGTCTTATTTCTAAGTCATTTATTTGTGTTTCTTAGCTCTAAGTCATATGTTTTTGAGCTTTACCAGATCAATTATTTCACTAATTCAATATGCATGGATTGTATTTCTCACTTGATGTTAGTTACTTGAAATGGTTGATATAACATTCAATTCTAGGCCACTTTTATTTTAAGTCAAAGATTTTATTGATTAAAAGGATGTTCATATTTTGATTGGTTTACTTGGAGCTTGATTTAATTTTTTTTTTCTAAATTCCACGTGGATGTTATTTTTTCAGGGTGAGATCTTTGCACTAGTAAGGTCAGATGAGTCCTAGAACATAGGTATACAATAAGAACATCTTTGGCCTTTGTTGCGTATCTGTTATTCTTTATATCATTGATGGATGGTTATTGATTATGTAAAATAGAGGATGGGAAGGTCCTGCCAATTCTCTTGACAAAATAAAATAAAATGGAGTGGTAGAATTGTGTTTTAAAGGGTGAGCCAAAAATCAGTACTTGAAAGGTAGAACTTGAGAATGGCAAGCTATCTGATCTGGATCTAGAGACACAACAGACTATGGAAAAAAAATGATGGTATTGATGAGTCTTCCCAGAAAATAAGCTCTAATTGCTAGACCATTACCCAAATTTCAGTTATCTGCAATGGAAATAGCGACTCTAGCTTTATTTGTATGAATAATGACTTTGGCCATTGTCCTATTCATTTTCTATGAATGATTTTGATTTTCAAGCTCCAAATAGTTTGTTAAATTAAGTAAAGCTTTGATGACAAACTTATAGTTTTCAAATCTCTTTTCTAAATCTATTTTCTTGAGCAAATTTGTCTTTTTACTTTAGGTACTGTAGATTGCTACTGTGTGACAAATGCTATGATATAATTGCTTGGATAAATAGACAGAAACGTTGTATAACATAGTCTTTTTTAAATCTAAAGAAACAATATTTTCAAATACAAAGTTTATTAATTAAGAAAATCTTTTAGACTTCTTTGCTAAGTTATGATTATATTTCGGTAGGGGATTTTGTGTACGCTAATATTGTGTTGTCTCTTTGGTTTTTGTCAGGTAACAATGGTTAATAAGGAATGTGTTCTTGAGCAACATGCACACATCTTATTCTACTATCAACAGGAAAATCCATGGTTTTCATGCATGGCAACAAAAACGCAGATGTTAGTGGTGTTGGATGAATTTAATACTAGTGATGATTTTGATTCCTTGTTAGATAAAGAATGTCATGAGTCAAATTCAAATAAACAGAAGTAGCTCAAGAATGAATGTGAAGCTATTGCTTTATATCCAAGTCAATTTCTTTTATTTGGTGGTTGCTGTCATGTTTTGAGTGTCGACTTGTGAAATTCCAAATTTCATGTTGGTTTATGTAAAGGGGATATATATATATATATATATATATAATTTGTTTTTTTATCATATGTCATTCATGGTTTCTAGAGATCAGTGTTACATTTGCACAAAAGTTTAGATATCATTCAAATATCTAAACACCAAACAACAACAACATTGAGATTTTTCTTTCACTCAACCTATAACATATTGCATCTATCTTCATCAATGTTCTTCTTCCATATGTTATCAACTTATGACATTTCCTTTGCAATATTTGTTAAATTTTCTAGTTATAGGTCATTTATAGATTATAAATGTCTTCAGACTTTCACTTCTAATTAAGTATTCAACTGAACATATTGATTCTCTTATACATAATTATTTTCCCTCCACCTACTTTTCATAACTTCCATAACCATTAGGTAGGGACCTGCAGCTTTGATGTTGCTTTGCTTGTTTAGTAAAATATTGTCGAGACTTTAATTTATTGAAAGTTGTAGAATTTACAATTTATGAAGTTTCAAGGTCTAATTTTAAAAGTCTAATTCTTTAAAGGGTGCTAGCTCAATGGAAGAGCACTTGCTTTACAAGCAGGAGGTTGGTGGTTCGATTCCATCGTTCCCTGACATGATCCATATGGAATGAGATTTTGACCATCACCAATGAGCTTTGGTGACATTTTTCAACCGTCACCATAATATGAAATGGGGACGGTCAACAAATGCCACCATATATATGCATCAATAGTGATGAACCTCAAAGGTCTGTAACCATAAATCGTTGTTGTTGATATGAAATGGTGACGGTTGATGTCCATCGTTATAGTCATTATTCGTGACGGACCTTGAATGTCACCACAACACCTATACTTATGGAAATGCGGCTTTTGGTGAGGGTCAATGAACATCACCATATATATGCACCAATAGTGACAGCCATGAATGGTCCATCACAATAAATCGTTGTTGTTCATATGAAATGGTGACGGTCACTATCCGTCATTATAATAAATATTCGTGACAGACCTTTAATGTCACCATAACACCTATACTTTTGGTGACGCCACCTTTGGTGACATTTAGTTTTTTGTGACGGAGGCTATGGTCTGTCACCATTGCTCATATGAAATTGTGATAGTCGCTATCTGTCATTATAAATCATTATTGGTGATGGACTTTGAATGTCACTACAACACCTATACTTTTGGTGATGCCACCTTTGGTGACATTCAATTTTTGGTGACGGAGGCTATGGTCCGTCACCATTGCTCATATGAAATGGTGACGGTCACTATCCGTCATTATAAATCATTACTGGTGATGAACTTTGAATGTCACTACAACACCTATACTTTTGGCGACGCCACTTTTGGTGATGTTCAGTTTTTGGTGACGAAGGCTATTTTGACTGTAACCAATGAGCTTTATATAAGAAAAGAAATTACAATTATTTTGGAAGATGAGGAGAAAGATATCTTTCAACCAACTTGAAATCGGAATTATTTTGCAAACGTTTGACAAATTCTTCTCTTGTCAAGGGTTTATGATACAAGTTTAATCTATGGCCATTAACAAGGAAGGTAATATTTTCTTCATTAATAGTCTTAATTCTAACTACTCCATTATTAAAGACTATATATATCTCATAGGGACCAAGCTAGTGAGTCTGAAATTTTCCTTGGAAATCTTTGAATTTAGAGTAAAAAAGAAGAGCCCAGTCACTTGGCTTGAATTTCTTAACTTTTATGAATTTTTCATCCCATCTTGATATTTTCTGCTGGACTATGCTATTTATTTGGATAGTACATTGTCGGATCTCATCTAGCTCATTCAACTGTGCTAACCTTTGTTTTTGAGCTTTAGATAGATCAAGGCCCAAATTTATTGTTGTTTTGAAAGTCTCCACTTGGAATTCAATTAGAATAAAAACTTGCTTCCCATTAATAAGCTCATATGGAGTGTGTCTAGTAGTATTTATCCATGTGGTACAGTATGCCCAAAGTGTCTCTGGAAGCCTTTCTGCCCAATATCTTCTATGCAAGTGTATAATTTTGGCCAGGATTGCTTCAAGTACCTTATTGGTATATTCCACTTGTCCATTGGCTTGTAGATGTTATGCAATAGACTTTCAATGTTTGATCTTGTATTGCGCCATAATTCTTTGCATCAACTTGGATGTGAATTGAATACCTTGATCTGTCACAGTTTCCCTTGGGACACCAAAGCGAGTAAAACTATTCTAAAAAAGAAATGTAACTACAATCTTTTCAGTAGCAAAAGCAAGTGGTTTATCTTCTACCCATTTTGTAACATAATCCTTAAAAACAAGTATATACCTTTTATGCTTATATGGAGGATTGATTGGACCAACAAAATATGGAGCCCATTTTTCAAAAGGCTCTACAGGTACTTGAGGTTGTAGAGGCATCTCGTCTGATAGAATAGGTTTTCCCATTCTTTGGAAACTATCACATCTCTTGACATCTCTAAAAAGAGAAGGCCAATAGTATCCCCAAAAAAATACTTTGTAAGTAGTTCTTCTATCATCGAAGTGCCCTCCACATGGTTCATCATGGCAAGCTTTTAATATATCTGGTACTTTGCCATCTCGATCACATCTTCGGATGATGAGATCAGGTCCACTTTAGTACAATTCTCCCTCTATCCATGAATAAGGTGCACTAGATTTGATGACTTTCTATTTTTCTTTGGCTAATAATTGTGGGAAAACTTTCATGTAACCAAATAATTAGCAACATATGCAAATCAAGGAGTTTTAGTAGACATTGCAAAAAGATATTCATCAAGAAAATTATCCTTCATAGGGGTATCATTATTATCATTCTGCATCTTGGAAAGGAAATCAATGGCTGTGTTTTCTTTTCTTGATCTATCTAGAATAGTAATATTAAATTCTTGTAATAATAACAATCATCTAGTAATCATTCCATTATTAATTAGTTTTTTCATTAGATATCTAATAATAGAATGATTTGTATGAATGAAATTTTCATACCCAGTGATATAGTGTCGAAACTTATTAATTGCATGAACAATAACTAAAAACTCCTTATGGTGTATGGTGGATATATATTGGAGGGATCAAACTTCCACGATGGAGCAGCATGTGGAGTTTGTGATAGATGTGGTTGATATTCATGGATTGAGGAGACTTTCCCGTTTTGAGACATGGACCTTGATGGTGGTTTATGTGATGTTGAGCAGAGTTGGGTAGCATGGACAGTGGATGTTGGAGCTAGTGACATTTTGAGATTTTTTGATGATGATGGTGTTGTCGAGGACGACAACATTTCTAGAGTGGTGGACGATGTCAGGTCCTCGAGTTGGCAAGCGCTCGAGAGAGTCAAAAAACTGACGATCATGGTTAAAGGCGTGCGGTCACAACGGAAGTGTGATGGTTGTTTGCGTTTGATTAAAGGCGACTTAGGTTAGTACGCTCAATTAAAGGTGACTCAGAGGTAGATGTTAGTTATATGTGATGAGTCGTGCAATGGGAAGTGTGACGAGATGTGCAATGGGAGTGTGTGATAGGTGAGTGTGGCAGGCAACCCGAGTTGGGCATTTGGGCAGGCACACACTCGAGTAAGGCGCCCACGGGTAAGGTGATACGGTTGGCGGTCGGGTGCGCCCACACTTGGTACGGGCGACCCGTGGAGAGACCAATGGAACGAGCAGAGGTTGGAGAATGTGTGAAACCGAAGTATGGATTTTGAGTGAATGGGTGGCTAGGATGACCCGAGTGGTGGCAACTTATATGATGTGTCGATGACATGGATATTATTTAGAGGTTGGGCCGATGAGTGTATTGAGCAGGCCAACCTACACTTATGCACTTGGGCTGACGTATGCTTGATTGTTGGGCCGAACTTTGGATGATTGAAAGGTTTTGACCCTTGAGGAATGACCATGGTGTATGGTGGATATATATTAGAGGGATCAACCTTCCACGGTGGAGCAACACATGGAGTTTGCGGCAGATGTGGTTGATATTCATGGATTGAAGAGACTTTCCTATTTTGAGACATGGACTTTGATGAATGTTTATTTTGTTGCATTGTTGAATACTTACTATAAAATTAACTAAATGTTGTGTTAGGCGTAGTTCGTACACTTAAGTATTGGTGAAAATAAAAAGTGTAGTGGTGCCACACTTGCCTTTGTGTGGTTGGAAGACAACCATCGAGATAGGGGTGTGATCAAGTGGTATCAGAGCTTGATTCAAGGCGAGTCGAGTTTGACTAAAACATGTGAAGTAGGTTGTGAAGCATTGAGCTTGGGCCAAGCTGAATGAAGGAAGATGGTAGAGAGAGATTTTCAAAAGCTTGAAGACATGACAGGTTATTGGAAGGACAAGAAGCAACAACACTATGAGGCTCTTGTGCAAGAGTGGGAACTCTTGGGGCACATTGGAGATGGGATAGTGAAGGTGCGAAAGGACTTGGATAATATTCATGGGAGGTCTACTGAACTTGATGAGAAGATACGATAAGGTGACTAAAAACTCCAACAACTCATGGATGAAAAAGTTTGCTTAAGGGAGAGAAGTATCATGTTGCATGCTAAAGTCAACGGACTTGAGGATGAGATCAAGAGGGAATTTTTTTATCGTAAACTTGTTGTTATAGAAGAAGTTGAGCCTGATTACATTGAAAGACTTGGAGCTTATTACCAGATCATGCAAGATGATATGCGGATGGTTGGGTCACTTCAAGTGGAAGTCGATGTGTGCCAAGTAGGTGCACTTGAGAAGGATGCGAAGAAGGAGGAGCTTGATGGAACTCAAGCTAGACCAAGATCAGATTGCCAAGATGGACAAAAATGAGAGATTGCATACCTTAAGTGGATAGTCAGGTCTAGGAATAAGTCGAAAGACCCCTCTGAGATCGAATTGTTGAAGAAGGTTGCTGAGGTAAGACACAAGACAAAGCCTACAAAGGATGGTGATGCCTTGAGACTGAGTTTTGTGTAGGTAACCATACATGGAAAGAAGTTTGCTACATTGGTTGATACGGGGGCTACACATAGTTTCCTTAGCATGAAGGCAACAACATCTTTTGGGAAGAAAGCTGAATTGGAAAGAGAGTTGAGTGCTTTCAAAGCTATAAACTCTACCATGAAAGCTGTAATAGGTGTTTTGAAGAAAATACACGTGAGAGTGGGTTCATGGTTTGGAAGTTTGGATTTGAGAGTGATTGATATGGATGATCATGCTATGGTGTTGGGGCAGGAGTTCTTGATAACTGCACAAGCCATACCAACGGTGTATAGTGACATACTCTTGGTTACATATGGAGGATAAAACATGGTTGTTCTGATGACAAGGAAGAGTCGCTTGGGATATCAACCAAGGGTTTCTTCGATGACTTTGTATCCAAAGGACCTAAATGTGAAGCATCACTATGTGGAGCAAAGGGAACTTGGATGCATTACTCAAGGAATGAAGGAGAAGAGGATGATTGATTTTGTTGTGAGAGATAGGAAGAAAGATGGAGGTGGAAAGGCAGCTCCACACATCTTGGGGAAAATGATAGGTGCATCTTCTATTGAGAGACTTCACCATGGAGTTGATGATGAGAGGGGAAGTCCGAGTACTTCTTCAAAAGCAGTGGTTGGGGAAGGTTATGCAGGTAGATATCCAGCTGGAATTTTGGAATTCTGGCCATATGCTATGGGCATATATGACTTTCAATTGACGAAGGACAAGATTTGGAAGCTTGGATGTACGCATGAGGAGGTTGTTGCTGTAAATGAATACTTGAGGATGCAACATCAGTCTAATACATGGGTAGATGAGAGCAAGGGAGGCAACTTCCTAGCCCTTCTCACACGATAGACCTTTGGAGGTGGGTGTGTGCCTTGATGATGAGAAGTGCAACGAGATGTGTAATGGGAGTGTGCAACAGGCAGGCATGTCAGGCGACCCGAGTTAGGCGTTCAGGTGGTCATGTGCCCGATCGAGGCACTCATGGGTGGTCAACACATTTGGCAGTGGGTGCACCCACACTTAGTGCGTGGAGCGACCGGTGGACTACGCGAGAGCGGAAAGAGCATGTGCACTGATGAACTAGGTGAGTGGGTGGCATGAGACAACCCGAAGGGTAGTGCGATGGAGGACAACAACATACATATTATTAGAGGGTCAACTTATGCATATCGCATATGGGCCGACATGGTATAGCGGTTGGCCCGACCATGGAAGGAGTGAACCAACACTTCATTTGGGTGGAATTAACATCGCCCAACCCATATATATTGGAGGAAGGCCATGGCCATTCAAACCATCATAAAAATTTCACAACATACATATGACGAACACAGAAATAATGAAGGGTGAAGGGACGAGGCAACAGGTGGAACCGCAAAGCGAAGGCTAAAGTTAGTCGAGAGCTAGAGTTTGGGGTTTCTGAGTTCGGGTGAGTCGAGAGGTGCGAGTTGGGTAGTCAAGCTGTGGTAGGGCCGAGTCGATAGAACCAACGAAAGACTTGGGAAGAGTACTGCGTTGCAGACTAGTAGAGAGTTTGGGTATCAGGTGTGTTGGGTGTTAGGCGACTCGAGTGACCTGAGGCCGCTATAACGGACATGCGGGTGGGACAACACACCGTAACAAACCGAGTAGGAGTGCAAGTGGTGGAACATGGGTATTCGGTTGAATGGAGCATTGGGGTGAATGAAGGGCATGGTAGGGTGGTCGTTAGTGAAGTGGGTATGCAACATTGCGGTAAGGAGGGTTGAGGGCATAGTGAGGCCATGGGCAGTGAACGGTGGGCACATCAGTGCCAAGGTAGTTCGACAGTCTCGATGAACGTGCATGGAGGCATGAATTTAGCAGACTGAAAGCATGATTTGTAAAAGAAGATTGTGTAGGCCAAGGCTTTTTGGCAACATGAAATGGTATTATTTTTATGTACAATTGAATTACATAAATTTTCACATATTAATATCGAGCAGAATCTAACACATGGGAGTTTCCCCTCCCACATATGATGATGATTTCCGCTGTGCATTTATATTGAACATATGGTTAATTGAAGTGTTTATTTTCACTGTGAAAATAACACTTGAAGATAATAATTGGTTAAGTGTTTGGTTAGGTGTATTCCATATACTTGAGTATTGGAGAAAAGAAAAATTATAGTGGTGTCGCACCTGCTATACATGGTTGGAAGAGTACCACCAGGATAGGGTCATGAAAGTTGGCATTAGAGTCCACTTTATGCAGGGCTTTGATTGAAGTTTTGAAGCAGAGATATGACATGCAGTGTTGCAGGTTAGTATTGAAGCTTGATTTTGAAAGTTCAACAGGGAAAGGTTGCAGGGTCGAAGTTGACCGAGTTGGTGTATGGCCTTAACAAGATCACAAGAAAAACTGATGGTGGAAAATGTGGATGAACCTCAAGTAATAGGTGAATCTAGTAGGAATGTTGAAAGAATTTTCATGGACAGGGTATTGGACCAGATGGAGGAGTTTGTTGCAGAGATTGCTTCATTGAAGGCCGAGAATGCTGAAATTCGAGAAGGGTTTACGAAGTTGGAAGAAGCATATGATAACCTCAAGTTATGATACAATTATACTAAATGGAAGTATACAAAAACAAAGAAGGGATTCAAGAACATTGGAACTGCAGGAGATCAAGGTTTGGATGAAATCTTGAAGTTGCAGAAAAGTCTTGACGATGCTTGGAATGAGATAGTTTTTTTGAAGAAATCAATTGGGTAGGGACAAATTGGAGGGACTACTCGTGTAAAAGTCAAGGAACTTGATTCTTATGATGGGATGAGGAGTTCCAAAGCACTTGGGAATTTGTTATGGGATATGGAGCAATACTGTGAGTGCTTGGGGATTCCTGGTGATGAAGCTAAGGTCAAGGTAGTTGCTCAATTCCTTATTAAGGATGCTAAGATGTGGTGGCAACAGAAGTTAGATCAGATTTCCAATGGTTATGCTGATGACATCTCTACTTGGGATGATATGAAGAAAGATTTCCAGACTCATTTTAGTGGGATGATATGAAGAGAGATTTCCAGACTCATTTTAGCCCACAAGATGAGACTTGGGATGCATGAACGAAGATTAAATATATTAAGCAGGTAGGGAGTCTACAAACATATCAACGATACTTTTCGAGTGCGATCTTGGAACTACCTGATATGGTGGAGAAAGGCAAGGTATTCAATTTCATTATAGGATTGAAACCTTGGGCTCACAATGAGGTGACGAGACAAAAGATCAAAACTCTAAAAGAAGCATTTGTTGTGGTCGATAGACTGGTAGAAAATTATGATGAAGGGATTGAAGAGAGAAAGAAGAAGTCTGATAAAATGAAGGAAAAGACTAAAAAGGAGGAGAATTCAAGACCAAATGACAAGTGAAGACAAAGAAGCCTTTGAAATATTGGTTGTGTGGAGAGAACCAAATGACGAAGAATTGTCCTTCTAGACCGATGGTGGTAGCAACAACATAAACTGATGCAAACAAGAAAAAGGAGGAACCAATGGTTGGGGTGATGCATATTTTGGGAGCTGCAGTAGCAACAAAGGTTGTCCCAAGGCACGATCCTGAGAGGAGAAAATTGGAGTATGTTAGCATGAAGGTACGACAAGGCAGTTTACTCATTATGGTGGACAGTGGTGCGACTCATAACTTCATCAGGGAGGAAGCTATGAGGAAAGTTGGGTTGAAGTTATCACCAACCCAAGCTCATCTTAAAGCAGTGAACTCTCCACCAGATAAAGTCATCGACATGGCAGAGAATGTGGATGTGAACATTGGTGAGTGGTATGGCAAGATCGAATTCACAATTGTGTAGATGGATGACTATGAAGCAGTATTGGGCATGGATTTTTTTAATCAATATGACGCTATGATGGTGCCGAATATGAATAAGTTGTACATTTACAACGGATGGGATGATGAAACTTTGGGGGTACCGACTGTTGCAACTATGACAACTGGGTGTAAATTGACAACGATAACTGTGGATGACATCAAGCAGGATGAGGAACTCTATGAAATATTGTCCACTGATGAGACAAAATCATGGATTAGTCACAGGTTATGAGAGCATTGTCTGATAGTATCCTAGATTTGACAAGCAGGCTAGAGGTAATGGAAGGAAATAGGGATGCTAGACCAGAGATTCAGGAGGAGATCAGGGAAGCATACATGTAAATACTAGAAGAGGAATATTCAGATAGATGGATTGATCTGCTATATAAGGAGGATGGAGAGCCATCGACTTTCCCATCCCCTCCCTATTTCTAGACTGATGTGGGGATGAGGCTCATTATCTTCTGCCCATGGCAGTGAGTCCTCTATATGACTTATGAGCAGGCACTTGGAGTGAGATGGACATGATTGACAACAAGATGTGAAGATAGTCATGATGATGTGAGGAGCATGCGTTCTTGTGGAGGTGATGTGACGGTTGGATTAGCTACCCAACTAATCACCATCAGAGGGGGATCCAACACATGATTTTCTTACACAGTTTGACGAGATTGGAGTGTCGAGCAGGACATGGGTGGATCTATATGGGTGACCACATATATGGATATGTCTTAGAGATAGAGGTTGTTGAGATGGTGTTGTTGAGGATTGTCACGACCCTATCCTGGTGGTACTCTTACAACCATGTATAGCGTGTGTGACACCACTATACTTTTTATTTTCACCAATACCCAAGTATATGGCATACACTTAACCAATTATTAACTTCAAGTGTTATTATCGCAACGGAAATAAAATCTTCAATTAACCATATCATCAATATAAATGCACAACGGAAATTAGCAACACATCATCATATGTGGGAGGGGAAACTCCCATATGTTAGAGTATGCCCGATATTATTATATAAAAATTTTGTAATTCAATTGTACATAAAAATAATACAATTTTGTGCTAGAAAAGTGCCTTGAATTTTGCGGAAGATGGCACAGATCTACTGGGAAAAGTCCCTCGACACTGACTTGCAGGCTCGTGAGAGTGTCCATAGGTCCTTTGACGCTGGCATGCCTATAGCATGGGAGTGTCCAAATGTCAAGAGGTCTAAAATATCAGTGGGACCCAGGGGCAGGATGTATGAGTGGCTGAGATGTCTCCTAGGGGTGTTGTTGCTGACGTGGAAGGTGTGGTTGATGTGTTTCCGTCGATTCCATTTCCTTATGGTCACCAAGGAGGTTGAATCATATTATAGTAGCCTATTCATCGCATGTTTTCCTCGGTTGACTGATTACTTGGTAGATGCGGGAGGAGGGTGGTTACAATAGGTTAAGGATTGTTATATGAATTATGGTTATGTGTATGCTCTTCATTCTATTGAGGTTATGGTTACATACATGATAGATGCTAGTTGATTAGTGTAGTCATATGCACATGTATCGAATAGTCACAAATGATAGTAACCTGTGATTTTATGCATTTCTATTGTTTTTCTATGATAGTTAGCTTGATGATGAGGTTATATGTTGATGATAAGCATGCTATATAACTTGTTGTTGTTATATGCTAGTAACTTGATGATTAGGGTTATTACATTAAGATCTTGATGTTATATGTATCATGCTAAATTGGATTGGCCTATGCAGATGGTTAGGGTTATGGAATTTATTTATGAGTCAACTTATTTGTGACATTGTGTTGTACTAATCTAGACTGACTATGCAGATGTGATTATTATGTATGAATGATAAATATTTATGAGCTTATGATGTGGACATGTTAGCTAGTGACAATTATGGATATCATGACTTTAGCTGGGGTGGAGTTGATATGTTGTGAAGTTATATCGTCCTAATCTGGATTGATTGTGCAGACAAGATTGCCTCCCCTGAGGTACATTAATGTATGAACTTGCTTATATCATCTACTTTGTAGTTCATTGTTTGATTATGTCATATAGTTGGTGTTTAAGTGTTTGGTGTATATTATGTTATCTAGTTGATTTATCTAACTTGGTACATTTATAGTTTGTTGAATGTTTGATTTATTGCATGATACGAGTATGATTCTATAGGATTACAACAAGGAATGATCTTGTTTTAAGATGATTGTACTAATACACATGTGTTGAGACAATTGATATGTACTTGAGTGTAGTAGGTGTCAGTTGTAGCATTATGCCTAATGAATATGAGTTGGCTATGGATTATGACATGATTGTTAGTATTGGTAAAGGTTGATTTCAAATTAATAGATATGGTTATCTTGATGTTTGGAACATGCGGATGACATTTGAGAATAGTTGCAGGGTAACATGTTTGATATTAGCATAACAAGGTAACAATTGATTTGTTTATATAACTAATAGTTGGATGATGTGATACCGCATAATATGACCCAATTGCAACAAGGTAAAAGCTAAAAGAAAGGAATTGGACAAGAATTCCTTTGGCTATGTTTGTACACCCTAATTCCAAATGAATGAGTGCTTTGTAGAAGTCTTCTTAACCTTGACTTTGTTTGACATTATGGGGATATTTTATATATTCATGAACATGTATTTGACAGGTATATTAGCTAGTCTCTAGTTACAGGTGGATATGTCAAGGGAGTTGGCGTGGATGTGTTCAGCTGTAAGGAAACATGCTTGGCACAACAAGGTAAGGTAACTGATGTAATGAGATGTTTATTTATACACTGAAAATTATGTGTTTATGGTAGTGTGATGCGGGGAGTTGCATGGCAAAGGTATTTCCATGAAATTCGGAAGAAGGCTCGGGTCGAGATTTCCCTAGGAACCCATGGGTATTGAGTCATAATGTTTTCTGCCTGTTTTATGCCTTTGGTCTTTGTGATTTGTAGTTTCGTTTATGTTTGATGCATGATCATGCCACTTTGTTGCGGTGTCATATTGGTTTTGGTTTTTCATGGTATTCTTCTTGTTTGTTTTTGTTCTCGCCTTTTATGTTTTGAGTGTCTTGGGAATTGGTTGGGAAGGAGGAAAGTTAATGGAGCTTGGGGAGAGATGTGTGGTACCCAACATGTAATGTGAGACACAAATCAAGCTTGGTGCATGAGTAAGTGCAACGGAAGGTAACACTATGACAGTTGGTTGGACTGGTTGGGGTCCATTGTGGTAAATGGATGGTGGTAGTACAAACATGAGAAAGTTAACCAGAAAAGGTAAATGAATATTAGGTGTCATATGCCTTGGCTAGGTTGGGAACGATTGTTCTCATTGTTGTGCATGGTGTGCACAAATAAAGGGAGTTCTCTTAACCTTGACCTTATGTTATTTGGTAATTATGTTATGATCATGATTATGTTGACGTTTATATATGTATACATGTATGTATGTGTTTATGTATGTCATGTTTGACAGGTCATCATGAATCATGATTATTTTATGCTAATGTTTTATGTATGTATGTATGTCGTTGACTGACTAAATCATTATTATTTTATGTTGATGCTTATATGTATATATGCGTATGTATGCATATTGTTATCTGACAAGGTCATGATTGTTTATGCTAATGTTTATGTATATGTATGTATCTATCTATGTATCTATGTCACTATCCCACAGGGTCATCAAGGATCATTCTTGTGGAGGAATGATTGCTTATGCAAGTGAATGGCATGACGAAGTTCCTGGTCTTATGGGAATCAAGTGGGAACAATAGTCATGACGAATATATGAGGTTAGTATAATGTGGATACAAATTGATATTGTATGATTGTATTATGCCTATGTTTATGTTGTGACAGGTAACGTTGAAGGATACATTAGCAGAATGAAAACAATGTGCTTTGCGACATGCTAGGATAAGCATGAATGGCAGAGAGACACTGGAATCAAGGTTGCCTGGTAGAGACAATGTGGTATCTGGATGTGTGGTACTACCATTGTGCATATATTGTATCTGTTGTACATGTTGCATATGTGATGTTGTGTGCATGTGGTGTTGTGTACATATAGTGTGTGTACATGTGGTGTTGTGTACATATAGTGTGTGTACATGTTGTTTATGCAATGTTATGTATAGGGTGGTACAGATAGTGTTGTGCGAATGTTGCATATGCATTGTTGGGATAGATGGTGCTATGTACATGTTGGATATGTAGTGTTGTGTACATATGGTAATGTGCACATGATGGATATGCGGTGTTGTATGCATATGGTGTTGTGTGCATGTTGGATATGTAGTGTTGTGTACATATGGTGATATGTACATATGGTGTTGTGTGGATGTTCTACATATGGTGTTGTGTGTAGGATTGTACAAGTGGTGCTGTGAGCATGTGGCACCGTGTACATGTTGTACATATGGTGCTGTGTGCATATGGTGTTGTGTACATGTGATGCTATGTACATGTGGTGTCATGTACATGTCGTGCATGTGGTACTGTGTACATGTCATATTGTGTACATGTTGTACAAGTGGTGCGACATACATGTGGCATTGTGTACTTGTTGTGCAGGTGGCGCTGTGTATATGTGATGTTGTGCACACATTGTGCATGTGGTGTGATGTACAGGTGGTACTGTGTATTTGTTGTATATATGGTACTGGTGTATGTGTGGTATTGTGTGCATGTCATACATGCTATGTTGCGGGCATGCGATACTATGTATGTGCATTATGTAGTCATGGTATCGTGACATGTGTATTCGTTATGTTGTATTTTGTGTATGTATATGTATTGGGTGGGGTTGTACATTGGATGCATTGTGTTTTACAATGGGTGGTGTAGGTAATGTGTGGCGGTGTACACCGTGTAATATCCCTTATTAGGAATATTCCTCAAACACAAGCAAACTCCAACCAGAGATGGACTGGGAGGGCATTTACCAGATATGTCGCCTTTGAAAAGAGGACAACATCCGGAGGCTACCTGGCCCTTTCCAGACTCTGTCTAAGAGTATAGGAGAACACACAAGTGGTATAATAGCCAAGAATGCTCAAAGAGATGCAAATAACAATGGTGCAACATATAAAAATATAACCATAAGCAGATACTCAAGAAATGCAGAGAGAAATGCTAAACCCTTTTATTATACTGAGTAAGAGAATGAGTATAGAAGGTGATAAAAAATATGGCACCTCGACTTGCACAAGGCAAGTGAAGATATACACTCAGAATAGCAAAGGAATGGCCCCTCTCTGAACTGCGTCCAAGCTGCTGGAGAACTGTTGTGCTGCTGCTGTTGCTAGAAATAAAATGAGGATTTGGGGCTGCTCCCCTCCTCAAAAAAGGCTAAAGCTCTGGAATCAGACTCTACTAGAGAAACCCAAAAAAACCCAGAAAGCTCTCCTGGAATGGCCGACCCCCGAAAATCACCCCCTTGGGGTTCTGGGCAGTCCCTTAATGCTCTGCGCTACCACTGAATGATACCCTCCAGAAATCTGCCTAAAACCTCTGCCAGAACTCTCCAATATGCAAGGGCTGAACCCCTGCTCTATCTCTCAACACAAATCCTATTGCAAACCCTCAACTCAGACTCCTATAAGAAAGAACTGCGTCATCCCTCCCAGTGCTGCGCAGTCCTCCAAACACCAATGAAAATGCTGCTGAAATGCTGATGAAACTACTGCTGAAAAGCCAAGGGAAATATCTTGCCCAAGCAGGCACTTGAAGTCCCCCGGGGCTAAGGGTGAGATCTCCGAATGGAGACACTCAATGCACTAAACAGTGCTGCAGACTAGCTAAATAGCCAGCATGCTCTAAGTCGAAATGACTATCACAAATTCTCATAAATGAATGATCAAAATGAGGGGGTTCCTCTCTCCTTTATAGCCTTTTCCTCTCTCAATCCCAAGGCTCACCTCCTTCTGCATGATTCCTCTCTTGCCACGTGTTTCTTCCCTCCTGCGCAGTCCCTCCATGTGTCTACGTGGGCTCCATTTCTACGTCCCCCTTTGGCCCCCTTGGCTCCCCCTTTAAGTCACAATGTTGTGCTACTAGGAAGTGAATTTTTATTCTAAAAGTGAGTTATTTCCCCCTTCCTAACTTTTTATTTACAAATAACTATAGAAGGCAAAAATTGAACAAAATCGAATATTCCAATTAGACATGGCTAATTAGGAATATTATAGTCTCTCCTGGAAAAATGTTGCTTGTCCTCAAGCAACTGAAGTGATGGATGCTGCAACATGTTCTCACTCTCCCAAGTGGCATCCTCATCCGAAAAATTCTTCCATCTCACCAAGAATTCCCGGACTGTCCTGCTCTGCAGCTGCCTCTCCCTAGTATCAACGATAGCCTCTGGTTGCAATACCAAATGCCCCTCATCATCCATGGGTGGTAGCTCATCTGTCACTGTCACCTGCTGCCCCAATGCCTTTTTCAGGCATGATACATGAAAAACATTATTAATCTTGCTGCCTTGGGGCAGCTCCAACTCATATGCAACCTGTCCAATCCTGCGTATCACCCTGTATGGCCCATGAAAGCGGGGCTTGAGCTTCTCAGCCCCCATCTGCTTCAGTGATGACTGTTGGTATGGCTGTAATCGTAGGTAGACCATGTCCCCTACCTCAAACTATCTCTCCACCTGACCCCTGTCGGCATACAGCTTCTGCCGGTTCTGTGCTATAGCCATGTTATCCTTGAGAGCTCGGAGGATATCCTGACTCTCTTGGATCCAAATCTTGGATCTAGGAGCCCTGCTATCACCAAACATCACGTCAGCAAAAGAAAAAGGATGATACCAATATAAGGCATAGAATGGTGACATACCAATGGACATGTGATGTGAAGTATTGTAGCAATACTCCCCCAGATGCAGCCACTTCAACCATGCTCGCTGCTGCGCACTGACATAGTTACGCAAGTAGCCCTCTAGCCACTTGTTAACTATCTCTATCTGCCCATCTGTCTGTGGGTGATAACTGGTACTCGGTATCAATTGTATCCCCACCAACTGGAAAAGCTCCTGCCAAAACCCGCCCATGAAACGGTTGTCCCTATCACTAACGATGGTCTTAGGAAGACCATGTAGCCTGAAGATCTCTCTGAAGAACAGCTCGGTCACCTGTGTTGTTGTATAGTGTGTGGATATGGCAAAAAAATGTGCGTACTTTGTCAGTCGATCAACAACAACAAAGATACAATCCTTGCCCTGTACCATGGGCAATCTTGAGATGAAGTCCATCGAAATACTCTCCCATTTCCCCTCTGGAATGGGAAGAGGCTGCGATAAACCCGCGGGGTGGCTCATCTCTCCCTTGTTCCCCTGGCAAACATCGCACTCCCAGATGTGCCAGAGTACATCCTCCTTGAGGCCCTTCCATGAGAACCTCTATCTAATGGCCTTGTAGGTTTTGGTAAACCCTTGATGTCCTGCCAATGGTGAATCATGTGATGCCTGGAGTATCTTCTTCTTGAGCTGAGACCCCTTAGTCAAGAAGATTCGGTCCCTGTAATAGATGATCTCATCGACCACCCTATACCTGTCATTTGCCACTTGCCCATCCAAAACCTCACATGCAAACCTATCCTTGGAGTACTCTACTAAGAGTCGATCCCTCTAGTCTATATCCAAGCTCATAAGAGACAACATGAAAGGGCATCTGCTACCACGTTGTTCTTACCCTTGACATACTCAATGTCAAAGTCATATGCTTGGATCTTACTGATCCACTTCTATTGCCTCTCCTGTAGCTGCTTTTTCTCCAAAAATAACTTGAGGTTGTTGTGATCAGTCCTCACCCTGAACCTGTTGCCCACCAAATACTGTCGGTACTTAGCCAATGCATGCATGATGGCCAACATCTCCTTGTCATATATAGAATACGACCTCTCGTGCAGAAGGAGTTTCCATCTCTCAAAGGCTATAGGGTGACCTCCCTACATCAACACTGTGCTGATCCCCTCTCCCGATGCATCACACTCCAAAACAAATGGCTACGTAAAATCTGGCAATGCAAGCACTGGGCAGCTGCTCATAACCTCCTTGAGCCTGTCAAAGGCTCATTGTGCTATATCCGACCAACTGAATGCCCCCTTCCTCGACAAATCTATTAGGGGTACAACAAGCTTTGAGAAACCTTTGACGAACTTCCGATAGTAAGTACAAATGCCAATGAATCCTCGAAGATCCGTCATGTTTCTCGGCTCTAGCCATTCTCTGATGGCCCTGATCTTCTCCTTGTGGACTCTCACTCCATCCACCCCTATGATGTGTCCCAGATACAACATCTTTGTTAACCCAAACTCACACTTGGAGAGTTTGGCATAGAACTGCTGCTTCTGTAAGATACGTAACACTATCTCAATGTGTTGGAGATGCTCCTCCCAAGTCCTGATGTAAATGAGAATATTATCAAAGAATAACAACACAAACTTCCTCAAGTGACTACAGAAGATGTGATTCATGCAGGACTGAAATGTAGCGAGGGCATTAGTTAGCCCAAAAGGCATCACCAAGAATTCAAAGTGCCCATAGTGACACCTGAAGGCAGTCTTGGGAATGTCCTGCTCCCTCATGCGAATCTGATGGTACCCAGATCTCAAATCAATCTTTGAGAAGAACCGTGCTCCTCCCAACTCGTCCATCAACTCATCGATCCTAGGTATGGGGTACTTTTTCTTCAGGGTCTTCTTGTTTAGTGCCCTGTAGTCAATGCACATCCTCAATGTACCATCCTTCTTCTTCACCAACACCACAAAAGAAGCAAAAGGACTCGTGCTTGGTTGAATGTGCCCAAGAGCCAGCAAATCCTAGATAGCCCGCTCAATCTCATCCTGATAGGCTTGGGGTGCCTATAGGGGGTGGTGATCACTGCTTGTATGCCCTGCTCAAGCTCGATGGTGTGCTCAAACCCCCGATTTGGTGGCTGTCCTGGTGGAATCTCCCCGAACACTATGGCATACTGATCAAGGATGGAATGTATCTCTGGATGTACCGTCTGCCCTGTAGTCCCTGCCTCTGATGCATGTAGCTCCACTGCCCACTCTATGTCTCCCTTTCGAAAGACTACCTCCATCTAATGAGCCGAGACAGTCTGGGGCGGATATGTGTGCTGTCCCTGCATCTTCTCATGCCTCCCTATCTTCTCATCATCCCACTCCATCTCTAGGGTCTTCCAATCCATCATGACCTTCCCTAGAGTGATAAGCCACTGAACACCCAATATCATGTTGGTGTCCGGAATATTGACCATGAAAAAGTGGTCAGTCAATGTGTAGGTGCCCATCGTTACTGAAAGCTCTGGAACATAATGAGCACATGTCATGGTCTGATCTCCTGGGACCAAGACTAAAAACCCATTGAAGCTCTTTGTCTGTATACCTCTCCACTCAACCATGTGTACATCGATGAAGTTGTGGGTCGCCCCACTGTCAACCAAAACTGACACTCACTGGCCACGTACTATCCCTCGTATGTGTAGCATCAGATACTTGGGAACTCCTTGCAATGCTCCAAGGGCCCCTCCGGTGGGTGCAAAAGATGCACCACCTGCCGCTGGCAATGGAGGTGGAAAAGGTCCCTGTATGGCATGGCTATCTCCTACCTCCACATCATCCTCGTCATCCTATTCTCCGCTGCTCTTAGAGAAGACCTAAATAAAATGTGCTTTACCAGCAGCACATCTATGTCTCGATGCCCACGGCTCCTGACATGTGAAGCACAACCGCTTCTTCTTCAGCTCCCTCCTGACATCGTCATCAATCTGTACTCATCCTGGATTCCCCTTTGGAGGTGGAATCCTCACATCCTTCCCCTTAGACTGAAAAGCCTGTCTCTAGGGGTAAGGTGTCCGAGTCCTGGGTAAGACATCCTGTAAATCCCGGGTCCTGCTGATAGCGTCCTGGAGTGTGGCTGGTCTAGTGGATGGGACTAAACCCTGAAGTGGCTCTGCTAACCCCTAAACATACATATAGACCCTTCGCACCATGGATAGGTCTGGCACCATCACAAAGACCCTCAAGAAATCTGCAATGTAGGTCTCTGGGCTCCCTGTCTGTTTGAGCCTCGTCAACTCAACAAAATGCTGCTTTGAATCCCTCCGATCAAATCGCTCCATCAATCTCCCGGTAAAATAAGCATATGTTGTCACTGTAGAGTGCTTGAGTGTAACCATCCCATGAAACCACCAATCCTAGGCCTCACCATCCAAATGCAATGTTGCCACCTTGATGGCCTCTGTCTCTGACATTTGGTTAAGCTGGAAATAAATGTCCAGCTTCTCCACCCAAGACTTTGCTGAACTGTTTGATGAACCATCAAACGTAGGTAAGTGGAATCTACTCGCTGCACGGTGGGTGTCACCATCATGGTAATGCCGGTACCCTCTGTGATGGTCACGGGGTCTACTATCCCGCTGGAGCTGAACAAAATATCTGAATGAGAGGGCTTCCATAAACTCCTGCCCATAGGCCTGGTACTCTGCAAACTAATCGCCCATATGTCTGGGCTTTGCCCCCTGCTGGGCTACGGCCCCTGTGTTTGCTCCTAAGAAAGTGGGCATGGTAGAGCATGTAGGGGCATGTGAGGCCACATGTTACGCAGTATTACGTTGCTCTGGCAAATGGTGAGATGCACCCGATCCCTCACCAACATGGAAAATTCGTGGGCTCTCACGCTATCTAGCCTCCACTGCTGTGAATCTCTGCCCCATCACCTCAATCCGTCTCTACAGATCTTGCACCAATTTAAGGATCATGTCCACAAATCTATTCCCATCATCATTTGCCATCGGAGCCTCCTGCTCTACGTCCACCATAGGCTCCTTTTGTTTTGCATCCACCACAGGCTCCTCCTGTTCTGCCTCCACCACCGGAACACAATCTCCCTCTCTGTACGTGTTCTCCAACCTATGCCCAATGTCTCTGTATCTCCGACCTTTGTAACAGATGTAGGGTTTTTCCCCCGGTGTCATATATTGCTAGCTCCACAGGCTGATCTAGATCTATGCTCTGATACCACTGTAATATCCCTTATCAAGAATATTCCTCAAGCACAAGCAAACTCCAACCAGAGATGGAATGGGAGGGCATTTACCAGATATGTCGCCTCTGAAAAGAGCACGAGATCCGGAGTCTACCTAGTCCTTTCCAGACTCTGTCTAAGAGTATAGGAGAACACACAAGTGGTATAATAGCCGAGAATGCTCAAAGAGATGCAAATAACAATGGTGCAACATATAACAATATAACCATAAGCAGATACTCAAGAAATGCAGAGAGAAATGCTAAGCCCTTTTATTATACTGAGTAATAGAATTAGTACAGGAGGCGATAAAAAAGATGGCACATCAACTTGCGCAAGGCAAGTGAAGATATACACTCAGAATAGCAAAGGAATGGCCCCTCTCTGAACTACGTCCAAGCTGTTGGAGAACTATCGTGCTGCTACTGTTGCTAGAAATCAAATGAGGATTTGGGGCTGCTCCCCTCCTCAGAAAAGGCTGAAGCTCTAGAATCAGACTCTACTAGAGAAACCTAGAAAAACCTAGAAAGCTCTCCTGGAATGGCTGACCCCCAAAAATCACTCCCTTGGGGTTCTACACAGTCCCTCAATGCTCTGCGCTGCCACTGAATGACACCCTCCAGAAATCTGCCTGAAACCTCTACTAGAACTCTCCAATATGTAAGGGCTAAACCCCTGCTCTATCTCTTAGCACAAATCCTGCTGCAAACCCTCAACTCAGACTCCTGTCAGAAAGAACTACGTCATCCCTCCCAGTGCTGCGCAGTCCTCTAAACGCTGATGAAACTGCTGCTGAAATGCTGATGAAACTACTATTGAAAAGCCAATGGAAATACCTTGCCTGAGCAGGCACTTGAAGTCCCTCGGGGCTAAGGGTGAGATCTCCGAACGGAGACACTCAATGCACTAAACAGTGCTGTAGACTAGCTAAACAACCAGTGTGATCTAAGTCGAAAAGACTATCACAAATGCTCATAACTGAATGATCAAAATGAGGGGTATCCTCTCTCCTTTATAGCCTTTGCCTCTCTCAATCCCAAGGCTCACCTCCTCCTGAGTGATTCCTCTCTTGCCACATGTTTCTTCCCTCCTGCGCAGTCCCTCCATGTGTCTGCGTGGGCTCCATTTCTACATCCCCCTTTGGCCCCATTGGCTCCCCCTTTAAGTCACGACATTGTGCTACTAGGAAGTGACTCTTTATTCTAAAAGTGAGTTATGTCCCCCTTCCTCACTTTTTATTTACAAATAACTATAGAAGGCAAAAATTGAAAAAAATCGAATATTTCAATTAGCCATGGCTAATTAGTAATATTACACACCGGGTGTAGGCACATGTACTGTGTTGTATTTTACACTGGGTGTATGTGTATGTGTGGTATGTCAGGTGTAGGTGCATGTATTACATGGTGTTGTATGTCATGTGTGGTTGTATGTGTGTGATGCAAATTATGTGTATGTCCACATCGTTGAGGAGAAGGTATTGGGTGTTTGTTGGGTGTGGAAACCGATCTAGAGTGCGAATGGAATAAAGACAAAGGTAGAAGCTAAGGATTGATTAAAGGATAAGTATTAACATTTTATTTCATTTTTATTATGCATGTGATTTATGATGATTACATGTGATTTGTGATTTTGGTGTATGATGGTTACATGCGATTTATGATTTTGATCTATGATGGTTGTGTTTTGAGCTAAACTAATGTAATATGTTTATTCATGATGATTTGATCAAACAATTAGTTTGACTTGTTGTGACAGGAAGTAATCAGGATTGCAAGTATACCTTATTGACTAGCCACCAATGAGGTATGATTTGAAGTTATTTCAATTTATTTGAATCTGATGGAAATTTTGTGCTTGGTATAGGAAAGCATGAACATGCCCAATTGGGTGGTTGAAATCGAATACAAGAATTAGTAGCAACAACGAAAGAAATTAAAACGGGTAGCAGTATGCTGGTAAAGCACTTTAGGAGCAGGGCCATTGTGGGACACTGGTACCCAATAATGCCCATTGATTTCCATGTGCATGCTATGACCAATATGATGGTTTTGAGGCAGGTAAATGCCTTGGTTGTTTGATTTTCTGATGCGAGGAAGCCTTGCCAAGGGATGGATCGCCCAGGATATGGGATGCCAGGGAACTTGGAAGGTGAGTGACTACACGGAAGGGGGTGACCAGATTTCCTGAGGGACTGCGTAACTAAGAAGGAAAGGCAAGGGACATATTTGTTTTGGTCATTAGCATTGCCAAATGGAATCAGATGCACATTGGGAGTGTGCCCTGAAATAATGAGCCGGTAGCTGTTCACTAAGAGGATAAGTGGCGCAGGATTATAACGTTGGACATTGGATGCAGATTTTAACTTGCAGTATATTATGGTCTTCCTGGGGAGGAGGTGAATCTTGGTATTACTTTGAGGGTGGAGGTGTGAGCCTCTGGATTCCCTTGTTGCAGATGTAGGCATCATATCCTTTTATTTTTTGGCTGAGAAAATGTGTATGTGTGTATATGTGGTTATTATTGTAAATACTGTAATGAGCTGTGTTATAAAGCTCTAGTAAACAATATGTTTGTCATGTTTTCAGCAGTTGGTCATTGTAAATACCGCAACAAGACGTGTTATAAAGCTCCATGGACAGTATGCTTTGTTGTTAGCAATCTTGTTGGTTATAGGTGTCATTGAACACTGAGGATGGTGTTCCTCCAAGGGGGAGGGTTCTGTAATAGCCCTGGTTAAAAATCCATGTAAAAATATATTTAAGGTCACTGTGATGGGACACATATTCCACGTTGAATGGTGGGCATACATCCTAGTGGGTGTTAATTTAAGATATTATGGCTAAAGGAAATTGGCAAAGGTAATGGCTAAGGCTTTGGAAAAGCAAATGGCATTTTGGCACATTTATTTATGAAAATAAAGGAAATTAGGAGAAAAGGAAGGTGAAAGGTCACAGGTTGCATGTGAGGAGGAAAATGAAGGAAAATAATGGAAAATGAAGAAAATATAGGCCTCATTGATAAAAAGGCTTATGAGGATCAATGTGTAAGCTTTTTCTCAGGTTTTGCATTGGATCAAGAAAGGAAAAGAAGTAAAGAGGAAGGAAGGAGCAAGCAAGGAAGAGCAGGACCAAGTAGCTACAACATGATGCCTTGTAGGTATCTATTTGCATGTGTATTTTCCTTGCTAGATTTGGCATGCATGGTATTGAATGTGGTTCTTTTCTATGATGGCATGGGTTTTGCCAAGTGTGACAATGTTTTCAGTTGAGCCTTTCCATTTATGAATATCCATGGTGTGATGGGGTTCTCATGTTTTGGTTGAGCTGGATTGCCAGATCAATTCAAATCTGAGCGATTTGGATCTCCGAAAGATAGAGCACATGGCATAGTGGTCCCTAAATGAGACTTTGGATCATGGTAAAGCCACTGGCCTAGTGACCCCTGAGCCAGATTGTGGGTTGCATTAAATCCAATATTGTATTGCCTTGGTGGGCCTAGGTATCCTTGCTAGTGAATGGCAGGATATACGGTAAATCCAAGAGGTGGTTTGATCTCCGTTGGGCCTAGTAATCCCAGGTTTGGGATATGCAGTAAAGCCTAGAGAGTGGGTCTCGATTTAGGTCCTAATGATCCACATTTGGATTGTGGTAAAGCCTAGAGAGTGGGTCTCGATTTAGGTCATAGTGATCCACGTTTGGATTGTGGTAAAGCCTGAGAGACTAGGAGATAGGAAAATTTCTCACAGTGTAGGTGGAGAAATTTGGTGGCATCCATGATTGTTTAGCTTAGTGATTGGGTGGAGATCATGGTAAATCCTTTTATGACATGTTTATTGTTTTGGCCTAGTGATCCGGGATGGATTACAGTAAAGCCTGGTTTCTATTGATGTGGGTGAGGTGGTTTAGCCTCGGTATGCCCTGGTTGGTTCTTTTGGTTTGAGTCCTACATTCATGCTTGGAATATGGCACGAGGGTGAATGGATGAAGAGAGATTTGGCTCACCCATTCTATGGTTGGGTGGAATGTGGTAGTCCCATCTTGGGTTTGGATTTTGCATCATTAATGGAAGGTTATTTCTCCTTGTATTTCTATGAGTATTATAATAATTTCTATGTGGATCATATGGTTGTGATTTCATTGGCATTTCTACTGCTATTATGCTAGTTATGCATGTGTTTTATGACAATGGCTATGTATGGATCTCATCTATGCATTTTACTTGTAAATGAATGGACAATGTATCTATGTCCTAATAATGCAACAAATTGTATAAGGGAATAATGGTTCTTAGCGATTCTCAGATAAGTATGAGATCCCTATGCTCAATTATGTTGTTTACACCTGTAGATTACATATTTGTGACATGTTTGACGAAATGATTGTCATGGCTAGTAGGGGTCTGGTTAAGGGCTTGTTCAAGTACTTGCTTTAGCATCACTCTGTTACTTTACTGTTTTTAAGATGTCATGCAACTTTGGGCAGTGACCTGGGCTCTAAGCCTGAAAAAGTGGCTTAAATCCCTGGGACGCTGACACAGAACTTGACAAAATAGTCCGTAGATGCTAGAATTCCTATAACATGAGAGCATCCAGAGCCTCCTGGATGCTAGTTGGCCTATAGTATGAGAGATTCCAAAGGTCAAGTGGTAAAAAACTTCAGTGGGACCTAGGGGATAGCTACCTGAAGTGTTGGGATGGTTCTCAAGGTTGCTGTAGCTGATGTAGAAGGTATGTATGATGTGTTTCTATTGATTCCATTTCCTTAAGGTCATAAAGGAGGTTGAATCTGATCATAGTAGCCTCTCGTCACATGTTTACCCCGGTTGGTCGGTTACTTGGGTAGATGTGGGAGGAGGGCATTACAGAAAGAAATTACAATTTAGTTGGAAGATGAGGAGAAAGATATCTTTCAACACACACACACGCACGCACACACACACACACATATTATAATTTAGTTGGAATATGAGGAGAAATATCTCTTTCAAACAACTTGAAATAAGAATTATTTTGCAAACATTTGATAAATTCTTCTCTTGTGAAGGGTTTATGATATAAGTTTAATATATGACCATTAAAAAGGAAGGTAATATTTTCTTCATCAATAGTCTTGATTCTAACTACTCCACTATTAAAGACAATATCTATCTCATAGGGACCAAGCTAGTGTGTCTGGAATTTTCCTTGGAAATCTTTGAATTTAGAGTAAAAAAGAAGAGGCCAGTCACCTGGCTTGAATTTCTTAATTTTTATGATTTTTTCATGCCATCTTGATATTTTCCACTGGACTATTTGGTTCTTTGGATAGTATATTATCGTATCTCATATAGCTCGTTCAACTATGCTAACCTTTATTTTTGAGCTTCAAATAGATCAAGGCCCAACTTTGTTGTTGTTTTAAAAGTCTCCACTTGGAATTTAGTTGGAAGAAAAGCTTGCTTTCCATAGATAAGATCATATGGAGCGTGTCTAGTAGTATTTATCCATGTGGTATGGTATGTCCAAAGTGCCTCTAGAAGCCTTTCTGCCCAATCTCTTTTGTGCAAGTGTACAATATTGGTAAGGATTGCTTCAAGTACCTTATTGGTAGATTCCACTTGTCCATTGGCTTGTAAATGTTATGGAGTATACTTTCAACGTTTGATCTTGTATTTCTCCATAATTTTTTACACCTACTTGGATTTGAATTGAATAACCTGATATGTCACGAGTAAAAATACCAAAACGAGTAAAAATATCCTCAAAAAATGTAACTACAACATTTTCAGTAGCAAAAGGAAGTGGTTTAACTTCTACCCATTTTGTAACATAATCCGTAAAACCAATTATATACCTTTTATGCTTATATGGAGGATTGATTGGACCAACAAAATCTAGAGCCAATTTTTCAAAAGGCTCTATAGTTATCTGAGGTTGCAGAGGAATCTAGTCTGATATAATAGGTTTTCCCATTCTTTGGAAACTATCACATTTCTTGACATGTCCTTGGCATCTCTAGAAAGAGAAGGCCAATAGTATCCCAAAAAAAGGACTTTGTAAGTAGTTATTCTATCATCAAAGTGTCCTCCACATGGTTCATCATGGCAAGCTTTTAATAGATCTAGTACTTCACCCTCTCGATCACATCTTTTGATGATGAGATCATGTCTAGTTTGGTACAATTCTCCCTCTATCCATGAATAAGGTGCACTAGATTTGATGACTTCCTGTTTTTCTTTGGCTAATATTTGTGGGGAAAACTTTCATGTAACCAAATAGTTAACAATATCTGCAAACCAAGGAGTTTTAGTAGACATTGCAAAAATATATTCATCAAGAAAATTATCCTTGACAGGGGTATTATTATTATCATTCTGCATCTTGGAAAGGAAATCAATGATTATGTTTTCTTTTCATGGTCTATCCAGAATAGTAATATTAAATTATTGTAATAATAACAACAATCTAGTAATCTTGCCATTAGTAATTAGTTTTTTCATTATATATCTAATAATAAAATGATGTGTATGAATGGAATTTTCATAATGGGTGATATAATGTCGAAACTTATTAATCGCATGAACAATAACTAAAAACTCCTTTTTTGTTACCATGTAATTTAACTCTATATGAGTCAAATTTTGACCTATGTAATAAATAGCATAAGGACTTAGCTATTTTTGTCCCAACACAACTCCTAAAGCTGCATCTGAAGCATCAATTGAAATATGAAAAGGAAGAGACGAATTAGGTCCTCTTAGGATTGGTGCTTTAGTAATTTTCTACTTCAATGATTCAAATGCTATATGGCAGCCAGAATTCCAAACAAAATCACAATATTTTTGTAAGAAGTTTAAAAAGTGGAGAGGATATTTTGTGAAGTTTTTTATGAATCTTTTGTAATATCATGTAAAACCAAAAAAAATTCTAACATCACTTTGACATGTAGGAACTGAAAATTTAGGAATTATTTCTACCTTAAATGCATCCACTTAATTCCATCACCTAAAATATGGTGGCATAAAACAATTCCTCCATAAAACATTTCTCATGACTTAATGAAATATTTGCTTCTTTACATCTAATGAGAGATTTTTCCAATTTTTCAAGAGCTTCAAAAGTATTTCTATAGACAATGAAATCATCCATGTAAACTTCTACACAATCATGAATTAAATCAGAAAAGATACATAAAACTACTCTTTGGAATGTTGCAGGTGCATTACATAACCCAAAAGGAAGTACCCTATAAGCATATGTACCCCATGGACATGTAAAGATTATTTTATCCTAATCCTTTGGTGCCAATTGGATTTTTTTATATCCACTGAAACTATCAAGAAATGAAAAGTATTTCTTCCTTGCTAAGGTATCTAGTACTTGATCAATAAAAGGTAGTGGAGAGTGATATTTTAAAGTAGCCTTATTGAATTCCTTATAATAAATGCACACTCTCTATTTTCCATTATTCTTAGGAACAATCACTAAAGGTGAGACCCATTCAATATCTAATATTAGATAAATAAGATTCACATTAAGCAACTTTTAAAATTCCTACTTAATAATTTCTCTCAGATTGGGATTCATTCTTCTTTAAGGTTGTATAAACAGTTTGCCATTTTCTTTAATGTAAATGTGATGCATACATGTGTTGAGATAAATTCCTTTCATATCAGTGTATTTCCATGCAGATGCAGAAGAATGTTTCTGTAGCATCTTTATCAATTTACTCTTTTGAAATCCTTCCAAGTTATCATTAATGTTTAATGTTTTTCCTAGAAACATTTCTACTAAAGAGTTGCCGAAATTTTTCATAGAATGTAAAGATATTTGATGAGATGATAAATATTAAATATTACATTGTTCTTGAAAACTTTTATCTTGTTCATAATATGAAGAAGAATCATTATTATTCATCAAATTTATCAATTGATCCTCTTCATATATTTGTGAAAGAGTAAATATTGGTTGAATGTCCTCAAAGTCTTCATTATCATCATCAATCCAAACTTCACTTTCTACTTTAGTTATTTTTTTAGCAGGTGGATACAATGTGAATCTCTTAGTAGAATTACCATAAGAAATGTACATATCACCAGATCTACAACTTATGAATGCATCAACTGTAGCTAGCCAAGGTCTACCAAGGATCAATGGATGGCCTCCTAGATTATTCTTGGGAGTTAAAATCATAAAATCAATAGGATACTCCCATGAATCTAAATATACAGACACATATTCTAATATACCATCTAGTTTAATAACAAATCTATCTGCTAATTATAGTAGGGTTGGGGTATATTGAAGATTAGGAAGCTTTAATTGATCCATAGTTTGTTTGCTCATGATATTATGGCTGCTCCTAAATCAATCAAAGTATTTGGAATTTCAATACCATTGATGTGTTTTTTTATAATAGGGTTACACAGATATGGTTTCCCCATCATAATATTTGCAATATTTCCTACCAATTGAATCTTTTTAACATCTTTTCTTTTTATTCTTGGTTTTTTAATGCATAACTCCTTTATTATTTTTGCAAATATAGGTATTTCCTTTATAGCTTGAAGTAAAGGAATTTTTATGCAAATATTTTTCAATTCATCTCGCATATCATGTTCAAGTAAAATAATTTTCCTTTCTATTCCTTTATCAATTTCAAGTCTGTTAGGAAAATGAGGATTTTGTAGGGAAACATAAGGTTATTATACTAGAGGAATTGTAGGAGTTGTATTTATTCGGTTGTCATCTAATTGTGTAAGAACATCTTCCTTTCCTTTAATGTATCTGATCTCAAAGTCAAACTCACTGAGCGTTGCCAACCATCTAGCTTGCCTAGCATTCAAATTTGGTTGGTCAAGGAAGTATCTCAGCCCATTGTGGTCACTCATCAACACAAACCTCTTGCCAAAAAGATAGTGCCTCCACATCTTCAATGCATGAATGATCCCTGCCTCAAGATAATGTGTCACATAGTTATGGTTGTGCTCATCATGGAAAATTTTAGGGGCTAATATTCGTAGGTGGGCTAATTTTCCATGATTTTTCCAAAAACAATATTTGCCAATTTCAATTTTTTATAAAAATGATTCACCCAAATTTTACAATCTAAAATTATTTTACCTTAAAAATTGCCAACATTATATAGAGAGTATATATAAAATCATTATAAATTTGAATAATTTTACAAATACATCAATAAACATTTTATGGTTAGCCTATTATGCACTAGTGAGATTTACCATTGCTTCTAAACTTCAAGATAATTTTCCATCCTTAAAATTTTCTCTGGTGCTCATTTAGTTTCCTTGACTGATAACATACCACCTATCCCTCTTGCATCAAGACTCCACCAAGTCCTCTCTTGCAAGCATATATACACACCATGAACTCTTTATCTAGATCTGTGATATTGAGAACTCGAGCATTTGTCAACAACTGCTTCAACTGCTCAAAACTTGCTGCACATTCCTCTTTCCATTCAAATTTCTTTCCTTTCCTCTAGAATGATGTAATAGGATCATAGGTAATCCATGAGAATTCTTGTTAAACCTCTTGTAATAACTTGCTATCCCCATGAAGGATCTGACCTCAACCACATTTCTAGGAGTTTCCCATTCCATTATAGCTCTGATATTTTCCAGATTCACTTCTATGGATTCCTTTCAAATAATATGTCCTAAGTAATGTACCTTTGTTTGAAAGAAACTGGATTTACTAAGATTGACATACAACTGATACTCTATTAGCAATATCAATACTACTGCTAAGTGTTCTACATTCCCTTCCTCATTCTTAGAATATCTCAATATATCATCAATGAATACAATCACAAAATTTTCTAGATAAGGACATAACACACTATTCATCAAACACATAAAATTATATATAGCATTAGTCAAACCGAAAGGAACGCAAAAAATTCATAATTCCCATACCTGGTCCAAAAAGCAGTCTTGTAGATGTCCTCTTCATTGATGCATACTTGATGATATCATGATCTGAAATCAATCTTTGAGAACACTATTGCTCCCTTCAACTGATTAAACAAGTCATCAATCCTCGACAACAAATACCTATTCTTGATCGTCACCTTGTTCAACTACCTATAGTCAATGCACAATCTGAGATTACTATCCTTCTTCTTTAAAAACAACACTGGTGCACCCCAAGGTGATAAACTTGGCCTAATGTATCTCTTATTAAGAATTTCCTTCAACTGCAACTTCAATTCCACTAATTATGGAGTGTTCTTCCTGTAAGGTTCCTTTGATGCTGGTTCCGCTCCTGGTACCAACTCAATAGAAAAGTCCACTTCCCGTTGGGAAGGAAACTCTGAAATATCTGCTGGGAATACATCCTGAAACTATTGCAAGAGATGGTACCTCTTCAATATTTGTGCATACTCATCATCCTTACCCTTGTCACTAGAAATATGCACTACAAACAATACACACCCTTTCCTACAACTATGCTTTTCCTGCATAGCTGTGACCATCCTCACTGATGTAGGATTCTTCTTTCCCTGCAATTTTCCCTTTTCCCCATTATCATCCAGGAAATCGATAACCTTGTCACAACAATATATTTTGGTCTTGTGCAGGTACAAACAATCTATACCGTGTTGGGACTTTCGTTTTTTAGGAACTAAGGAGTTTTGGTGATAAGTTAAAAGGTAGATGACAAGTGGTGGAGATAGCCATTGGAAAGCTACAGAATAGACAACTGGGAAAGAGGAAGGAACTCAACGAGGACTGGCAGTTGCAGAGGAACAATGGAAAGAATCACTCACAACCGAGTGGGAAAAGAACAATGAAAACTAAGAAATAGGAAAAACTGAGCAAGGAAGAAGGTGAAGACCCCGATAAAGAAATGGTAGTCCAGGCTGACATGTAAAGATAAGGAAGGATGAGTGAGAAGGCAGAGGAAAATAGGATACTGGAATAATGTTGTGAAGCTAGTAGAGATGCTATGTGTCTGCTATTTTATATGATTATGTATTGACCTGTCTTGTGATTCTGTACTATGGGAAAGAGGCTGTTGAGCCCAATGTAATGACATTGCTGCATAGATTAACGATGACGAATACTTATTGGAACAATTGTGTATTAGTTGAATGATGATCTGGTTCTTTAAATTTTTTATATATGTGTATATCTAAGTAGTCTTTCCTTTATAAGAATGCATGACTTATTACGATCATGCTTCTGTGTGGTATGGTTTAGTGTTCTTTGATTCTTGTCTCACTAATGTGATTCCTCCCGATACTATATTTCAATCCCAATCTAACTAAGGTCATAACACACCTTGGGTGAGACTCCTTACCCATTTTGGGTAAGGTGAAAATGTTGGCGTTGTGCTAGACTACAATGAAACTTTGTTGGCCCCTATGCCTGAAACCGGGGTCTCAACTTGTTGTTATTTTTGTGCCAACAAATGGGTCCATTGTTGGGACCCTGAAATTTTAGAAAGGGTTTGGAATATGGTATCGAGGATCTTTAAGAAAGATCTACAAAACTGGTGGCATGAGCAAGTGGACCGGTTCGTGTCTCCACAAGCTCAACTCTACTGACAAAGCATAGGGAAGTTGAAAGAAGATATATTATACTTGAAAATGGATATCAATACAAGATATTTTGGTGCAAGTTTCCAGAAGATATTTACAACTAGTTGTGGAGATTGCAAGTAAAAGGAAAAACTAGTGGAAAAAACCAATCTCGCCATGCCTGGACTCAAGAAGATCTTATCGAGCTACATCGCCTTGACACAAATCTTCCACGAGTTGTAGATTTTTGAGTGCAGACCATGCTAGAGGGATACATTATTGATTTTGTAGCAGAGAGTCATCAATATTTTTCTAAAGCCAAAGATGTTTTTAGGTTGGGATTGTGAGGAAAGCTACTGAAGGAGATCCCTCTGTGGATTAAAGTTATAATGGTGGAAGAAAACTTGTTGGTGTTCCAGAAGCCAAACATGGTAGCTTAAATGCATAGTACTGGGGGAAGGACCTAAAGGGAGGGATGCTACCAAGCGGGGAACTATGAGAATGTCACAAGAATGGAAGTATATGAATTTTTAAAGGCCAGGGATCTGAGGGCACAAAGGAGAGCGTTGATAACTGAGAAATGGCAGGAGAGGGCTCTACAGGCAATTAAGAGGCGACAACATAATTTACACCAAGCAGGAGAAATGTTAAGAGATCCGAAAGAGGAAGAAATTATGGAAGTTGGTCCAGTGGGAAGAGCAAAGATGAGTGCACCGACTATGGGTCCGGAGAGTGATAGGGACCCACCTCTACAAGTAGAAATGAAAATGTTGTATGAAAAGGGCCACTAAGGCTTGGACGAAGGCCTGGATGATGACATGCATTTTGCTATAAGGAGACTATTTGCTGAAAATGATGCATCTAAATGAATTAATGATGTTCCTCCCTGAAGCTCATGTAGTATCTCCCCCAACCTTCCCCTAGTACTCTATCATAATGTTGATAAATTTCTATCTAAGTTAATCAAAAGTATAAGAGTTCACAGTGTGCATGTTAATTACAAAGCTAGTGCTAGTAATAGTGGAACTAGTAATAGTGGTATGAATCAGCAAGGATCATTGCAGCCTGGGTTGCGAGGATTTGTACTCCTTCCACAGGATTAGTCAAATATGGCGGGATCATTCACCAAGTATCGTGAGTTCTCTGGTAAATGGAATGATGATGTAGAGAAGCATTGGTATCTATGTGAAGCCATTTAGAGGGCCCTCCAGACACCAGATGATGTCAAGTTAATTGAATTCCAAACCACTCTTAGAGAAAGAACATTGAGATGGTTCATAAAGCGATTAGAGCTACACAATAATACAACTGTAGGTGATGTTAAGAGGGATTTTGTGCAAGAATTTAAGCTTCCTCAGACCAATCAATAGGGGTTGTTAGAACTATGGGAGATAAAAAAACCAGAAGGAGAGATTGCATGGGAGATGATGCAAAGATTCAAGTATGCGATTGGTAAACTAATATACCCAATAGATCCAAATCATCAACGAGACTGGTTTATCGAAGCATTATTGCCTCTCACCCATACGCCATTGACGCAACAGAAAATTGATACGCTGCAAGATGCTTCAAAGTAAGCAAGTCGGATTGAAGCTATGGTGGAATATCCACATGAGTATCAGGGGGGAGAAACACTCATGATCCGTCCATATTAGTTCTAGAACATCAAATTGTGAACCTGACAGAGAAGTTGAAGTATCTGCAACCGGCACCACTGACGCAACTGAATGTATGATGTACAAATTTTTTATTGGAAGGTCATGTTTCTACGCAATGCCCAAGGTTGCGGGTCCCAAATACTACATCTACGCCAGTGGGACCACCTAGATCTACACCCACTGTAGGAGTTTCACATGTAGGGACACAAGGATTGTACATCGAGCGCAACCAATTTCATGCATTCCCGAATCAATATAGTTCAGCACAAAAGAAGTACTATGAGATATGCAGAGGATATGGGCACCCACCTCATCTTTGTCCAATACTACAAAAATAATCTAATGTTCTAAAAAACGCCTATTGTGAATTTTGTGCTTCAACAACTCATCATACTAATTAGTGTAGGGCACTAGATGCCCGAGCTGACCGATTGGAATGATCAACCTTATGAATCAATGAGACTCCTCGAGGATGAGGAGGAGGAGGAACAAGGGGAGGTAGGATAGGAGGCAGAGGCCCAGTTTGTTGTTATAACTGTGATCAAGAAGGGCATGTTGCATAAGATTTCCCACTACCTAGAAGACCATGGTGCTCTTAGTGCAGGGTCAACACACATGCAAGAGATGATTGTCCAGAGTTGATTGCAAGATGGGAAGAGAACAACCACCAAAGGGGAGTAAATTTGATTAATATAGAGCCAAGGTTTCCAGATACAACCCCCTCTCATATATCAACATAGTCACCCATGGAAGAAAAAATTCTATATCTGACATAGGAGCCACTAAACAACCCAAGATTATAAGACCGACTTCCCCAAAGAGCTCATATGACCCTGAAAAACAGAAGCGATATTAAAAAGAAGCCACAAAGACTTCAAAAAAATTAACACTAGGTAGAGGGCCACAGGAGGAGCATCCAAGAGCCCTTAAAGCTAAGAGCCCAAACCCACTGCAATCCAATGCTCAACCCATATAAGAATGGTTCAAATTATTTCTTCAAATTGTGAATGATGATTAGATGTTGGGACAATTGCATAAAATCATGAAAGCTTCCATCATGGATGGGGTGGTTGAGGGAGAAATCATCCCTGTCAACCCAACTAAAATACACTTTAGGAGGGTGCGGAGGAACAAGAAGAGAACGGGAAGGGAGTTCCAGATCAACGCTCAGATTGCGGGTTTCCAAATTAAAGATACCATGTTGGAACTAGGCTCAGATGTCAAGATTTTGCCAAGAAATACTTGGGAAGCCCTAGGAAGGCCTAAGATGATGTTTTCACCAATCCATATGCATATGGAAAATCAATATTGTATCCTCCCGGTCAGATGGATGCAATGCGTGGAAGTTGATAGAACAAGGGTGAAGACCTATGTAGACTTTGAAGTGATAGACATCATGGGGGACAAGGACCCCTACCCAGTGTTTCTTGGGATAGAATGGGCTTTTGATAGGTATGCCACAATTGATTTAAAGAAGGAACTTATGAATTTTGAAGTAAAAGGGGTTAGAGTGATCCAACCCCTAGACCCTTATCAAGGACCAAGGTTCACAGAATTGACATATGACGGGGAAGAACGAGAATTGTTGGATCAACTATATAGACTAACAGTAGGAAGAAGGGAGTATTAAATCAACCCAACAACAGATGGGTCCATCAGCTGGAAGAGCATATAGAGTTCAGAGGTAGGCTTGGAGGCCGCTTGGGATGATTGGCAAAAAGGTGGATATGAAATCAACACTAGGCATTACACCAAAATCCGTTAGATGGACATCGAGGTATGAGAATTACCTATCTTCAATGCTATAGATTTATTCAATTCTTTTATCAACAGAGTTGATGCAACTGTTCTTGAAGAACACAAAGTTACTCTAATGAATTTTGCATTACAAGAAACACTGACAAGGTGGTGGGGAGTTCACCGCAACTACGTCAGAGAATGGGAGAAGATCAAAATATCATGGAAGTCAGATTTCGATAAGAAGGGGAGTACCCTCAGGATTTTGTGAAGTACATGGGGGACTCTGACCCTTGACAACATTTACAAGAATGTAAGGACAAATGGAATAGGGAAGGAGTTCCAAAGGAGTTGTGGGTGCATGGTTTTATACACACCCTAAGGACCTTTCCAAAATCATTGTATCTACAAGAATAAACAAGGAGACAGACTAGAGTTTGGGATCACTTGGCTGATTAGTTTTTCAGCAACTTTTCCTTATCAAACAATGACAAAAGGCTGACCGAGGTGTTGCATGATGTCAAGAGAGTTATTCATACAATAAGCCATCTAATGGAGGGACGCATAGACCAGAGTACTCTAGATCATATATATGAGTTTGGATATCATGAGGTCGTAGCCTGTGGGAAGGTGGATAGAGAACCAAATGAAGATGATCAGGGGGAGTTACGAAATCTGACATTCAATGAAATTTAGGGGGAACATGACATCAGGGATGGACTTGTGATTGATGCTCCACACCTACTCCCCTTGAAGTTGTGGAAACATAACATCGAGATTGATGACAAACTGAAGTTAGCCTCGATTGGAGATTATTGGGATGAGAAGACTACAAAGGAGATCTTTGATCTCTTGAAAGAATATGAAGATTTGTTCCCCTTGTCTATTACAAAACTAAAGGGGATTAAGGGGGAGTTAGGGGAGATGAAGATCATGCTTAAACCAGATGCAAAGCTAGTAAAGCATCGACCATATTGACTAAACCCGAGAGTTAAGAAGAAAGTGAAAACATATATAGATAAGATGTTAGAAGCAAGGCTTATATTCCTAGTTGATGAAGTAGAGTGGGTAAGTCCGATCATTATACCGAATAAGAAGGATGCTACAGATATAAGGGTTTGTGTGTACTACCACAGTCTAAAAAATGTCTATGTTCATGATCCTTTTTTGATTTCGTTCAGTGATGAAGTTTTAGACAATGTGGCAGGGAATGAAGCCTATTCTTTTACAGACGGATTCAGGATCACGGAGGAGGATAAGAAGAAAATCACATTTACTACGAAATGGGGGTCCTATGCATATCATGTTATGCCATTCAAACTCAAGAATACATTCGTGGCGTTATCAAGGATTGTGATTGATGATTTTAGAAGTTTACATGAATGATTGGAAAATTTATAGTTTGCTGAAGAGACACTCCAGTTTGCTTAGAATGATGTTTGATCGATGTAGACAACTATAGATCTCATTAAACTTGAAGAAATGCATATTTGCAGTCCCCTTTGGCACGCTATTGGGCCATGTAGTATGCAAGGAATGAGTGTGTGTAGACCCCGCTAAGGTTACGAAAATCATGAACATGGATCCACCCACAATTGTAAAATAACTCAGGTCCACCTTGGGCCACATAGGGTACTACAAAAGGATTATCCACAATTATGCCTCGATTACTGCACCAATGGAGAAGTTGTTAAAGAAAGCTGAATGCTTCACGTGGTCAGAAGAATGTGATGTTTCACTTAATATATTGAAAGAAAAACTAGCAAGTGCACTGATCCTAGTTTACCTAGACTAGAACAAGCAGTTCCATGTCCACATTGATGCCTCAGGCATTGCTTTGGGAGTGGTTTTGTCTCAGCTGGGGGAAGGGAACCTCAACCACCCTATTTGGTTTGCTAGTAAAAAGTTATCTACGCGAGAGAAAAAATATACCACAACTAAGTGTGAGGCACTTGTGATGGTCATTAGGGGAATTTTGAGGTCTAAAATGGACCTCCTAAGGAAATTATAAAATAATAGTGGAAATAATAAAACAAGATTAGATTACATCATCAAATTTTAGAGGGAAAAAAGAAAAAACTATTTTTTCAACTTGTATTTTCAAATTATCTCCCTATGGGTTTACTCAAATTTCGAGTGGGAACACTCATTGGGTGTAGAATTTAATTCCTCATCCAAGGAGTACCCATTTTTCATACTATCGATGGACCCTGCTACATGAAAAATAAGAAATAAATTAAAAACATGATTGCAATCACGTTTTTTCATGTATTTCTCATTTTCGTGTAACATGGTCCATCGAAAGTGTGCAACATGGGTACTCCTTGGATGAGGAATTGAATTTTTCATCCAATGATTACTGCCACTCAAAATTTGAGTAAAACCTTTGGGAGATAAGTTGAAAATACAAGTTGAAAAAGTAGTTTTATTATTTTTTAATATTTTTACTTTTTTACCCCAAAAATGGTGAATCATCCCCCATGGTTGACATCATCATCTTGAATCCTATTGGTTCTTATAAAGTTTATTTTGGTTGTACATTTTTCCTAGGAGGCCCATTTTAGACCTCAAAAGTTCTGTAATGATATTCTCTCCAAAAGTTCAGGCATTACCTACTGGGATGTTCATTCAAGTTTTCACTAATCATTCTGCTTTGAAGTATTTAGTGAAAAAACCCATACTTGAAGGTAGAATTTGTAGATGGCTTCCGTTATTCCAAGAATTCACATTTGAAGTGATTGTTAAGCATGGATGACTAAATGTGGGGCCTTATCACCTCTCGTTTCTCGAGTAAGGAGAAAGTGGAGAATCCCTTGATAATCATCTACTGGATGTCAATCTATTTCGAATTAAAGCAGTACCAGACTACTTGAAGGATATAACAACATTTCTAGCTACAGGTAAATGTATGAAGAATAACACAACAAAGGAATATGGTCATTTGGACTGTGGATTTTCAATTGATTGCGGGACAACTGTACAAATTTGGACTTGATCAAGCCTTGCATAGATGTTTCCTTAGCCAAGAGAGACAGGATGTATTATGAGAGTGTCATTCAGGGGTTGTGGGAGGCCATGTTGGCAGAAATGCCACCGCAAGGAAAGTACTACAGGTAGCGCTATGGTGGCCCACAATTTTCAGGGATGCGAAGGAATATGCCAGAAGTTGTGACTTTTGCCAAAGGGTTGGGAGACCATCACACTGAGATGAGATGCCATTGTAACCAGTACATGTACTACAGATCTTTGAGAAATGGGAAGTTGAATTTATAGGACCTATCAATCCACTGACACGTCACTCCCATTCCAAATATAACATCACTACCATAGAGTACCTTACCAGATTGGCAAAGGCCGCACTGGTTAAGGACTGTACTGTGGATACCGCTACCAGATTTATCTTTGACAACATCATCTCAAGTTTTGGGTGTCTCTAGAGTCTTACTAGTGATCAAGGGACCCATTTCATAAATGAAATAATTGCCTCATTACTTCAGAACTTCATGATACAACACCATAGGAGCAACCCATATCACGCTCAAGCAAACGACATGGTGGATGATTTCAATAAGATCTTGGAAAAGGGCCTGACCAAGATATGATCAACCAATAGGGACAATTCAGATGAACAAGTGCCAGTGACTTTGTGGGCCTATCATACAACTGTTAAATGCTTACACAAGCATATGCCTTTCCAAATAGTATATGGACGAGAGGTTGTGGTACTTTTCGAATTCACTATTCCGAGCCTTTTCATTGCAAAAGACACTCATATGATGGAGGAAGAGTCAATTCTGAAGAGGTTGGAGGAACTTTTAGAATTGGATGAGGCTAGGTTCATGGAAGATTTCCATCAAATGGCCAAAAAGCAGAGCCAAAAGGCATGGCATGAACATAAAGCAGAAATCATTCACAGTCCTTCTTGCGATGATCTTTTCCACAAATCCAACACTACAACAGTCCCCTACTGTTACCTCTATTTTGTTGTTCTCTAGGTTGCGGCCCATGTCCCTTCTCAATTGCATTGAAATTCTTGTAAGGAGCAACATTTTGTTTCTCACCTGCGTCTTGCGGTCTTCCCTACTTATGTGGCAACTTACATTTAACTTTCTCATTCCCCTTAAAATCACACTTAGGCTTAACTTTACACTTTGAATCCTCATAACAATGCTTCAGTTTCTTGATGGTTTCCTCCAATGACCTAGGCTCACCAAACTCAATACAGTCTCTATATGCTGCTAGAAATTCATCGATGAACTGTTGAATCTTTTATTTCCCATCCTTGAGGTAAGGAACATACCTCAACAACTCCAGGAACTTGCTAGTATACTCATCATCTGTCAGGGAACCCATATGCATCTCATAAAACTCCTTAGCTCTATCATCATAATACATCTCAGAAAGGCACTTCTTCTTAAAGAGTCTCTCGAACTCATCCCAAATCAACTCGTCTTCTCGAATGCCCTTGACATTATTCACATCTTCCCACTAGATATTTGATTTCCCTTTAAGAATGAAGATAGTTATTTTTGTTTTCATGTTCTCTAAATAGTTATTCAATCTGAAGAATTTATTCATCCCAAGCAAGCATGCCTCTGCATCTTCTGACTTCTTCATCTCTCCATCAAATGTAGGAGGCTTGAATTTCTTGAAATCCTTAGGCAAGTACTCACTCCCCATGTAAGGATGACGACAATGATGATGTTGATGTCTCCTGGATGAGGAACTGGAATGAAACCCATACATACCAGTCCTCCTCTCAGGTGTATCCAATGATCTACCACCTCTAACTGTGTCCCCTCTATCCAACCTGTATTCTGACCGAGACCTACTACCATATGCCCCATTATTCTTCTCTTGTTTCTCTTGACTAGTCCTCAAATTTGATTGTCTTCTCTCTACAAGTATGCCATGTCAGATAAACTAAAATCATACCTTAATGACATTCAGGGGAGGCTTATCTCAGTTGCAAATTCTATCAACATTAGCACGACATATGTATAATCATAATCACATAAATATGACAACATCATGCATGATAATACCAATTGCATACCATGACCCCATGCATGACAACCATAACCATGACGATGCGTGCATAACCACATGCATCTAGCCCATCAGGTTCAAGTGTTTGAACCATGCTTCGATACCACTCTATAATGCCTCCTCTCATATCTACCCACTTTAAATGGCCTGCTAGGTTAAACATGAGCTGAGGGCTACTATGACATTATTGAAAATGGGAACAAGAAAATCCTGATTTAATTTTTTGTAACAACTCTGGTCAAAAATCCATGTAAAAAGTTAATAAAGGAAAAATATATAAGACCACGATCATGGGACATATATTCCAAGCTGAATGTTTGGAAAAACATCTTAGTGGGTGTTCATTTCAGTTATTATGGCTAAGGGAAATTGGCAAAAGAAATGGAAAAGGCTTTGAAAAGGAAAATAGGCATTATTTGGAATTTATTTATGAAAATAACAAAAACTGGGAGAAAAGGAAGGTGAAAGGTCCCAAATTGCATGTGAGGAGGAAAATGAAGGAAAATAATGGAAATTGAAGAAAATAGAGGCCTAATTGATAAAAAAGGCTTCTAAGGATCAGTGGGAAAGATTTTGGCTCAAGCTTTTTCTCAGCGTTGGATCAAGAAAGGAAGAGGAGGAAAAGAGGAAGCAGAGATCAAGCAAGGAAGAGCAGGATCAAGAAACTACAACATGTTTCTTTGCAGGTATCAATTTGCATGGGTGATTTCCTTGCTAGATTTGGCATGCATGGTATTGCATATGGTCCTTTGCTATCATGGCATCTGTTTTGATAGGTGTGACAATGTTTTCATCCTAGCCTTGCCATTTCTGGATAGCCATGGTGTGATGGGGTTCTCATGTTTTGGTTGAGATGGATTTCCGGATGGATTTGAAGCTAAGTGAGGTGGATCTTCAATATAAAGAACACATGGCCTAGTGATCCCCGAACCAAACTGTGGATTATGGTAAAGCCACTAGCCTAGTCACCCTTGAACTAGTGACCCCTGAACCCGATTGTGGGATGTGGTAAAGCTAGATTTTGTGTGCCTCGATGGGCCTAGGAATCCTCAACAGGTTAATGGTAGGATATACGGTAAAGCCTAGAGGTGGGTGCTATCCATCAGGCCTAGTAATCCCAGGATGGGATATATGGTAAATCCTAGAGAGTGGAGTCTGGGTTAGGGCCCAGTGATACAATGTCGATTGTGGTAAAGCCCAGATACTCGTGTCTCAGTTATGAATATGGCATGAGGGTGATTGGATGAAGAGAGATTTGGCTTAGCCAATCTATGGTCGGGTGGAACATGGTAGTCCCATACTGGGTTGGCTTTTGAATTCATTAATAATAGATTCTTTCCTTGGCATCTTTTGTGTAAATGTACTGGTTTATATGTGGATTCTATGGCTGATGTATCCTTGATATTTCTGTTGTTAGTATGTTTGTTATAAGCATGTATTATGACAATGATGATGTATGGATCTCCTCATGTTTTTACTTGTAAATGAATGAGCAATGTATCTATGGCCTAATAGATGATAATGTAACTAATGATATAAGAGAACAATGCTTCTTAATGATTCTCAGATAAGTAGGAGACTTCTATTCTCAAATAAGTTGTTTAAACTTGTAGATTACATATTTCTGACTTGTTTGATGAAATGTCTGTCATGGCTGGTAGGGGTCCAATCTAGAACTTGTCAATGTTTTTGCAAATGTATCAATGTTCTGTTGTGTAAATTCATTTATGAACCTGCCATTGAGTTTTGGGCAGTGACCTGGGCTTTGGGTCTGAAAAATTGGCACAAATCTCAGAGTCACAGGCATAGGTCTGAGGAGAAAAATCCCCAGACGCACACATGCCTTGTTGTGCGAGCATTTGGAGCCTCCCATATGCACCCTTGACCATATCAAGTGAGTTTCCTTGGGTTTGATGCACTAAAAATTCAGTTGGTCTCAGGGGTTGGTTACTTGAGTGGTTGAGATGGCTCCTGAGAGTTTTGTTGCTGATGTGGAACGTCTGTGTGGTGTTTTTCCATTGATTCTACTTCCTTAAGATGACTTCGGAGGTTGAATCCCATTATAGTGGCCTCTCATCACATGTTTACCCCATTTATCTGGTTACTTGGGTAGATGTGGGATGAGGGTGTTACATAGTGGTATAAGAGCGGGTTTCATACTCTTTGGGTGGTGTTTAGTTTCTGGTATTTTTGTGTGATATCTGATACCACAGAGTGGTATCAAAGCATGGTTCACACCTCGGACTAGATGGGCAGTTTGTTGGCCATGTATTCATGTCAGTTGCATATGTGTTCCTTATGCTTGTAGTCCATGTGCTTGTTCCATTTGCATGGCGTTGATCATGGTTGTAGTGATGTCACCATGTGAAAGTTGGGTGTTATTGTGGGATGTGTCGTCATGAGTATATGGTTGTATATGCATTTTTTATGCATGTCGCTGTCTATATTTGTTATGCATGCATTTTCATGGTGAAGGTTGTTGTGCATAAGGTCGTTGTATGCAATTAGGTCATCATGATGATATTGGTATGTTACGATGCTAATGTGTTGGTTGAGATAGAGATGGAGATGAAGATCATTAAAGTGAAGTTGCAACAATGGACTTCAGGGTAAGAGTATATCGCCATACAAGTTTGTATGTTGGGCATGTAGGTATGTAGGTTAATGGTTGTTATATGCATTATGGTTACGTGTATGCCTTTCATTCTATTGATGTTATGGTTACATAAATGATAAATGCTAGTTTATTAGGGTAGTCATATGCACATGTGTCAGATAGTCATGAATGATAGTAACCTGTGGTTGTATGCATTTCTATTGTTGTTTTATGTTATATGTTGTTGATGAGCATGTTATATGTTAACTCATTGTTGTTATATGATATTTAGCTTAATGATTAGGTTATATGTTGTTGATGAGCATGCTATATAATTTGTTGTTGTTATATTCTAGTAACTTGATGATTAGGGCTATTATCTTAAGATATTGATGTTATATGTATCATGCTAACCTGGATTGGTCTATGCAGATGATTATGGTTATGGTATTCAGGTATGAGCCGACTTATTTGTGATAGTGTGTTGTACTAATCTAGACTGACTATGCATATGTGATTGCTATGCATGAATGATAATTGTTTATGAGCTTATGATGTGAACATGTTAGCTAGTTAATGGTATGGATATCATGACCTTATTTATGTTTGAGTTCATATGTTGTGAAGTTATATCGTGCTAATATAGATTGATTGTGCATACACGATAGCCTCCCCTAAGATACATTAAGGTATGCATTTTCTTATGTCGTCTATTTGGTGTTTGAATGTTTGAATATGTCATTTATTTGGTGTTTGAGTGTTTGGTGTCTATTATGTCATCTATTTGTTGTCTGAATGTTTGATTAATTGAACTATATGAGTATGTGTCTATAAGATTTTTTTCCATAATGATCTTGTTTTAAGATGGTTGTACTAATACATATGTGTCGAGACAACTAATATGTACTTGAGTGTAAGTAGGTGAGAGTTGTAGCATTATGTATTATGTCTGATAGATGTGAGTTGATTGTTGAGTATGACATGGTTGTTAGACTTGGTAAATGTTGATTTCAAATTAATATACATGATGTCTTGATCTTTGGAATGCGAGACTGACATGTGTGAGCAGTTACAGGGCAACATGCCTGGTATTAGCTTGACAAGGTAATAGTTGATGTGTATAGGTAACTAAAAGTTGGGTGTTGTGACAATACATAGTAAGACCCAACTGAAACAAGGAAAAGGTAAAAGGAAGGAATTGGGTGAAAATTCCTTTGGCTATGTTTGGAACTGCAATTCCAAACAAATGAGTGCTTTGCATATTGGAAGTCTTCTTAACCTTGAATTTGTATAACATTACGAGGATATGTTTTATATTCATAAATATGTATTTTACAGGTATACCAACTGGTTCTAGTTATGGATAGATTTGTCAAAGGATTGGAGTCCCTTGAGAGATGGCGTGGATGCATTCAGTTGCAAGCAATGTGCTTAACACAACAAGGTAAAGTAACTAGTGTATTGTTATGTTTATTTATGCACTGACAATTATGTGTTTATGGCTGTATGATGCAAGGGATTGCATGGAAAAGAGGCTTCCATGAAATATCAAAGAAGGCTCAGGTTGAGATTTCCCTTGGAAGAATTAGGAACCATGGGATTGAGTCATGATGTTGGTTGCTAGTCTTGTGATTTAGAAAGTTTTGTGATTTGCTTGCGCTTGACTTGCGGTTTTGTTTGTGTCTTATGCATGGCCATGCCACTTTGGTTGTGGTGTCGTATTGTTATTAGTTTTCATGGCTTTATTCTTGTTTGGTTCTTGTTCTTTCCTTTTATGTCTTGATGGTATTAGGAATTGGTTGGGAAAGAGGAAAGTTAATGGAGCTCAAGGAGAGCTGAATGAAACCTAGCAGGTAATGTAAGACTCGAATGAAGCTTGATGCATGAGTATGGGAAGCTGAAGGCAAGATTATTCCAGTCAGCTAAGTTGGTTGTGTCCATTAGTCTAAATGGATGGTTGTAGGACAATCGTGAGAAAGTTAATGGGAAAGATAAGGTGAATGGATATGAGGCATCTGATTCCTTGGCTATGTTGGCAACAATTTTTCTCAATGTTGTCCATGTTGTGCATGGATAAAGGAAGTTCTCTTAACCTTGACCTTGATATCTAGTAATTATGTTGTGATCATGATTGCTTTAAGCTACAGTTTAGATGCATATATGTATGTATGTACGTTGTTATCTGGCAGGGTCATCAGGGATCATGATTGTTTTATGTTGATGTTTATATGTATACATGAATGTATGTATGTTGTTGTTTGACAGGGTCACCAGGGATCATTCTTGTGGAGAAATGATTGCTTATGCAGGTGAATGGCATGAAGAGGTTCCTAGTTTATAAGGAATCAAGTGGGGAGAGTATCCTGACAGATCTCTGTGGCCAGTATCATGTGGATATGAAATGATATTATGTGATTATACTATGTCTATCTTTATGTTATGGACAAGCTAATGTTGAGAGATACATTAGCTGAATAAAAGTAGTGAGATTTGAGGCATGCTAGGATAAGCATGGATGGAAGAGAGACACTAGAAGCAAGGATTCTTGGTAGATACATTGTGGTTTTGGATGTGTGGTACTACTATTGTGTATATGTTTTATATTCAATTATTGTACCTATGGTGATGTGTACATGTAATATTTATAGTATTGTGTACATATGATGTTGTGTGCCTGTTGTATGTATGGTGTTGCATGTACATTACATATGCAGTGATGGATATAGGTGGTGTTGTGTACATGTGGTGCATGTACATGTGCATGTGGTGATGTGTATGTATGGAATTGTGTACACGTTTTACATGTGGTATGATGTACACATGGCGTTGTGTAGACATTGTGTAGGTGGTGTCGTATACATGTGATGCTGTGCACATGTTGTCCAGGCGGTGTTGTGTACAAGTGGTACTGTGTACATGTTGTACATGTGGTATGGTGTGCATGTCGTACATGTTGTGTTGCAGGCATGCAGTACTATGTATGTGCATTGTGTATTCATGGTATCGTGACATATGTATTCATTGTGTTGTACTCTATGTACGTATTTGTGTTGTGTTGTACACCAGGTGTAAGTGTATGTATTGTGTTGTGGTGTACACCGGATGTAGGAGTATGTATTGTGTTGTAGTGTACACCAGATGTACGAGTATGTATTGTGTTGTGTTGTACACTGGGTGTAGGTGTATGTATGGTATGCGTTAGCACTTCGTAATTCCTCCAGGCTAAGGAGAGGACCCCAGAGGTAACCACAAACCTATTTTGGTTGAATGACTGGTCTTCTTGAACCTAAGGGGGCTTCCTCATTGATAAAACTCAGAGATAAAACTTATGAAAATGATTTTTTACAGAGACCAGTTCTGAAAATGTTTAAATTTTTGGTATGGCGTAGTAGAGGATTCTAGGAAAATTGGTGTAAGGTGGTCATAACCTTCCCAGTACAATGTGCTGATGTATCTGCAACCAATTTTATGTACAGAGGCTCAATTAATATGGATTTTGGATTCAAAGACAAATTGTAGTATAGTGAAGATGAGGATATCAAGGCATTCATCAAAAATAACAGAAAAACTAAGAATTCATTACTACAACTTAGATAAATGACTCTCAAGAAGAAAACACAAAACTATCAAAGGCACACATATTCCATTTGCAAATTGAAATATTTTGCACAGATAAGCATGAGCATATAAAACAAATTCAAGTGTAATTGTTCCATACACCTTCAAATCAGTTTAACAAGATAACACAACAAGGGTAATATATAACTAAGAAGAAACAAAATCTAAAACATCCATGCCATAAGTATCTCTGTAAATCCACTGGAATCTCTTCAACATTCAAGCACATGCATTAACACATATCACAATAACAAACTGCAATAGTTTCCCCAGCAATAATGAAACCATCAACAACCTTTTCCATTTATTTTTCCAATTTAAATAGACATACGATAGCCAATCTAAAGTGTCTAGATGCATCGCAACATTGATCCAACAGAGGATCGAATCAAAGTAAAAAGAGGAAATATTTTTGCTATTTTAAAGTATTTTTCCTCTAATGATAAAAAATAAAAAAACATAAAGCATTCATATCTTAAAAAAAAACACTAAATCACTGTAAAAGCACTCTTGTTTTCGAAGCATATCTTCATGGATCAAAAGCAAAAAAAATAATGATAGCTAGCTACTGACTGCGCATTGACTGGGTAATAGATGGGTAGCGGTTGTGTTGGCACTTTTTCTTTCAAAATTGACCTGTGGCTAGAAAATGATGGTCTAAGTTGGCTACCACCTCTGCTACATGTTCACCCCTTTAAAATTTGACATTTGACATCTTCGTCGCACTTGTGAACACCTCCCACAAACTGAAATTAAACTGCGCGACACTGGTGACCTCAGAGAAGCACTGCGCAACACAAGTAAACTCCGAAAACACTGTGCGACATTGGTAAACTAAAAAAAATTGTACAACACTGATAACCCTCTATGCAACACTATGCGAACACTGGTAGCCTCTACGCGGTATTGCTTAGCGACTACGTAGTGGGACAATGTTTTGGGTAATCTCCCAGATAGTAATACGTGTATAAAAACTGAAGGAGTTTATTGTATATGATACTTTTGTGAAGATAAAATTCTCCTAGTTTCTCAATATTCTTCCCTAGCTTCCTAGAAAATGTTCCGCAAAACAATGAATTAAAACATGAAATTTACGAATTCCAAAAAATGATCTTTGAAGATGCATTCAAAAATCTCGATCTTCTACACCTATGTAGAAACTGGAAGAGGTTATTGTGTATTGGTCTGTGATTGACAGAAACCTATTTCATTTTTTTAAAATTTGGCTCCATGTGTTTGAAAACAAGGTTTCAAAATGATGGCTAAAACAGGGTATTTTGCACAACACTCTGCAACGAATCCAAGTAACCCTCTATGCTCTGTATGGTTTCACACCTCCTTTGGAAAAATGGATCAAAGGGGTATGATTTAAATGTCTATGTGATTGTGTATAATCCATTAATTTCTCATTTCCTTGCTTGCAGGCTTCCAAAATGACTGATCCTAGTTTGCGCAGTGGTTGTGTAACAGATTCCCACAGTGAGTGTGAGGCATGCAAATGTGATTTGAAATGATGACCATTAGGGGATAGAAGAGATAGAGACTTAGGGTACATGGGTAGTATTCATACATGATTCAACATGTTGGTTTTTAAAGGGGATTAGGCTTAGAGTAGGATATGAAATACAATGACTGTATGGAATAATGGATGATGGAATAGGTGAGATTAAAAGGTAGAATAGGGGGATAGGGAAAATGAGGAATATTAGAAGACGAAAAGAAGTGTAGTATCCAAAAAACCATGCTGCTCTTAACAACATACCCTTGACTATAGTTGATTTTCAAATGAAACCTTTAACGAACCTTCACTTTGACAATACATCACATGACCCAAAATCTGTGATGACTACTCCCAAAGAATGAACACCACTTCACGTTATCAACCAAAAAATTTGACGAATAGATTCATGGCGATTTTCAGTCAATGATTGTTCAAAATTCATGACAGTAAAAGTTTTTGTGAGTTTGACTTATTCCATGATAGAAAAATTATGGATTCAAAGACATTCAACAGTTGAAAACTAACTGACTCTAACAGTATGTCAAGTGTAGGTGCATGTATTGCATGGTGTTGTACGTCGTGTGCGGTTGTATGTGCGTGATGCAAACTATGTGTATGTGCACATCATTGAGGAGAAGGCACTCGGTGTTTTTCGGGTGTGGAAACCAATTCGGTGTGCATATGGAATAAGGACAAAGGTATAAGCTTAGGATTATTTAAAGGATAAGTATCAATATTTTATTTTAGTTGTATTATGCATGTGATTTATGATTCTAGTCTATGATGATTACATGTGATCTATGATTCTGGTTTATGATGGCTACATGTGATTTATGGTTTTGATATACGATGGTTGTGTTTTGAGCTAACCTGATGTGATATGTTTATACATGATGATTTGGTCAAAGATGTTAGTTTGACTTGTTGTGATAGGAAACAAACAAAATTGCAAGTGTACCTTATTGATGGGCCACCAATGAGGTATGATTTGAAGTTGTTTCAATTTATTTTGAATCTAATAGAAATTGTGTGCTTGGAATAGGGAAGCATCAAATTCCCGGTTGGGTGGTCGAAATTGATGACAAGAATTAGAAGCAATAGCAAAAGGAATTGGAACATGAAACTATATGTTGGTAAACCACTTCAGGAGCAGGGCCATTATGGGACACTGGTACCAAATAGTATCCATTGATTTCCATGAGCATGCTATGATTGGTATTATCAATTGGAGGTAGGGATATGCCTTGGTTATTTGACCTTCCAATGTGAGGAAGCCTTGCCAAGGGATGGATCGCCTGAGATAGGGGATGCTGGGGAACTTGGAAGGTGAGTGACTGCACGAAAGGGGGTGACCAGATTGCCCAAGGGACTGTGCAGTAGAGAAGGGAAGTCCAGGGATATATCTGTTTTAGTCATTATCATTACTAGATGGAATCAAATCACATTGGGAGTGTGCCCTAGAACAATGAGCCGGTAACTCTTCACTGAGAGGAAAAGTGGAGCAGGATTATAACACTAGACATTGGATGCAGTTGAATTTGGTAGTGGATTTTGGACTTCCGGGGAAGGAGGTGAATCTTGGTATTACCTTGAGGGTGGAGGTATGAGTCTTTGGGTTCCCTTGTTGCAGATGTAGGCATCATATCCTTTTATTTGTTGGTTGAGCAAATGTGCATATGTGTATATGTGTGTATTATTGTAAACACTGTATCGAGCTGGATTTATAGAGCTCCATAGACAATATGATTATTTGTTGGGTGAATAAAATGTGTATGTGTGGATATTATTGTAAATACTGTAATGAGATATGTTATAAAGCTCCAGTAAATGGTGTTTTTGTCATGTTTTAGCAGACGGTCATTGTAAATACTACAACGAGCTATGTTATAAAGCTCCATGGGCAGTATGTTTTGTTTTCAACGGTCTTGATGGTTATAGGTGTCATTGAACACCGAGGGTGATTTTCCCCCAAGGGGGAGGGTTCTGTAATAGCCCTGGTAAAAGATCCATGTAAAAAGTTAACAAAGGCAAAATATATAAGACCATGGTCATGGGACATGTATTCCAAGTTGAATGTTGGGAAAAACATCCTATTGGGTGTTCATTTCGGTTATTATGGCTAAATGAAATTGACAAAGGTAATGGAAAAGGCTTTGAAAAGGCAAAGATGCATTATTTGGCATATATTTATGAAAATAATGGAAATTAGGAGAAAAGGAAGGTGAAAGGTCACATATTGCATGTGAGGAGGAAAATGAAGGAAAATAATGGAAATTGAAGAAAATCAAGGCCTCATTGATAAAAAAAGGCTTATGCGGATTAGTGGGCAAGATTTTTCTCAAGCTTTTGGCTCAAGATCTTGCTCAACATTGGATCAAGAAAGGCAAAGGAGGCAAAGAGGAAGCAAAGATCAAGCAAGGAAGATCATGATCAAGAAAATACAATAGGATTGTTTATAGGTATTGATTTGCATGTGTGATTTCCTTGCTATATTTGGAATGCATGGTATTGCATGTGGTTATTTGATGTCATGGCATGGGTTTTGCTAGGTGTGGCAATGTTTTCAGCCTAGCCTTACCATTTTCGGATAGCCATGGTGTGATTGGGTTATCATTTTTTGCTTGACCTAGATTGCCGGATGGATTCAAAGCCGAGTGAGGTGGATCTCCGAAAGAAAGAACGCATGAACTAGTGATCCCTAAACCAGACTGTGGATTACGGTAAAGCCACTGGCCTAGTGACCCCTGAACCAGGTCGTGGGTTGCAATAAATCTAGGTGTTGTGTGCCTTGGTGGGCTTAGGAATCCTCGACCAATTAATGGCAAGATATAAGGTAAATCCTAGAGGTGGGTGCTCTCCATCAGGCCTAGTAATCCTGGGATGGGATATATGGTAAAGCCTAGAGAGTGGATTCTTAGTTAGGGCCTAGTGATCCAGTGTGGATTGCGGTAAAGCCCAGAGACTGGTGTCTCGATTATGGCCTAGAGATCTAGTGTGGATTGTGGTAAAGACAAGAGACTAAGAGACAGGAAAATTCCTCATGGTGTAGGTGGAGAAATATGATGGCATCCATGCTTGTTTTTGCCTAATGATTTGGTGGAGATCATGGTAAATTTTGTTATTACATGTTTATTGTTTTGGCTTAGTGATCCAGTGCGGATTGCAATAAATCATGGTTTCTATTAATGAGGGTGAGGTGGTTTAGGCTTAGGATGCCCTGGTTGGTTCTTTTGGTTTGAGTCCCACATTCATGCTTGAAATATGGCATGGGGGTGATTGGCTGAAGAGAGATTCAACTTAGCCAATCTATGGTCGGGTGGAACGTGGTAGTCCCATACCGGGTTGGCTTTTACATTCATTAATAAGAGGTTCTTTCCTTGTTATCTTATGTGGAAATGTACTAGTTTATAAGTGGATTCTATGGCTGATATATCCTTGATATTTCTATTTTTATTATGCTGGTTATAAGCATGTATTATGATAGTGATGATGTATAGCTCTCCTCATTTTTTTACTTGTAAATGAATGAACATTGTATCTATGGCCTAATAGATGATAATGAAGCTAATGATATAAGGTAAAAATTCTTCTTAGCGATTCTCAGATAAGTATGAGATCCCTATGCTCAGATCTATTATTTGAACCCGTTGATTACATATTTGTGACATGTTTGATGAAATGCCTGTCATGGCTAGTAGGGGTCCAGTCTAGACCTTGTCAATGTTTTTGCAAATGTGTCATTTTTCTATTGTGTAAATTCATTTATGAACATATCATTGAGTTCTAGGTAGTAACTTGGGTTCTAGGACTAAAAAAGTGGCACAAATCTTGGAGTCGCAGGAATAGGTCTGAGGAGAAAAGTCCCTAGATGCATGCATGCCTTGCTGTGCGAGCATTTGGAGCCTCCTAGATGAACTCTTGACCATATCAAGGGAGCATCCAGGGGTTTGATGTACTAAAACTTCAGTTGGTCTTAGGGGTTGGTTACCTTAGTGGTTGGGATGGCTCCAGGGAGTTCTGTTGTTGGCATTGAAGGTTTATGTGGTGTTTTTACATCAATTCCACTTCCTTAAGGTGATTTAGGAGTTTGAATACCATTATAGTGGCCTCTCTTCACTTTTTTATCCCAATTTGACGATTACCCTTGGATGCACCCTTGACCATATCAAGGGAGTGTCTAGGGGTTTGATGCACTAAAACTTCAGTTGGTCTCAGGGGTTGGTTACCCTAGTGGTTGGAATGGCTCCTGGGAGTTCTGTTGTTGATGTGGAAGATCCGTGTGGTGTTTTTTCGTCAATTCCACTTCCTTAAGGTGACTTAGGAGGTTGAATCACATTATAGTGGCCTCAAGGTCACTTGTTTACCCCAGTTGGATGATTACTTGGGTAGACATGGGATGAGGGTGTTACATTTTCCCTTGAATTAAATTAGTAGAAAATTGTAATTCCACATCACAAAACAACAAGAATGAGTTAACTAAGTTAATTTCACTTAGTTGGCTCAGTTAATTCTAGTTGAGGGCCTAACTTGAGTCATGTAGAGTGGTTTCTAATTTTTAGGAGCCTAGGTTGATTTTAATTTGAGTTGTAATAATTTAATTCAGTTAAACTGAGTTAATGGCAGTTAAACTAGTTCCAACTGTTAGAGGAACTAGTAGGAGGCATAGCAGTGGGGTGCAACTTCAATGTTTAATCAGTTAACTAAAAAATCAACCATAATTAACTCATGCATGCATGAAATTCGATTTACCTAGTTGAGATTAGAGTTCAAGGGCATTTTACTCTCAGTTGTATAATTTTCCGAGTTGTACAGGTGGTGCATGTAGTCAGAGAAGCCCAAAGGGATTGTGCAATTCTAATTGGGAATTTCCCTGAATAATAAGGGGATAATTCCAAAGGAAACAACACAAGGAAATGGGTGCTTGGTAGGCAGCCAAATTGGCTAAGTATTGGCCAAAGTTAACTTGTGAGGCAGTGAGATAGATTATACATGTGCAGACATTGTTCAGGATTGAACACACATTGTATTTCTTCTCTATTTTCTGACTAATGCAATACATATAGGAAGGGGTTTTGAGTTGTTTCTTCCCCTTAGATAAATCTTTGAGCATATGTGAATGAATCTTGTCTCATGTTTATGTTGTGATTTCTTGATCGTTTAATTGTTTCTACTGATGAGTAGCGTAGATTAAAGTCTTTTGTTTTAGAAAATTACATAAGCAATTTGAATCTACAAGGAATTTATACATGGTATCAGAGCATGAACCACAATAGAAGCGAAGAGAATTGAAAGTTTATGTAGGAGGTTCGAATTACAAGACTAGTGTTGCTTATTTTCTCCAGCACTGAGAAGATGAATTCCACTGGACTCAGGCTCGAGTATGCTCTGGAAGGAACCACAAATTTTATGGCATGGAATATTCGTATGGAGGTAGTACTAGATTATAACGATAAACTAGATTACTATTTAAACCCCCAGTAGCTGATGCCTAGGATCTCGCTCTGTGGAAGACTGATGTGGCTAAAGCGAGGATGATCATATTGGAGGGAGGTCGAGATCATATTGTCTCGAATCTCTATGGGAAAGAAACTCCATTCACAATGTGGAAAACACTAACCAACTTGTTTGAGAACAATGATGACCACATGAAGCTAGCAATAAAGGAAAATTTTTGTAGCATCAAAATGTAGAAGGTTGAATCAATTCTACAGTACTTGAGAAAATTCACACAGTATCGTGATGAACTTGGCGAGGTTAGTATTACTATTCTAGAAGAAGATGTGGTAGCTCTAGCTCTGTTGGGTCTTTGCAAGATTTGGCATAGTTATTAGGATTATGTGAATGGTAGAGAAAAAATACCAAGCTGGGAGCGCTTATGGTCAGATATTGTGCAAGAAGAGATCAAGAGGAGCAATGAAGATGGAACTTCATCCAAGGTTGAGGATGAGGAGAATTGTGCCTTGGATGGAAATGCAAAGAAAGGGAAAGGGAAGAATCCCAATCCAAAGGAGATTCTGGTCAGGCGGGCAAGAAGAAAGGCTTGTCAAAGTTTAAATGTTTTCATTTTCATGAGTTGGGACATTATGCCATGAAGTGTCCACACAAGAAGGCCAAAAATAATCCCTCAAGAGGAGCGGCAAGTGAAGCTATAGCTTCACAATTCAAGTTGGATTTCACACATTGCATGCATGGGGACATCAATGATGGGTAATGTGTGGTATCTGGATAGTGGAGCCTCATTCCATATGATGGGAAACAAATATGAATTGGAGGAGAAGGACCTCTAGATGCACATCGAGATGGGAGATGATGGAAGGTATAGCGCAACTAGTATTGGTACAATTACTTTTTAGAGGGATTGTGGTTCTCCTCTCACATTAAAAGATGTCATGTATATTGCTATGTTGGAATACTATGGCTATGATGTGATATTTAGAAAAGGAAAGGCTTTCCTTAGACATATCGCCATGGGAAAAGTGAAGCAGATCGAGGTTCATGTGAAGAACCTCTACAAATTGGATGTAGAAGACTGTGCTACTTTGAGCATGAAAGTAGGGAAGGTATAGAGCCAAGACATTGGTGAATTATGTCATAGGAGACTTGGCCATTTTCACCATGGATCCTTGAAGATCATGCAACATATTTCTACAATAATTCCCAAGGGTGCACTAGAGCAACGAGATACATGCAAAGGGTGTACACTAGGGAAGTATACCAAAGACACCTTTCATGATAAGGACAATAGAGTGCAAGTAGTCCTTGAAAGAGTTCACTCAGATGTGTGTGGACCTTTCTCGATAGCCTCCATGACCAAGCACATGTATTATGTTATATTTGTAGATGATTTCTCACGTAAGTGCTAGATTTTGTTCATGTAGAAGAAAGACCACATTCTCCAAATTTTGTGAATTTAAAGAACTTGTTGAGAAAGACACTGACATGAAAGTGAAGGCTCTCTGGAGCGATAATGGTGGTGAATATGTGTTAAATGAGTTCAAGAAATTCTATGCAACATAAGGCATTCGATGGGAGTTAGTAACATCCCATAACCCACGACATAATGGGGTGGCTAAGAGTAAGAACAAAAGTATTGTGTGAGTTGCACGAGAAATGTTGCATGATCAGGGCATGCATTACACTTCACTTATGGGCTGAAGCATGCAACACAACTGTATATGTGCAAAAACTGAGTCCTCATTGGATTCTCAGGATGATTACATTAGAAGACGTTTTTTGAGGGAAGAAACCAGATGCATCACACTTCAAGATCTTTGGTTCATCAATTTACTATCATGTTTCCAAGGATGCAAGGAAAAAGCTAGAGTTGACAACTAAGTTGGGAATATTTTTGGGGTACACTCATACACCTCACAACTATTGGGTGTACGTGCCATCTCACAGGATGAAAATTATTCATAAATATGTGAAGTTCGATGAAGATAAGGCCATGATATGTTCCCTTGAGAGGGAGCTTCAGTTGCATGAATATTAGGAGCTTTTGGCTCCAAATGAAGAACCTAAGGATGTTGTGGAGCAGTCACAAGAAGAGGAGAAAAGAGTGGAAGCACCCACTCATGCAGAGACATCCAGATATGGAAGGAAGTGCACCAGGGAAGATGACGGATTATTGCATGATGCTAGAGAGATTGTGGGAGAACCCACATCACAACGCAGGCAGAGGAGGTCACCATATCAATAGATTGGGTGCATGGCTCTTATGAGAGAGCTAGTTGAGATAGAGCCATCCTCATTCAAGGAAGCAATGCATAAGCATGTAAACCCATCCTCCCACATCTACCCAAGTAACCAGCCAACTAGGGTAAACATGTGATGAGAAGTTACTATGATATGATTCGACTCCCTATGTGTCAATTAAGGAAGTGGAACCAGTGGAACACATCACACATACCTTCCACATCAACAAAAGAACTCCCAAGAACCATGCCAACCACACAGGTAACCAACCCCTAAGACCAACTGAAGTTTTAATGCATCAAGCTCGTGGATGCTCCCATCATATGGACCAGGATGCGAGCGTTCGAGAACTTTTTTCTTGAGTGTTGTGCCTGTGACTCTGGGATTTGTGCCACCTTTTCAGGCCCAGAGGCCAGGTCACTACCCATTATACAATGACACCTTTATAATTGAAATTTCATAGCGGAACAAAGATACATTTTCAAAAACATCAACAAGGACTAGACTGGATCCCTACTAGCCATGATAGGAATTTCATCAAACATGTCACAAACATGAAAGCTACAAGTCTTAACAGCATAACTAAGCATAGGGGTCTCATACTTATATGAGAATCACTAATAAGCATTTATGCCTCAACACATTAACTGCAATTTCATCTATTAGGCCATAGATACATTGTCCATTTATTTATAAGTAAAAACATGATTAGAGACATACTTAGCCACTGTCATAATATGTGTTCATAACAAACATAATAACAACAGAAATACCAAGGAAATAATAAACATATAATGCAAATATAAACCAATATAATAATCATGAATTAACAAGGAGAAATAATCTCATATTAATGATGCAAAGGCCAACTAGGTTTGGGACTTCCATGAACCACCTGACCCTAGACATGGCTGAGCCAAATCTCTCTTCAACCAGTTACCCCCCGTGCCATATTCCAAGCATGAATATGGGATCTCATAAAACACATCAATCACAACCATCTAGGGCTTCTAGAGGCCAAATCATCCCAACCCTCAACCAATGATTCCATCTCACGGTCAGACATCACTAACCATCACCAGATTGGTCTCTTCTCAAGTTGTCTAGGGCTCTAGAGCATTTGTTCCAACCAAGGCTCCAAGACTAGTAACTCAACCCACAACTGCTGTCGAACTCCAGAGCGTTTGTCCAACCAAGGCTCTAGGACTAGTAACTCAACCCACTAAAGGATCTAGAGAATTTTTCCAACCAAGGCTATAGGACTAGTAACTCAACCCACACTGTTACAGGGCTATCGAGCATTTGTCCAACTAAGGCTCCAGGAACTAGTAACTCAACCCACAACTAAAGGAACATGAGAACCAACCATAAAAAAAATGAAATGAACCCATAACACCATGGCTATCCAGGAAATGGAAATTATAGGCAAATCCACTGTCAATCTAGGCAATCTCCCATGCCAATGACAAATCATGACTAGTAAACCACATGCATATGCCATGCATGCCAAAACTAGTGAGGAAAACATACATGAAACTCGGTACCTGCAAGAAAAACCTATTGTAGTTGTTGATCCCAATGTACTCTTGTGCTTTCCTTCTCTTCCTTTTCCTTCTTACTCAAAAATCCAAGTATGCCACACTCCTCCAAGAGTGCTCCCATAAAACTCTAAGTGTCCAAGAGTATGGGAGAGAGAGAATAGGGAGAGAGCTCCAAAACTGAGCTAACGAAAGTCTGTGAACTGATCCTCAGAAGCATTTTTATTAATGAGGCCTCTATTTTATTAATCTTCCATTATTTTCCTTCATTTTCCTCCTCACATGCAATCTGTGACCCTTCACCTCCCTTTGCTCCTAATTTCCATTATTTTTATAAATAAATGTGCCAAAATGCCACTTTGCATTTCCAAGCCTTTTCCATTTCCTTTTCCAATTTCCTTAGCCATTAATCAATCACCAATGATCCCCATCGCTATGATTTTTCCCAACATTCAGCTTGGAATAAGTGTCCCAACAACCATAATTATTATTTTTCCTTTATAAAATTTTATTACATGGAATTTTTACCAGGGCTGTTGTTGGCTTAGGGGGCCTTGGCCCAGGTTCAAACTTATTCACACCAACCAACAAATCCCTAACTGCTGGCCCTTTTCGGCAACAAACTGCGTAGCGCAGGCTACAATCTCACTTGAAGTAGTGTTGGAGGATGCTAGAACCATGTTTATACATCCAGAGACCATGTGATGTGTATTTCAAAACCCTTGTAGCTTAGATCCGCCTTTGCAGATCTATACCTTCCTATGGTCCACTATTTCAACTCTATCCAACTAACCTCTAGATCTTAGCGAAGGGATTATGGGAATTTACAGGGTAAGTTCCTCAGAAAGAATACCAAGAGGACACCGCTCACAACCAGATCTCAAATCAATACACCAGTATTTTTGACGTGGTTAAAACCCTCAGAGTGCAAGGAGGGAAACAGTCCACGGCCTGTCCCAACGTGGGTACAGACAATTTATTAAAGAATGAAAATTTACATAAGCTTCTCTCATGCACGGATTACCCGAACAATGACCCTCCATGCGCTTTAAATAGAACTCATGGACCAATCGGGTGTCAAGCCACGGATCAAGTGTCGGTAATACCGAGGTGAGAGTGAACCGTCGGATCACTACATATCGTGACCGTCGGATTGTAAGTTACAAAATGTACAACGGTAAAGAAACACACTTTACCTAACTCTAACCTAACTCTATACTAGACCAAGTTGAACTTAACTATATCCTATGTGTCGGAATATCCTAACATCCCCCCTTAAGAACAACTTGGGATAGGATTGAAGGATTTACAAATATGACACAATAGGAGAAGGAAGGAGGCACTAGAGCCTATCCCCCCTTAGTGACAACTTCCTGAACTCCAAGCATATATCGAAGTTTAGTGAACTTCGCCTCTGTGAGAGCCTTTGTGAAGATGTCTGCAACCTGATCATCTGTTGGACAATATTGCACTTCAAGAACATGGTCATGAATGAGCTTTCTGATGAAGTGCATGTGTAGTTCAATGTGTTTGCTGCGCTGATGCTGGACTGGATCTTTGCATAGCTGAATGGCACTTTGATTATCACACCAAAGTGTGGTTGGATGCTGCTGCTCAAAGCCAAACTCTGATAGGATCTGACGAAGCCACAAGGCTTCCTTACTAGCTTCCACGGCACCACGATACTCTGCTTCTGCTGATGAAAGAGAAATGGCAGCCTGTTTCTTACAAGCCCATGTAATAGGTCCTGAACCAAGAGTGAAGACATAACCGGCAGTAGACTTCCGATCATCAAGGTCACCAGCCAAATCAGAATCAGTGAAACCAACTAACAGAGGAGCTGCTTTGGCACTGTAATGAATCCCAAACTGTACTGTACCTCGAACATAACGAAGTATTCTTTTAGCTGCTTTCCAATGACTTTCACGGGGGTTTTGCATAAAACGAGCAACAAGGCCAACAACAAAGGAAAGATCAGGACGAGTATGGGTTAAATACAAGAGTTTTCCGACAAGTTGACGGTATAAGGTAGCATCAACTTCAGGAGAAGTACAAGAGACTGAAAGTTTGACTCCAGACTGAAAGGGAGAAGTGGCTGGCTTACAGTCTTCCATGTGAAAATGACGAAGAATATCACAAGCATACTTGGACTGGGAAAGGAAAATACCCTCTTGGGATTGCAAGACTTGAAGACCGAGAAAATAGTGTAAGTGTCCTAAGTCTGTCATTTCAAATTTCTTTTTAAGGCTGGACTTCACATGGTTTATAAGGTTGGGATCACTACCAGTAAGAATAAGATCATCAACATAAAGAACAAGGATGATGAGAGAGTTGCCCACTTTCTTGGTGTAGACAGTATTGTCAGAATGACACCTAGAAAAGCCAGATTCTAAAAGAAAGCTATCCATTTTGGCATACCAAGCTCGAGGAGCTTGCTTGAGGCCATAAAGGGATTTCTTAAGTCGACAAACGAGGCTGGAGTCTGTTTGTATGAAGCCAATGGGTTGTTCCATATAGATTTCTTCCTGCAAGTCCCCATGCAAGAAGGCAGATTTAACATCCATTTGATGGACTTCCCATTTTAAAGAGGCAGCAAGGGAAAGAACAAGGCGGATAGAGTTCATTTTGGCAACTGGAGAGAAGGTTTCAGTGTAGTCAATGCCTTCAACCTGTGAAAAGCCCTTAGCAACTAGACGAGCTTTATGTTTATCAACTTTCCCATCTGGTCCATACTTGGTTCTGTAAACCCATTTGCATCTAACAAGTTTGCGTCCCTTTGGTAGAGGAACAAGATCCCATGTATCATTTGTCATCAATGAATGATATTCTTCATTCATAGCTGTTTCCCAATGTGGATGGCCTGAAGCTTCTGCAAAAGTGTCAGGATCATGATTTACTGGAGCTTGAGCCAGTAAAGAAGAGGCTCTTTCAAACTGAGAACGTGTACGTCGCTGATCTGTAGGATCACCGGCAAGATCACCTGCTGCATCCCGAGTAGCACGGACCCATCTTGGAAGTTGAGGATCCTGAGAAGGTGGGGAAGGATTATCATCCTCGCTTTCATCATCAGAAGAAGAAATGTTTTCAAAGATAGAAGAGATAGGAAGAGGTGGCACATCCGCCGGACTAGGCTCGCAGGCCGATTTATTTTCATCAAATTTTACATCTCTTCTAATGATAACATTTTTGGACTTAAATGGAATAAGTCTATAGCCTTTTACATCTTCAGAATATCCAACAAAAGTACATTTCTCACTCTTAGGTTCTAAGGCTTTATGCTTTTCATCTGGAATATGGGCCCATGCTTCACTTCCAAACACACGAAAGTGACTTACATCTGGTTTAATGGAACTCCAAGCTTCTTCTGGAGTGATATTCTCTAGAACCTTAGTAGGAGTGCGATTGATTATATAATTTGCACAATTAATTGCTTCGGCCCAAAAACTAAGACTGAGTCCTTTAGATTGCAGCATACAATTAGCCATTTCCTTTAAGGTGCGATTTTTCCTTTCAGCTACACCATTTTGTTGTGGAGTGTATGGAACAGTATGTTGCATTTGAATTCCATTTTCGGTGCAAAAGTTGATGAATGCATTTTTAACATATTCTCCACCATTATCAGTTCTTAGCTTAAGAATTTGATGTCCAGATTGTTTTTCAACGAATGCTTTGAAGGCCAAAAAGGTGGTAAATACTTCGCTCTTGAGTTTTAAGAAGTATACCCAAGTGCGTCTGGAGAAATCATCAATGAAAGTTAAGAAGTACTTGCAGCCAGAGAATGAAGCAACAGGAAGAGGACCACATAAATCACTGTGCACAAGCTGTAAAGGGGCTGAGGCGTGCCAAGAGGCACGTTTGTCAAAACTGTCCCGATGATGTTTTCCGAGTACACATCCGGAACAAACACCATCTTTGCAAGATACCATAGGAAGACCTGTCACCATGTTTTCTTTACATAGATGCTGAAGGGAGCGATAGTTTAAGTGACCATACCGCTCATGCCAAAGTTTGCTCACTTCATCATTATGAGCAACAAATACTGAGGGAAGATGGGATGACCCAAAGTTGTGAAACTTATACAACCTTTTGGAATCATCAGCAAGACCAGTAGCTAGAATCTGTTTAGGATCTTTTAGATCCTTGATTACAACATCATGAGGTGAAAATTCAACAATTTTACCTTCACCTGAATGAGTTATCTGATAGACAGATAGAAGGTTGCAGGATAAGTTTGGAACACATAATACATCATTGAACTGACCATTGTCTAGATGAACAGTTCCAGTCCCTACAACATTAAGAGATCTATCATCACCAACATATATATTTTTGGTGTTACAATCATTTAAAGAAGAAAACATGGCTTGGTTTTTGGCCATGTGACAAGAGGCTCCAGAATCAATGAGCCACTCATGAGAATGAGAAGAAGAAGAAGATACATTTAATGCATAACCAGACTGAGATGATTGACGATGACATGCAGAAAATGCCGTTCCGGAAGTTGAAGTTGAAGTAGGCTCCAGATGGATGTTATGTTTCTTCATTGCGGCTTCCAAGGCTTCCATCTTCTTAAAGCATTTAGATTCTAAGTGGCCATCTCGATTACAAAAGTTACAATGTCTATCAGTCTTCTTCCATTTGTTTTTATTGGTCTTGTCATATTGCTGAAATGATCTTTCATCTTGAGGCTGAGTTGGTTTAGGACCATTCCTTTGAGGATAAGACTTCTTAGGATTCTTTGAATTTGGTTGCTGCTGGGCGGCTAACGCTTTCGAGGAAGAGTTTCCAAGATTAAGAAGACCAAGGTGTAAGAGTTTTTCTTGTTCTCTTATTAAGGAATCACAAAAGGAGTCAAAGGAAGGGGGCTTGTAGTCTTTGCCTTGACAAATGAAAGCTTCCCTGGTAGAATGGAAAGTGGAAACAAATACAGAGTAGGCTGGTCCCAACTTAGTAAGGATGGAATAAATAAGGTTACCATCTTCTTTCTTAACTTTAACACCTTCCAAGAGATATCTAAGGGTCTTGAATTTGGACAAGAAATCTTCAATGCAAGAAAAATTATTAGGATCCAAAGTAAGCAACTCATTCTCAAGTTGATGGGCTCTAATTTCATTTTTAATCCCAAAAACTTTAGCAAGTTTTTCTAATGCTTCATGAGGAGTTTCAATTTCTGCAATGTGGAATCTAAGATCAGGAGAAACAGACATTCCTATCAAACCACGTGCTTGATCTTGTCGATTTTCCCATTTTTCGGCCTTGTCTTCATCTTTGGGTTTCTTCTCTTGGTCTGTGGCTATTCTGAAGAGACCTTTACTTCTAAGTAAATCTCCCATGTAGGCTACCCATTGGAAGTAGTTAGTGCTGTCAAGAATGACTTGGCATGGACTTTCCATTTTTTGAAAAACAACTGAAGCTGAAGATGCTGAAAGTAAGTGGTCCAATGGATAGATCTCGAAAAAATAGGCGGTTTTAAAAAAAACGGCTCTGAAAAAGGCTTCCGGATGAAGAAGTTATGGCTTTTGAAAAAAAATTGTTGACGTTGCCGGCAAAGTGCGCGAATGTGCGGGAATGAAAAAATCCGCCCCCACAAAATGGAGACTTGAACCCAAGACCTCTACTCTCTTAAAAGGTCTTTGAACCAATTGATCTATACAAAATATTTGAGAGAGAGAGAGAGAGAGAGAGAGAGAGGAGAGAGGGGGGGGGGGGGGGGGGGGGGCGCCTCGATTTGCGTGCTTGCCTTGGGAAGACTCTTTTCCCCTACAAAACAACGAACCTTACGGCTCGAAGTTAGCTTTAGCCAAAAAACTAGAAATTTTAAAAAAAAATCTCAAAGTTAGCTTTTAGCCGAAAAACTAAATATTTTTCTCAATGTTTCTGATTTTCCGAGATCACACTAAGGTGCAGGGAAAAGAGCATACGCATGAGAAAAATCCTTTCTTTCTGTTTCTGATTTGCCCAGATCGCACAGAGTCGCAGGGCAAAGAGCATACGCAGAAATGAAAGGTATAGATCCGGAAAAAAAAAGGCTAAATAAACCGAAACTGAAATAAGCAGAGAGAAAATGACAGTAAACTGCAAAAAAAAACACTGTATACCTCCCGATCTGAAAAATGACGCAGCTAGGGCTACCGGAAACCTTTTCGTGTGAAACGAAAGGGTTTCCTCACTGAAACAGATGCTCCGAACGCAACAGAGCAGTCCTCTCGGCCCGAAAGCAGTCAGAAACAGCAGATCTAGGAAACGACAGCCGCATGCAGTTCTACCGGCTTCAGATTTGGATCACCAACGGACGCGGCCCTCAAATAGCTCTGATACCATGTGGGAATTTACAGGGTAAGTTCCTCAGAAAGAATACCAAGAGGACACCGCTCACAACCAGATCTCAAATCAATACACCAGTATTTTTGACGTGGTTAAAACCCTCAGAGTGCAAGGAGGGAAACAGTCCACGGCCTGTCCCAACGTGGGTACAGACAATTTATTAAAGAATGAAAATTTACATAAGCTTCTCTCATGCACGGATTACCCGAACAATGACCCTCCATGCGCTTTAAATAGAACTCATGGACCAATCGGGTGTCAAGCCACGGATCAAGTGTCGGTAATACCGAGGTGAGAGTGAACCGTCGGATCACTACATATCGTGACCGTCGGATTGTAAGTTACAAAATGTACAACGGTAAAGAAACACACTTTACCTAACTCTAACCTAACTCTATACTAGACCAAGTTGAACTTAACTATATCCTATGTGTCGGAATATCCTAACAGGGATATTATCATGCTTATCAGACATAAAAGAGGCAGATTCATGACTTTCACTCAGTAAATAACAACCCTAGACCTGCCTTCGCACAAATCTACCCACTTCGAATAGTTACAATGACAGATCTATCTAATAACTTCGTGGAAATAGTTCAGTACACTTTTCATGCAAAAGTATTAAAGATCCAACAGATTAGCGCAGAGAATATACTTCAATTCATAGAAAACAACTTACAGAAAGAAGATACATTAACTTAAACATGATTAAAGAAAAAGGCTCAGATGCATTTAATTCAACCCAAAACTCTCTTTATTAGATTCAACGTTCAAATTACAAACTCTTCTAACCTGCACACCCAGCTACAGGGGCTTGTGCACTCAGCTGCGGACTTGCCAAGGTCTCCGCGCACGCAGTTGTAGGAGCCTTCCCCTTTCGCCTAAGACCTTTCCTGTCTTAGCACCTTCCCTTTCAATAAATCTTCATCCAAAGTTATTCTCCTACACTCGCTATGACTCAAATATTTATAGCCTTTCTATTACAATACCATGGCTTACGACCTATAGGTGAGTCTCAAAACCATCCTATCACCTACCCATTCAAGGGGCTAAAGCCCATTTGACTCTTGCTTATTTCCACACTCCGCTTCCACATTTCATGGAGACTTTACATTCTTTACAAAATTTTAACCAAAAACTAATTAAACTAAAAAAATTACCCTAGGGACCCTATCCCAACAATAGTTACAAAGCCAATATGGGTTGATGCCATGGTAGAGGAATATGATTTCATAGTCAGAAAAAATGTTTTGGAAGTTGTCCCAAGACCAAAGAACAAGTCAGTGGTAGGTTCCAGGTGGATCTACAAGGTGAAGTAAGCAGTATATGGAAGCATCAAGAAAATTAAGGCCAATTGTTTGGCCAATGGGTTTTCTCAGATGGAGGGAATTGATTATGAGGATACCTTTGATCCAGTAGCAAGGTACTGTTATATCAAATCAATTATAGCACTTACAATGCATAAGGGATGGAAGATCCATCATATGGATGTGAAGACAACATTCCTTAATTGAGTGATTGAGGAGGAGGTGTACATTGAACAATGAGAAGGATTTGACACCTTTGATAAAGATTCACATGTGTGCAGACTCAAGCGAGTGTTGTATGGATTGAAACAAGCACCCTGTGATTGGTACGCTAGGATTGACAACTATTTCACCAGGTTGGGCTTCACAAAAGATGACGTAGATGAAAACCCTTACCATATTGTTTTTGAAGGTAAATTACTGATTATAGTATTATATGTCGATGATTTAATTTTAACTGGTGATGAGAAGCGGATCAAGTATTGCAAAGAGGATCTTGCAAGAGAATTTGAGATGAAGGAAATGGGACTCAAGCATTATTTCCTCGGTTTTGAAGTATGGCAAGGAGTTGGGGAACTGCTTGTTTCTCAGGGAAAGTATGCCAATGAGATACTGAAGAAGTTCTGCAGGGAGAGTAGAAAACCCATGGACACTCCTCTAGCAGGAAGTTGTAGGAAAGATGATGCCACTTCAGGTGAGGAGGTGGAGGCCACTATTTATAGGCAGCTTGTGGGTTCACTTATGTATTTGGTGAACACATGAACATACATATGTTATGTTAAGAAATGGTTAATCCAAACAAACTACATTGGAAGGAAACCAAACATGTGTGGAGACAACTCAGAGCCACTACTCAGTATGGCATTTGGTACAAACGGATAGAGGGAGTGAAGCTTCAAGGCTTCATACATGCAGATTTGGTTGGTAGCAGATCAGATCAGAAGAGCACTTTAGGAGGAGTCTTCAGTATTGGATCAGCAACAATTTCTTGGTACAATAGGAAGCAGAGGTTAGTTGCACTTATTTTAGTAGAAGTAGAGTACATGGATGCCAGTCAAGCAACTTGTGAAGCTATTTGGATGAGGAAGATTTTTTTGGGTTATTTGGTCAGATGATGGATCCCACTGTGATTTATTGTGACAATCAGAGTATATCAAACTCTATGAAAATCCATTTTTTCATGATCGATCCAAGCATATCGACATCTGGTATCACCGTCTATGAGATTGTGTGCAGAGGTGGATCATGTTGTTGGAATACATTCCTATAAAGGAACAAGATGCATATATTTTGACAAAGACATTATCAAGAGGAAAATTTGAATTCCATAGAGATAGGATTGGGGCATCTGATAATACCTTTTTTGTTGAGAGGGAGTGTTGAAAATGACAACAAGAAGATCCCGATTTAATTTTCCCTTGAATTAAATTAGGAAAAATTTGTAAGTCTACATCACAGGACAACGAGAATGAGTTAACTAAGTTAAATTCACTTAGTTGGCTCAATTAATTCAAGTTGAGGGCCTAAATTGAGTCATGTAGAGTGGTTCCTAAATTTTATGAGCCTAGGTTGAGTTTAATTTGAGTTGTAATAATTTAATTCAGTTAAACTGAATTAATGTTAGTTAAACTAGTTCCAAATGTTGGAGGAACTCGTAGGAGGTCTAGCAGTGCGGTGCAGCTTCAGTGTTCAACCATTTAACTGATAAATCAACCATAATTAACTCATGCATGCATGAAATTCGAGTTACCCAGTTGAGATTGAAGTTCAAGGGTAGTGCACTATTAATTGTATAATTTTCCGAGTTGTACATGTGGTGCATGCAGTTAGAGAAGGGACTACACGGATTGCACAATTCTAATTGGGAATTTCCCTAATTAATAGGGGGCTAATTCCCAAGGAAACAACATAAGGAAATAAGAGCATGGCAGGCAACAAAATTGAATAAGTATTGACCAAAGTCAGCTTGTGAGGCAATGAGATAGATTATACTTGTGCAGAGATTGTTCAATCTTGAGCAAGCATTGTATTTATTCTCTATTCCTGACTAATGCAATAGAGATAGGAAGGGGTTTTGAGCAGTTTCTTTCCCCTTAGATAAATCTATGATCATATGTGATTGAATCTTGTCTTATATTTATGTTGTGATTTATTGATTTTTTAATTGTTTCTGCTGATCAGTAGAGTAGATTCAAGTATTTTGTTTTAGAAAATTACATAAGCAGTTTGAATATACAAGGAATTTCTAAAGGCATGACTCAACCTCCTAGATAACCTTAAGGAAATGGAGTAGAAAAAACAAAACCTTACTGAATTTCCTTAGGTGCTACAAGACCCCTAAGAGCTAAACCACCCTTTGAGGTGCCCAAACCCTGAGTTAACTTGCCTTTCAATGAACTAGAGCCTCAGTCACTCCCATGACAAGGAAAGGAAATCACTGTAACCCTATAGTTGCTCCCATGAGCCTGCTTCCAACTGACTGCAGTCTAATTTATTCAGTTCCGTGCAAATGACCCCGTGATTTGAGCCACTTTTTCAGGGCTAGGATCTAGACCTCTTCCAAAAACTTAATGAAACTCTCAGAAATGATAAATAACACAAAGAAAAGCCTTCAACACAAAGCTTAAGCAAGTACTTTACCTAACCATGTCGAACCATGACAATCACTCTGTCAAACACATGGTGAACATGAAATATATAGGTCATGAATGAATATCTAAACTTAGAGATACAAAATTTATCTGAGGTTTACCAAGAAGGACTAATTCCCTCTCATAATAGCTACCATAACATCTATTAGGTCATGCATTCAATAACCATTCATTTATCAATCAATACATGATAAGAGCCATAACTTGAATCTGTCATAAAACCATGCTTATAACCAACATATAACTAGAATAATAGAAATGATAGAACAACCATTAAAGCCACATAATATCAAGTATAATTACTCACTAATTACAAGGTAAATTTATCTTATCAATCATATGAAAAATCCAACCAAGTCAGGGACTTCCATGTACCACCCTACCATAGATTGAGCTGAACCAAATATTTCTTTCATCCAATCACCCCCATGCCATATTCCAAGCATGAATGTGGGATCTCATGGGATAAACAAATCCATAAACAACCAAGGGAATCCAGAGTTTAAACCACCTCCACCCTCACACTACCGTGATCTCACCTAAACCGGTCCTGAGATCACAAGACTAAACCAAGCTTGGATGCCTTAGAATTCCTTCACTGTCCCTTGAGGAATTTTCCTGTCTCTACCCACCTGTTGAGGGATTCTTAGAGAAAACCTTCTCCACCCCCAACCCTTGGGATTTTCTTGAGACCATCTCACTTGGATCCAAAACCTTCCGACAATCAAAAGTTCAACCAAAAATGAATCCCATCACACCATGGCTATTTGAAAATAGAAAGGTAAGGCTGAAACCACTATTAGACTCGGAAAAACCCATGCCAACGATAGAAAATGAACCAAATATACACACATGCATATACCATGCATGCCAAAACCAGCTAGGAAATCATACATGCAACCTGCTACCTACAAGTATTCCCGCTGAAGCTGCTTGTTCCAAATTTCCTTGCTTGATATTTTCTTTCCTTTTCCTTCCTTTTCTTGTTTGCGTTCCTTCTCCTCTTGGTACTCTTCTCCTCTCTAAAACTAATTATAAAACTTAATAACAAAAGGCTGACAAAAAGTAGTGAAAAGATCCTCAGAAACCTTTTTATCATTCAGGCCTCTAATTTCTTCACTTTTCCTCTATTTTCCTTCAATTTCCTTCTCTCATGCAACATGTGACCTTTCACCTTCCTTTTCTCCTAATTTACTTTATTTTCATAAATAAATGCCAATTAATTTTTTTTTTCCTTTTCAAAGCCTTTGCAATTGCCTTTGCCAATTTCCCCTTAGCCATAATAAACAAAAAGTGATACCCACTAGGATTCTTTTCCCAAAATTCAGCCTGGAATACGTGTCCCATGACCATACTAGGGGATTTTTGAGGTCTAAAATGGGCCTCCTAAGGAAATTATAAAATAATAGTGGAAATAATAAAATAAGTTTAGATTACATCATCAAAATTTAGAGGGAAAAAAGACAACTATTTTTTCAACTCATATTTCAACTTATAATTGTATGGGTTTACTCAAATTTCGAGTGGAAACACTTGTTGAATGCAGAATTTGATTCCTCATCCAAGGAGTACCCATGTTGCATACTTTCGATGGACCCTGCTATATAAAAAATGAGAAATACATGAAAAACATGATTTTAATCACATTTTTTCATGTATTTCTCATTTTTCCTGTAGCAGGGTCCATCAAAAGTATGCAACATGGGTACTGCATGGATGAGGAATTAAATTTTTCATCCAATGAGTACCCCCACTTGAAATTTGAGTAAAAGCTTAGGGAGATGAGTTGAAAATACAAGTTGAAAAAGTACTTTTATTATTTTATTATTTTTTAATCTTTGTACTTTTTTACTCCAAAAATGGTGAATCATCCCCCATGGTTTACATCATCATCTTGAATCCTATTGGTTCTTATAAAATTTATTTTGTTTGTACATTTTTCTTAGGAGGCCCATTTTAGACCTCAAAAATCCCCTAATAGGCTTGGTCTTATTTTTCCTTTATTAACTTTATTACATGAACTTTTAACCCGAGGCTATTACATACTCCTCCCCCTTAGGGGAACAATTCCCTCAGTGTTCTATGACACCTACAACCAACAAGACCGCTAAAAACCAAAACATACTACCCATGGAGCTTTATAACTAGCTCAATGCAGTATTTATAATGACAAACTACTCAAAAGAAAAACCATCATGACAAACATGACAACCATACCACTTATTGGAGCTTTATAACACAACTCATTTTGGTATTTACAATAGAAACCATACATAAATATGTATATATACCAAAATTCATTTGCCTAAACCGGCAAAAAATGATGGATACATATCCCGCATCTGATCGACCATCTCCCATGTAGCTTCATGGGGCCCAAAGTGCTTCCACTACACTTTAACTTGCTCGATTGCTCTATTCTGGAGCATGAGCTATTTCCACTGCAATATGTACTCAGGTTCTGACTAGAATTCTCATTCTATCTCCACCTACAATACAGACCAATCAATAACATGATCAACATCTTTCACTTATCTTTTAAGAAATGAAACATGGAAAACATCATGGAATTCCACTGTCAGAGGCAGTGCAAGTCTATATGCCATGGGTCCAATCCTCTCAAGGATCTCGAAAGGCCTGCAATACTAAGGTGCAACCTTGGCACATGACTCAGTCCTTAAGGAGCTCTTCTTGGGATTGATGCGCAAGTACACATGCTCCACAACTCGAAACTCCTTAAATGCCCTGTGATGATCTGCATAACTCTTCTGTCTATCCTATGTTTCCTTTAGATTCTTCTTGATAACTTGCATTTCCTATTCCATCTCAACCAGCATGTTCGGCCCAATCAGTACCCTATTCATTGGATCACTCTAGCTAATGGGAGTGTTACAACTCCAACTATAGAGTGCCTCAAACAGACTCATCTTTAATGACTCATGATACCCATTATTGTAAGAAAACTCGACCCACGCCTCCACTACTGATGCATGACATAAATCCTCAACATATCCTCCAGCATCATGTTGACCCTCTCTGTCCGTGCATCTGTCTGCAGATGTTAAGATGCACTGAAGGCCAACTCTATACCCAACTCTCATACAATCTTCTTAGGAATACCATGCAACCACACTATATCTTTGACGAATACCTGTGCTACTTCACTAGCTGAATAAGTAGACTTAACCACTATGAAGTGAGCTACCTTGGTTAACTTTTCAACCAAAACCATGATGGAATCATGTTGCTTCAATGTCCTTGAAAAACTTGTAATGAGATCCATGGAAATGACCTCCCATTTCCACTTTGGAATTGAAATAGGTTGTAGAAAACCAACTGGGTGTTTACACTTAGCTTTCACCTGCTAATAATCCAAGCATCTAGTAACAAACTTTGCCACTTCATTCTTTAGATTCGGCTAGTAGTATAAATTATTAACAACTGTCAACATCTTCTAATATCTCGAGTGACCTGAATATGCCTTGACATTAAACTCCCTCAAGATAAGCTTATTGAGCTCACTGTCATCTGACACATAGATCATGTCCTTAAATCTAACCAAACCCTTCGCTGTGAGACGATAGTCCACATCTTGGTCACCTGTACCAGGCTGCTGTAACCAATGCCTAATCTGTTGATACTGGTCATCCTGATGTCATGCCTATAAGATATGATCCTGTAAATTTTTCCCATAAGATCTCACAACTGCAACATGATTTACCTACACTCTCCTACTAAGAGCATCTGCAACCTTGTTCTCCTTTCCTTTATTGTATCTAATCTCGAATTTAAACTCACTGAGCGTGGCCAACCATCTAGCTTGCTTGAAATTCAGATTTAGTTGGTCAAACAAGTATCTTAGCCCACTGTGGTCACTCATCAACAAAAACCTCCTGCCAAGAAGATAGTGCCTCCACATCTTCAATGCATGAATGATCGCTGCCAACTCAAGATCATGTGTCACATAGTTCTGCTCGTGCTAATTCAGTTGCCTTGAATCATAACATACCACTTTTCCCTCTAGTGTAAAGACTCCACCAAGTCCTCTCTTGCAAACATATTTACATGCCATAAACTCTTTATCTGGATTTGCGATATTTAGAACTGGAGCATTTTTCAACAACGGCTTCAATTGCTCAAAACTTGTTGCACATTCCTTTGTCCATTTAAATTCATTTCCTTTCCTCTGCAATGATGTAATAGGATAAACAATTTGTGATAAGTTCCTGATGAACCTCCTGTAATAACCTGCTAACCCCATGAAGGATCTGACCTCATTTACATTTCTAGGAGTTTCCCATTCCATGATAGCTTTTATCTTTTCTAGATCCATTGCTATCTCTTCCTTGGAAACAATATGTCCCAAGTAATGTACCTCTATCTAAAAGAAACTACACTTAATAAGATTGGCATACAATTGATGCTCTCTTAGCAATCTCAATACTGGTGCTAAGTTTTTTGGATGCTCTTCCTCATTCTTTGAATATATCAATATATCATTAATGAATACAATCACAAACTTGTCTAGATAAGGACACAACACACTATTCATCAAACACATAAAAGTAGCTGGAGCATTAGTCAAACCAAAAGGAACCACAACAAACTCATAATGACCATACCTAGCCCAAAAAGTAGTCTTGTAGATGTCCTCTTCTTTGATACATACCTGATGATATCCTGATCTCAAATCAATCTTTGAGAACATTGTTTCTCCCTTCAATTGACCAAACAAGTCATCAATCCTTGACAACACATAACTATTCTTGATCATCACCTTGTTCAACTGCCTATAGTCAATGCACAATCAGAGATTACCATCCTTCTTCTTTATGAACAACACTGGTGCACCCTAAGGTGATACACTTGGCCCAATGTATCCCTTATCAAGCATTTCCTTCAACTGCAAATTCAATTCCACTAACTCTGGAGTACTCATCCTAGAAGGTGCCTTTGACTCTGGTGCCGCTCTTGGTACCGACTCAATAGAAAAGTCCACTTCCTAATGGGGAGGGAATTCTGAAATCTCTGCTGGGAATACATCCTAAAACTACTGCAAGACAAGATACCTCTTGAATATTTCTGCATCATCAACATCCTTACCCTTGTCATTGGAAATATGCATTGCAGACAATACACACCCTTTCCTGCAACTGTGCTTTGCTTGCATAACAATGACCATCCTCACCGATGCAGGCTTCTTATTTCCCTGTAGGATTCTCTTTTCCCATTATCATCCAGGCACTCAATAGCCTTGTCATAACAATCTACTTTGGTCCAATGGAGGCACAACCAATCCATACCCAAAATCATACTACATTATCCCAATGCAAACACATTTAGATGTGCAGATGTAGGCATACCATTAAGCTCAAATACACAAGCTTTTACCCAGTGATGAACTCTCTTCTTAGTGCCTGTAGCCATCCACACCAACCAAGACTCCATATGCACTTATTTTCTCAAACCACACTTATCCACTAGGTCAAGATTGACATAACTATAATTAGATTTAGGGTCAATCAAAATAGAAACAACTCGATCACAAATATTACCTTTCATCTCAATAATGGATTCCTAGTGATTCATCTGCCTACTGTCCATAGTTGCATAAATCCAAGGAATGTTATGGCCAACATCCCAAAGGTCTACACCTCATGAGCACTATAGGTATGAGGTATGACACCCTAGTACAATGGATAGTCCTTCTTGCGATGATCTTTGCCACAAAGCCAACAACGCAACAGTCCCTTACCATCATCTCTATTCTTCTGCTCTCCAAGATGCAACCCATGTTCCTTCTCAACTACATTGAATTTCTTGTAGGGAGAATCATTTTTTTTCTCACCTACATCCTACGGTCTTCCCCACTTTGGTGGCCACTTCCATTTAAATTTCTCATTCCCCTTCAAGTCATGCTTAGGCTTAGATTTACACTTTGATTCCTCATAACAATGATTTAGCTTCCTGATGGCTTCCTTGATCCAGGTCCGGGTGTGACAAAGGACCCTTCGAAGACCTTTTACTTTCGTGATGTGTTAAATTTCATTTTTAAAAGAACATAAATGAATACATGTGCATGCTGTAAAGAAGAGGAACATGTCAATCATCAACAACATAAAAACATAAGTGTTGATAATGGAGTTCGTTCAAGAGGGACTACGTCTCTGGGCCCCGGTGTCAAGATGGTGTAGGCCGCTGCATTAAGTGTTGTCAATAGTAATGATGTACATAAAAGGTGATGCCGATATCATACTAGGAAAATGCCCTTATGCAGGAGTGGCGCCAAAAGATGTTCCACTACAAGAACTTTCATTCAAAAGACTCCTATCAGTATGACACAAAACTCATGCATGATGAGCATCCTGCCAACATGGCATAAAAGGGATCTCAAAGAAAACATGCATGGCGACACATGAGTATCCCCTCAACATACAACAAAGGGATCTCAAAGCACAATATGACAAATCATGACAATAAGTACATCACACAGATGATTTCACATCACAACAAGCAGGAACCATGAAAATGAGTAAGAAACAAGATCCCACATCAAACATCAAGCAAGGACCTGTGCAACACAATTCATAGCAAAAGAAGTACATGAACACTGCATATACCTCACAACTAAGGGCCATCTGAAAAAGTGGATTTCAAACTGCTGAAGCTGCTCAGACCATCGATCTCACGTCATCAATCACATGGAAATGGTTGCTCGCACATGAATGCTAACACCTGCATTCCTATCAGAAAAGTGGTTGAAGAATCGAATGAGCAAATGAGAAATCTGAATGCACCATCGTATTTGTGGCATCGAATAGTGCAAACTCGACTGTCAAATTTCTGAATTCTAAGAAGTTGAGAATCTGGGGCTCAAGGAATATTTTAGATTCCCCCTAGATTCCTCAAAGATTCTACTCCATGGGTGGACTGGAAATCTGCAACTCCAAAGGTGAATCTGACCTCACTGTTGCAATCCCTATGGAAAACCATGAAAAATGACTGTAAACTTGATTATATTCTGACATGGATAAAAATTACCTCCTCAGGAAAATTTCATGGATCATGGTTCCGCTCCCTATTTCTGCAGCAGTCATGGTTCCACCCTCATACTGAAAATGGTCAAAAAATTTAGAACTCCGATGGAGAAATGGATAGTGCCATTGCGTTTGTGGCATCGAGAAGTGTTGAAACCCTATAAAATTTGTCAAAATTTGACAAAGTGAAAATTCGGCCCTCCTGCAAAACGCTGCCTTGAATTGCGTGCCCGCTCCTGGTTCCTCCATCTGCCTCCACACTCAAAAAACTGCGTTTATATACATTTTATTGGTCGGATAGTCCAAAGGAAAACCGTTGGGCGTGTTGGTAACTTTAGCAAATAGTTGAGGAGGGGTCGGGGGATCAAATCCCACCCCTCCCGCGTTAACCCACATGATACATTTATTTTTTTGCATTTAAGGTTGGGGCCCCCACGATTTTGGGTGGCCATGCCACAATTGATACTGGAGGTTATGTATACACGTTGTATTAAATAGAGGGCGCATGTGGCATGTTAATTTTGGTGGTGTAAATGTTTGAAGGGGTCGTTGGTACTTCATATGAGGCTGCCCAGTGGGGCCAGCCCACGTGGCTAGGTGGGTTCAACTCTCGCCGGCCTCACCTTAATCGTTTTATTTGTTTGGTATAAGGGTGTGGGGTGGTGGGGATGGTGGCCCACCACCTCCACCATATATTATATATATAGTTTTATTTTTAATATAATAATGCCAATTTGAAAATTTCGGATTTTAGGCTAAAGGGGACAAATTAACCGGGCCACAAATTCACCTAGAATCTAGCCTAGGTTGGCTGGGATCCGGTGGCTGGGTTCTATCCAAATTGTGGTCTCCTTAAGCCTACCCAGTCAGCAAAAAGTCAATTGAACTTTGACTGCTTCTAACTCCTTCATCCGGACGCAGATTGACGAACCTTTTGCAACACCACGATCATGACGACGAGATCTCTAACATGAACCTAGTTTGAGCATATTCTAAACACTTTGATTTTTGAGCTTCCATCAACCCTCTTTGTCTTATGTGTGTCTCTAGAGACACCTGGATCAATCCTCCCCAATGAGGAGCTTTTGGTCCTCCAAAAGCATGAAAAATAATATGCAACTTCTCTGTACCTTGTCTGCATCACAAGCGTCCTGGAAGGTCTCGCTTCCATCTCCTTCACCTTTGTTCTTTGCAGCCTTAAGCGATGAGCCGACACTTGCAACCTCTGTAGCATGTAGTACATTGTTTTACAAATTACATGCTTGACTTTCATAACTAGCTAATGACCCAAGCATCCCACACTTTCCACGAGTTTATAACACATACTCGGTGGTCAAGTTTACATCAGGATGGACACAATACCCTGGCTATGAAAACAAGGCCAACATGTCATTGTTGCTTCAAGGTGATGGAAAACACTTCATCACTACAACACATGATTTAAAAAATAAGGTCGACACTATTTTCCCTTGACAAGTGATGGAAAAACGACATCACTTTCAAAGTTTAACATGCAACTCAAAAAAATACTAGACATAATTGTTGTTGAACAAGTGATGGAAACACATCATCACTTTTACATTTTAAAATGCAAAAAATGATTTACAAAAGCACGACCGTGACAAGCTAAAATATCTAGAAACCATTTTTCACTTATCAGTGTGAATGGTCACCTCCTTGTGGCGATTTTGCTTATCGAACAATTGTTTCACGTGGTTCATGCACCGACACTTTGTTTTTAAGGCATTGCCCTGGATGGAGCCTCCAACAAGTGGCTCTTTGATGGCCACTTCGATCGCAATGATTGCAGTATGTTTTCTTCCTCCATATCTGCTTAACCTGTTTCTTTTCCTGCTATTGAGAGGGTCTTTCACGCCTCATCTTTTTGTGTGCTGACATTCTTTTCCAAAACTTAGAAAATGTATGGTTATGTAATCCACAAAAGGTGCATGTTTTTCGATGCCATGTTTTATGTTCATTATTATCAACACGATCATAATCGAAATGAACATTTGAAGATCGAAAGTGGTTATACCTTTCCTTGTTGTCTCTGGTGTAAGTATGGTGATGAGAGCTTGCCTCAGCTCTTTCCCTATAATGGAAACTGCCATGGGATGATGGGGATGTGTTCCCATCATTTTATTTCCTTGACAATTTTGATGATGTCTTAGAAGCATATGACACCTTGGAACATTGTCCTTTGGTGTATCTCGAGCCTACAAATTGAGGTCTCTGCACAACCTCCAATGGTTGAGTTAGGCATTGGTTATTAATACCAAGTTTTTCTTCCTTCTCATGCCTCATCCTTGTAGGGAGCCTCATGTTTGCCCCTGTAATTGGGATCTCCAAATCTGTAATAGAAATCATACTATGTGACGACGAAACTGAAAGGAAATCAACATCTTTTACCTCCTCTGTCGATTTGGAAAGAACGGTTGATGGCTTCTCATCATTTGTTGTTGGTGATTCGCTAACTGTCTTGGTGCATTCCCCAACTTCCTTTCTGACATACCTAAGTCCTACCTGACGGGGTAGTTCTTCTACTTTGATGGGGTTGACAATGGCTTGGCCATTAACGCCCAAACCTTTTCCTTCATACCCCATTCTCTTCAACAGTTTGGTGTCACTTTGTGTGGTGTGATTTAAGAGAAAAATGAAATCATCATCACTAAACATACATGAATTTGGAGAATTACATTTTACCTCACATGGGTCATGCTATAGCTTTTCCAAGGTCCCCTCCTTTGCTTGTAGCTGTTGTAGCAAATTTTCTTTCTCCTCTTTCTCTTCATGTAGATGCATCTTCAATTCAACGTTCTCCGTTTGAAGATTATGTTTGTTTTTCTTTAGTTCTTCCATGGCCTCTTCCGTGGCTCGCAACTGAAGCTACAATCGCTCCTTTTCCTCTGTCTCTTTATGTAGAGTTTCATACATTATCTCTACTCTTTTGGAAATGTTGAGCATGATCTCGTACATTGCTTTGTCATCCTCTGTCGCTGCACATTCCATTGTTCATGCTACAATTCACATCTACGCAAAGACCGCTCTGGTACCACTTGATCCAGGTTCGGGTGTGACAAAGGACCCTTCCAAGACCTTTTACTTTTGTGATGTGTTAAATAGCATTTTTAAAAGAACATAAATGAATACATGTGCATGTTGTAAATAAGAGGAACATGTCAATCATCAGCAACATAAAAACATAAGCGTTTATAACGGAGTTCGTCCAGGAGGGACTACGTCTGCGGCCCTGGTGTCAAGATGGTGTAGGCCGTTGCATTAAGTGTTGTCAATAGTAATGATGTACATAAAAGGTGATATCATTATCATACTAGGAAAATTCCCTTACACAGGAGTGGCGCCAAAAGATGTTCCACTATAGGAACTTTCAGTCAAAAGACTCCTATTAGTATGACACAAAACTCATGCACGATGAGCACCCCACCAACATGGCATAAAAGGGATCTCAAAGAAAACATGCATGGAGACACATGAGTATCCCCTCAACATACAACAAAGGGATCTCAAAATACAATATGACAAATCATGACAATAAGTACATCACACAGATGATTCCACATCACATCAAACAGGAATCATGAAAATGAGTAAGAAACAAGATCCCACATCAAACATCAAGCAAGGAACTGTGCAACACAATGCATAGAAAAAGGAGTACATGAACACTGCATATACCTCAAAACCAAGGGACATCTGAAGAAGCAGATGTCAAACTGCTGAAGCTGCTCAGACCATCGATCTCAGGGCATCAATCGCATGGAAATGGTTGCTCGCACATGAATGTTGACACCTGCATTCCACTAAGAAAAGTGGTTGAAGAATAGAATGAGAAAATTAGAAATCTGAATGCACCATCAGATTTGTGGCGTCGAATAGTGCAAACTCGACTATCAAATTTCTGAATTTTGAGAAGTTGAGAATCTGGGGCTTAATGAATATTTTAGATTCTCCCTAGATTCCTCAAAGATTCTGCTCCATGGGTGGACTGAAAATCTACAACTCCAAAGGCGAATCTGACCTCGCCATTGCAATCCTTGTGGAAAACCATGAAAAACCACTGTAAACTTGACTATATTCCGACATGGAGAAAAATTACCTCCTCGGGAAAATTTCATGGATCATGGTTCCGCTCCTTGTTTCTGCAGCAGTCATGGTTCCACCTTCATACTGAAAATGGCCAAAAAATGTAGAACTATGATGGAGAAACGGACAACGCCATTGCGTTCGTGGCATCGAGAAGTGTTGAAACCATATAAAATTTGTCAAAACCTGACAAAGTGAAAATTCGGCCCTCTTGCAAAATGCTGCCTCGAACTGCGTTCACTGCCTTGCTCTGTCTCGAATTGTGTGCCCGCTCTTGGTTCCTCCATCTGCCTCCACAATAAAAAATATGGGTTTATATACATTTTATTGGGTGGATAGTCTAAAGGATGACCATTGGGCATGTTGGTAACTTTAGCAAATAGTTGAGGACGCGTCAGGGGATCAAATCCCGCCCCTCCCGCATTAACCCACATGATACATTTATTTTTTTGCGTTTAAGGTTTGGGGCCCCACAATTTTGGGTGGCCACTCCACAATTACCGCCAGAGGTTACGTATACACGTTGTATTAAATGGAGGGCGCATGTGGCGTGTTAATTTTGGTGGTGTAAATGTTTGAAGGGGTCGTTGGTACTTCATATGAGGTCACCCGGTGGGGGCCGGCCCATGTCGCTGGACGAGTTCAACTCCTGCTGGCCTCACCTTAATCATTTTCTTTATTTAGTATAAGGGTGTGGGATGGTGGGGGTGGTGGCCCACCATCTCCACCATATATTATATTTATATTTTTTATTTTTAATATAATAATGCCAATTTGAAAAATTCAGATTTTAGGTTGAAGGGGACAAATTAACCGGGCCAAAGATTCACCCAGAATCTGGCCCAGGTTGGCCGGAATCTGGTGGCCGGGTTCTGTCCAAATTGTGGCCTCCTTAAGCTTTCCCAATCAACAAAAATTCAACTGAACTTTGACTGCTTCTAACTCCTTCATCTGGACTCGGATTGACGAACCATTTGCACCACCACGATCACGACGATGAGATATTTAACATGAACCTAGTTTGAGCATAATCCAAACACTTTGATTTTCGAGCTTCCATTAGCCCTCTTTGTCATATGTGTGTCTCTAGAGCCACTTCGATCATTCCCTGAGTGACCTAGGCTCATCAAACTCAATCTGGTTTCTATATGCTATTAGAAATCCATTGATGAACCATTGAATTTTTGCTTTCTCATCCTTGAGGTAAGGACCATACCTCAACAACTCTAGGAACCCGCCGGTATACTCATCATCTGTCATGGAACCCATCAAAACCTCATAAAAATCCTTAGCTCTATCATCATAATACCTATTAGATAGGTACTTCTTCATAAAGACTCTCGAACTCATCCCAAATCAACTCTTCTTCTTGAATTCCATTAACATTCTTCACATCTTCCCACCAGATGTTTGCTTTCCCTTTAAGACCAAAGGTAGCTATTTTGGCTTTCATGTTCTCTGAATGATTTTGCAATCTAAAGAATTTGTTCATCCCAAGCAACCATGCCTATACATCTTCTGACTTCTTCCCCTCTCCATCAAATGTAGGAGGCTTGAATTTCTTGAACTCCTTAGGAAAGTACTCACTACCCCTATAAGGATGATGGCGGTGATGATGATGATGTCTCTTGGATAAAGAAATAGAATGAAACCAATACATACCAGTCCTCCTGTTAGGTGTATCCAATGATATACCACCTCTGATTGTGTCCCCTCTATACAACCTGTATTCCGAGACCTGTTACCATACACCCCATTAGTCTTCTCTTCCTACTCTTGATTAATCCTTAACTGTCCCTATATCTGCAAGTCTGAAAAAATTTGAAGGATCACTACATTGACCTCTACTTTCTTTTCTTGAGCCTCAACCAACCTATCATTATATTCCTTGCAACTTATGATTTCTACCCTCAAACTCCTCAACGTGTTTGCTATATCAGGAGAATACTCATCTCCTTGCTTCCCAATTGATCTGTAGGGAGATTCACGTGAAATGCAGTCTACCATTTTTCTTTTCATCTGTGGTTCTCTTCTTCCTACTAGTATAGCATGTCAGATAAACCAAAATCATACCTCAATGACGTTTAGGGAGGCTTATCTCATATGCAAAATCAATCCACATTAGCACGAGACATGTATAATCATAATTGCATAAATATGCCAACATCATGCACGACAATACCAACTGCACACCATGACCCCACACATGAAAACTATAACCATGACAATGCATGCATAACCACATGCATCTAGCCCATCAGGTCCAAGTGTTTGAACCATGCTTTGATACCACTTTGTAACACCTCCTCCCACATCTACCCACTTTAACTGGCCTGCCAGGGTAAACATGAAATGAGGGTTACTATGACATGACTCAACCTCCTAGATAACCTTAAGGAAGTGGAGTCAAAAAAACAAGACCTTACTGACTTTCCTTAGGTGCTACAGGACCCCCAAGAGCTAAACCACCCTTCTAGGTGCCCAAACCCCGAGTTAACTTGCTTTTTAGTGAAAAAGAGGCTCAATCACTCCCATGACAAGGCAAGACAATGACCGTAACCTTCTAATCACTTCCATGAGCCTGCTTCCCAAAGACTACATTCTAATTTACTTAGTTATGTGCCGACAACCCCGAGATCTGAGCCACTTTTTTAGGGCTAGGATCCAAACCTCTACCCAAAACTTAATGAAACTCTCAGAAATGATAAATAACATAAAGACAAGCCTTTAACACAAAACTTAAACAAAGACTTGACCTAACCTTGTATAACCATGGCAGTCACTCTGTCAAACACATTGTGAACATGAAATCTACAGGTCATGAATGCATATCTAAACTCAAATATCTGAAACTTATCTGAGGTTCACCAAGAAGGATTAATGGCCTCTCACAATAGCTTCCATAACATCTATTAGGTCATGCATTCAATAACCATTTATTTATCAATCAACACATAATAAGAGCCATAACTTGAATATGTCATAAAACCATGCTTATAAGGAGCATATAACCAAAAGAATAACAATGATTAAAAAAAAATTAGAGCCACATAATAACAAGTATAATTACTCATGAATTACAAGGGAAAGAGATCTTATCAATCATATGCAAAAGCTAACCAAGTCAGGGACTTACACTTACCACCCAGCCATAGATTGAGTTGAACCAAATCTTTATTTTAGCCAATCACCCCTGGGCCATATTACAAGAATGAATGTGGGATCTCATGGGATAAAATAATCCATAAAAAATTAAGGGAATCCATAGGTTAAAACACCTCCACCCTCAGACTATCGTGATCTCACCTAACTGGTCCTGAAATCACGAGACAAAACCAAGTTTGGATGCTTCAAAATTCCTTCACTCTCCTTTGAGGAATTTGCCTATCTCCACCCACTTGTTTAGGACTTCTCAGAGAAAACCATCTCCACCCCCAACCCTTGGTATTTTCCTGAGACCACCTCACCTAGATTTAAAACCTCATGACAATCCAAATCTCAACTAAGAATGAATCCCATCACACCATTGCTATCCAGAAACGGAAAGGCAAGGTTTAAACCACTGTCAAACCTAGAAAATCTCATGCCAATAATAGAAAAGGAACCAAATACACGCATGCATATACCATGCATGCAAAAACCAGCTAGGAAATCATACATGCAACCTGTTACCTGCACGTATTCCTGCTGAAGATGCTTGTTGTAACTTTCCTTGCCTAATCTTGTGATGAGCCCCAAAAATGGATAATTATATGGGCTCATTCAACCTCCTAATTCAACTTAATCCACCATTCTCATTAGTTTATTGCATGTTTTTGATTATATTTATGCTAATAGAGTGAATTGGGTTAGTCATTATGCCAACAAGTCTAGTGGGTGCTTTGTGCAGATTTTTAGTCAATTTTGAGACAAAATCAAAGGTTTTAATGAACACTTGGTAGCCAAATTCGTGGAAGAAAAAGGGAGAGGATTTGTAGGAAGTTGTCCCCTTCATTTATGGGCCCTTACCTCGAATTCTCCACCATCAGCTCAGAGTTCAAGGGCCACCAAATCAATTATCACAAGGGCAGCCGAGCAAGTGCTAGTAAAAGTGTTGTTAACTACAAGTTTTGGCAGGCGAGTTCCTAAAGTTTAGGAGGGCTGTTGGGGTCCTCAATTTGTATAAATAAGAGGGCTTAGGGCCTCATTTCAGTTAGTCACTTTGTAGGCAGAAGTTAGCTAGTTTGTAGTTCGATTTTAGTCATTTTTTAGGTAGTAGGTTACCTTTGCATTTCAGCACATTTTCAAGGTTCCCTTCTGGACAATTTTTGATGTAACTATTATTTCTTGCTCAATAAAGATGAATCCAGCTTTGCACCAGCTATAATCTCTCTTAGGAGGCTATAGCTCTTGGGGTTGGGCCCAACCCAAGTGCCCAGTACCTCCTTTGTTTACTTTTACATGTTTTTACTGCATTCTTAGAATAAAATCTGCTATTTAGATTTAAATCTTGTTTTGTTATTTAGGTTGCTTTTGATGATTAAAAAGGCTTTTGATGTTCAGATTGAGTTGATAGGTTGTTAACAGGGAAAATCTTCAAAAAAGGGCCATCAAACACCTCTGATTTCACCTCTCCCTCAGTGGGATCAGGAGCTGGGATCAAGGTGACCTTGCTGCCCACAAAAACACTGACTTTGCTTTGCCATGCAATCACTAGTGTTTGATTTTCATTTGTAGAAGTTGGTTACATGTTCAGATTTTTGCTTGCTTAGTTGCATAAGTTAGTATACATGGTTTCATTGCAGTTCAAACTCCTGTTCATTCTCTTTACTGTCAGCTAGATCAGATTAGGTCAACGTAACTAGGTCTTTGATTTTACAAGTCTTCGTTGGTTCAGTTGGAAAAACAACTTGCAAAGCACCTGTACCACTTCTCTACCTGCCCATACTCCATCAAACCCATCTACTCCATCCCTCAACTTAGCTTCTTGCCTTACGTTTTCCATTTGCTCACATAACCCTAGTTTTTGTGCATCATTGCTTCAGTCCTCCTTGAACAAATCCAACCATCTACATCTTTCCTCAACTCCATCCACCAAGTCCTGGACCACCTCCAACCCTTATCCTACCTCCATACCCACTCCTTCATCTTTCTTCTTCCATCCATCCTCCAAAATCCCATTTCTGAACATCCTGTAGAAAAATTACAGACATCTTGTAGAAAATCACAAACATCCTGTAGAACCCCTGCAGACTTCCTGTAGAAGCTCACGAATGAGGTTTCTTGATAGCCAAACTCTGTGAAACTCTCTGGAAGGGTGTTAGGGACCCCTTAGGCCCTCTATGAACCTTCCCGACCTCCTCCAAGCATTTCCTCTCGCCAATCCACCTCTGCACAGTCAAAACCAGTTAAAAGCACATGCATGATAATTCTAACAACTTATTCAAAAATACAAAAAGATGTTTCTTTTCAGATGTTACTATAGAAGTAGCTTAGACACATGCATTTTACCTTCCTAGAAGTCAATGGCATCTCTTTCAGTAGCTTGCATCCTCTTTCTTGCATCAGTAGGGCTAGCTGGTAAAATTAGGGTTTGCTACGGTTTGCGTTTCCTTTCAGCTTTCTAGTTTCTTTCTGCAAGTAGATTAGCCTTCTTTGAGTTAGCTTTCATCCATCAAATAAAATGCTTCTTCTAAGAGCTCATAGAAGTTGGCTTAAGCTCTTAGCAGACTTGTGCCAGCTGATCAAGTGACAGCCGTGGCAAGAGCTAGTACTTGTGCATACAACACTGTCGCTTCCAAGTTTGTTACAAACTACCGGGTTAATAAAATTAAAGAAGGGAGTTCTAGGAGTTGCAGTATTATGGCTGCAATATTGGGGCCCACCATCTTTTTGGCGCCATTGCCGGGGAAGCGTCAGAGTATTTTTGATTGCTACTTTTATTCTATTTTCCTACTCTAACCTTCTGCTAAGTAGTTTATTTCAGTTCCATTCTGCAATTTCAGTTCTGCAAGAGTAAATTAGACATTTCCTGCTTTCATAGATTAGCATTTCAATTCCGCAATTTCCTTTCTGCAAGCTTAGAGTAGCATTTCAATTCCGCAAGCGTAGCCTAGCATTTCATTACTGCAATTTCATTTGAGCAAAATAGATTAGTCCTTTCCTGCTTTCATTTCAATTCCACATTTTCATTTCAGCAAGATAGTTAGTTGCAGTTCAATCTATTTTAGTTTTTGCAGGTACAAGCAGAAAAAAACAAAAATCAACCAAAAAGATTTCCTTTCATGCCTTGTAGGAGTAGAGATAAGTCAAAAAAATGTTTGCACAATACCCCCACTGCTTCACACAGCCAACATTCACTCTTCTTCGATGGCTGTGATTAAAGAACCCTTAGGTGGATAGCAAGACATATTTGAAGAACCTCAAGGGAAGAAGAAGAAGAAACCATTCCTTTGGAGCAAATGGCTACAAACAGAAATGTTGGGAGCAATACCTTATCCAAAAATGAATTTGCAAATCAGATGGAAGATTTCAAGAGCGATATGAGGCAGTTTCTTGCCATGCAACTGGATACCTTGCAGATCCAAAGGAAGCAAGAGGAAGCCAAGAGGGCTTTGGCCATCTTTGTCCTAGGTGCACTAGAAAGCATCCTAGGAACAAATTTCCATTGCAATCCATAGAAGTGTGTTTTGTCTGTGAAGAAGACCATCCAACGAATCAGTGCCCTTCCTTGCCTGGACTTAAAGCTGCATATTAGAGAGCCAAGGGAGCCACTAAATCACTCTATTATATGAACCAAAGGAGGCCACATGGACCCATACCTTACCAGCAGGGAATGCAAGGGACGTCCCAAAACTATTACGACCCCTATCAAGCCACTTCCATGCCTTCTTGGGGTCCCCCTGCTCATCCTTCCTGGTCCACACCCCCTCCTTGGTCGTATCCTCCTCAATACCATGCTTCTCCAGTTGCTCATTCATTTCACTCTTATGCTCAGCCACAGCCTCAGTGGAATGCACCTCATCAGGGGTGGAGGCCCCAGTACAACTCTCCTCCCGCTCATTTCCCTCCACCACCTGCCCAACCACAACCCCATCCACATCCATCTCAAAAATACACCCCCACTCAACTACCCATACCACCATTTCCAAACCCGCACATTGGAATAGCTCAACTCCATTACAATGCTGAGGCACAACATGTCCAAACAACTCCTCTTGAGCTCCAAGATATTCACCATAGCTCTAGAAGAGTATTGGAGAAAAGAGATTATATTGACAGCACTGAAGGATCACATCTAGCAAAAGAAGATTCAAGAGAGGAGATCAAAGAACCATGGGCTGCACTTGATGAAGAGAAGAGATCAGAATTAGAGATTGAGAAAGCTCCCTCATGGTTAACATCAAACCCTCCATGTAGTCAAGAGAAAAGTCAGCAAAAAGAGGAAGATGTGAAGGTCATGATAGAAGAAGATATGGAGAATGATCCAGATCATCAAAAGGACCAAGGATATCAAAGCTATATTGAGACATGGTTCCAGACAGTCACTAAGTTGCAGCAGTACTCTCTTCCTCAGCTATGTTTGATCCCTTCAAAGTCAAATCATTTGGTCTCTGAGATCTGGATAGCTGTCAAAGCATGCATTTCAAGCCGCCACATCATTTTGTCTCTAATCTCGATGTGCACATGGCTCCATTGGAAGTATTCTTATACTTGAAAAGAATTTTGTTTTTCAAGTAGGGTAGGGTAGGAAAAAAAAAAGAAAAAATGAAAAAGAAAAAAATGAAAATAAGATGAAAATAAAAATCTAAGTTGAAAAGCTCCTCAGAGGCGCCTTAGATTGGCTCATTGATTGAAAACCTCCATGAGGCGGTCAACGGGTTGGAAAGAAGAGAAAATAAAAATGGAATAAGATCCTTGGGTGAAAACCTCCCTTGGAGGTGCCCAGGGCAAGCAATTAGGGTGAAAACCTCCATGAGGCGCCCTAGTTGTTTTTCAAAAAAAAAAGAAGAGAAAAAGAAAAGAAAAATAAAGATAATTTCCATTGAATAATTTCAGGTTGCAAGAAGGACATTGCAGGTCAGGGGGATCGCTCAAAACAAAGACAACGAGAGTTTTTTGCCTTCTACAGGAAGTTCTGTGTCTTCTACAGGAAGCCTACAAACAAGCCAAAATCGATCTCCGAAGAGGACCGGAAGGCTAGGAATATGTCCATAAGGCCTGCAAGCATCCATGTTTCCATCCCTCACCCTTCTCCATCATTTTTTCCATCTCATTGTGCTTCTTTCCTCAAAACTGTGTGTTCTACAGGAAGTTCCTATAGAAATTACAAGATTTCTACGGGAAGCTAGAAATGGATTTGAAAAAGGTAGTTTGGCAAACATAATAGCTTGCTCAAGGGTTCAGAAGTCCTCCTACAATCTTCAAACTCCTCCATCATCTACATGCCTGCATCACAACCCAAGCTTAGTTTTTCTTTCTATGCAAAAACTTGCAGAATGCTTTGAAGAAAAAATACATAGAACATAATTTGTTTTTTCCCTCACGTGAAAACCATGCATCCATTTACAAAACCATTTTACGGGGAGTTGTACAGGGATGATGGAAACCTGCCCGAGAAATTTCAGCCAATTCCGGTGCACGATTTCCAAGAAATCCACCTCCATCACTGTTAGCCATTTTTGCATTTTCTCCATATCCTTGCATCCGTTTCAAAACCTGTTTCATGGGGAGATGCACATGGGTGATAGTAGCCTACCCAGAAAGTTTCAGCTGATTCCGATGCACGGTTTCCAAGAAATTGATCTATGTAATCTTCAGCCATTTTCCATTTTTTCGAAATCTGTGCATCCATTGATCACAATTTTCCTATGGGAGGCGCATAATGATGATAGGAACATGCTCAGAAAGTTTCAGATTGATCCGGTCTATCGTTTAGGAGCAATGGCGAAAACAAGTTTTTGTCTTGTGGAAGTTCAACATCAGCAGTTTGAGGGTGTAGATCTGAACGTGGAAACAAATTCTTGCAGTGTGGATCCAACCAGAGGATACCTGCACAAGAAAAACAACCATGAATCAGCAACCAAGCCATCATGCAACCACAGAAACCAATGCATGCAGCAAATGAAAGGCCACAACACCTCACAACAACCATTCGACTTCCAGGTACGTGACTAAAACTCATTCCTCTGATTGCATGAATGTAATTTGGAAACTGCATGAGCAATGAGATGGTTGGGATTAAAAAAATCGGTGGCCAGCTAACTGGCCACCCTCATCCAGTTCAAACAGCGCTCGGTGGGTCAAAACGACACGTGTGCTCAGCCATCTTAGGAGGAAATCTGGAAACGGGTAGTGGTGACTGTTTAGCCTTCAATGTAATTGATGGGAGTGATCACAGGTAGGAAACATGATGTTTCGTGACAGCACTGCCGTTTGCATGGGCCAGCGCACATTTTTGCCACCTCACCATGAATCACGCAGCAATTAAATGCTCGGCTGAAACTCACAAACTGTTGTTCATTTTCACTTGCAACATCCTCAACTGAAGTATGCACCAAATGATTAACTATTCATCCTCCACTGGTTTTTCTACCTGTCTTTGAGATTCTGTTGCGTATCAGGCTGGCTTAGGGGCGTAGGGGCGTTCTACAGGAAGACATTCTACAAGAAGTACGGTATATCCTTCCGAAGCAGAGAAGCCCGAGTTTTTCTTCATCTTGTTTGGAGCTTGAAAAGAGGTAGGCTCAGGAAACTGCTCTGCATATGATATTTATATAAGGTGGAGGATTAAAGACACAATATTGGGTTGAAAGAAAGGAATTGAAGCTTAAAAGACTGCCCGTGTTTTTTTTCCTTCTTTGGGTTATTCACAGTCTCTCCATTTTCCTGCTCTGCATCCAAAATATGTTTTTTTATTTCTCACATTCTTCTAAAAAGAGAGATGCAACCATAGGAACTAAGCCTATGTGAAAGAATGAATTTGCAAGACTGTCCACTTTCTGAAAGAAAAAAACTATGTTATTTGTTCTCTGATCTGTAAAAAAAAAAAAAAAAAAAAATTGATTTCTTTTCAAAAAACTAAGAAGCAAATTCAGGTTGGAAAAGTTTGAAGAGAGAAAAAATTGGAAGTTGTTGTTGTGAAAAACACGAACATTCCAGGAGCAGTAACAAGTTTACAAGAGGGGCAATGAGCTGTCTTTTTAGAAGAAAACATGGGTTTTGCAAAATTTCTGGCTTCAAGAGAAGAAGAAAACAAACAGTTTTATTTGTTGCATGTTTATGCAAAAGAAGCGATGCAATTCTAGGGAAGAATCAAGCTTGAAGAATGTGAAAAAACCAATGATGAGGGAGCACAAATCATTCAAGCAGAGGGCAAAACAAAGGAAGAACAGAAAAGAAAAAGACTACAACAGAGAAGGCAGAAGCTAAACAAGATGAGAAGAAAGCCAAAACAGAGTGTGAGGAAGCAAGCTAACAGAGGCAGAGAAGACAAAAGAAGAGGGAAAAAAGGAGGAAGAGCCACATCCAGCCAAGCAGACCAAAACAGTTGAAACCGTTTCTACAGGAAGCCAAAAAACAGTCAGCACAGGACTTTCTACAGGAAGTCTGGAAAAAGGGCAACAGAAGGAAAAATTGTCAAAAGAACCAATCACGATTGTGGACACCCTAGCTACACAAAAAGAGAGGTCTCCCTCCAAGGCATCCATCACCTATGAACGGGGAAGCCCAAAGACATCCACCTGGAGAAAAAGAATGAAAATATTGGACACAAAGGCCTCTCTACAGGATGCTGAGACAGTTCTATAGGAAGTTGAGAATTCTCTAGGAAAAGGAGCACAGGGTGTGGGAAGAAGCAGAGAGAAAAGCATGGTTTCATGACCGAGAAGAGGACATCACTTCATAAGCTTGGCATGATAGGGAGGCCACCAAGGCCACCAAATATGAGGAGATAGATTGGTCGCTCAGAGGATGAGCAACACTTTCAGTAGGGGGGTGATGATGAGCCCCAAAAATGGATAATTATATGGGCTCATTCAACCCCCTAATTCGACTTAATCCACCATTCTCATTATTTTATTGCATGTTTTTTATTATATTTATGCTAATAGAGTGAATTGGGTTAGTCATTATGCCAAAAAGCCTAGTGGGTGCTTTGTGCAGATTTTTAGTCAATTTTGAGACAAAATCAAAGGTTTTAATGAGCACTTCGCAGCCAAATTCGTGGAAGAACAAGGGAGAGGATTTGTAGGAAGGTGTCCCCTTCATTTATGGGCCCTTACCTTGAATTCTCCACCATCAGCTCGGAGTTCAAGGGCCACCAAATCAATTATCACAAGGGCAGCCGAGCAAGTGCTAGTAAAAGTGTTGTTAACTACAAGTTTTGGCAGCCGAGTTCCTAAAGTTTAGGAGGGTTGCTGGGGTCCTAAATTCGTATAAATAAGAGGGCTTAGGGCCTCATTTCAGTTAGTCACTTTGTAGGTAGAAGTTAGCCATTTGTAGTTCAACTTTAGTCATTTTTTAGGTAGTAGGTTACCTCTGCATTTCAGCACATTTTCAAGTTTCCCTTGTGGGCAGTTTTTGATGTAACTATTATTTCTTGCTCAATAAAGATGAATCCAGCTTTGCACAAGCTCTAATCTCTCTTAGGAGGCTATAGATCTTGGGGTTGGGCCCAACCCAAGTGCCCAGTACCTCCTTTGTTTACTTTTATGTGGTTTTGCTACATTCTTAGAATAAAATCTGCTATTTAGATTTAAATCTTGTTTTGTTATTTAGGTTGCTTTTGATGATTAAAAAGGATTTTGATGTTAAGATTGAGTTGATAGGTTTTTAACAGGGAAAAGCTTCAAAAAAGGGCCATTAAACACCTCTGATTTCACCTCTCCCTCAGTGGGATCAAGGTGACCTTGCTGCCCACAAAAACACTGACTTTGCTTTGCCATGCAATCACTAGTGTTTGATTTTCATTTGTAGAAGTTGGTTATATGTTCAGATTTTTGCTTGCTTAGTTGCATGAGTTAGTATACATGGTTTCATTGCAGTTAAACTCCTGTTCATTTTCTTTACTATCAGCTAGATCGGATTAGGTCAATGTAACTAGGTCATTGATTTTACAAGTCTTCGTTGGTTCAGTTGGAAAAACAACTTGCAGAGCACCTGTACCACTTCTCTACCTACCCATACTCCATCAAACCCATCTACTCCATCCCTCAAGTCAGCTTCTTTCCTTACGTTTTCCATTTGCTCACATAACCCTAGTTTTTGTGCATCATTGCTTCAGTCCTCCTTGAACAAATCCAGCCATCTACATCTTTCCTCAACTCCATCCACCAAGTCTTGGACCACCTCCAAACCTTATCCTACCTCCATACCCATTCCTTCATCTTTCTTCCTCCATCCATCCTCCAAAATCCCATTTCTGAACATCCTGTAGAAAAATTACAGACATCCTGTAGAAAATCATAGACATCCTGTAGAACCCCTGCAGACTTCCTGTAGAAGCTCACGAATGAGGTTTCTTGATAGCCAAACTCTGTGAAACTCTCTGGAAGGGTGTTAGGGACCCCTTAGGCCCTCTCTGAACCTTCCTGACCTCATCCAAGCATTTCCTCTCGCCAATCCACCTCTGCACAATCAAAACCAGTTAAAAGGACATGCATGATAATTCTAACAACTTATTCAAAAATAAAAAAAGATGTTTCTTTTCAGATGTTACTATAGAAGTAGCTTAGACACATGCATTTTACCTTCCTAGAAGTCAATGGCATCTCTTTCAGTAGCTTGCATCCTCTTTCTTGCATCAGTAGGGCTAGCTGGTAAAATTAGGGTTTGCTAGGGTTTGTGTTTCCTTTCAGCTTTCTAGTTTCTTTCTGCAAGTAGATTAGCCTTCTTTGAGTTAGCTTTCATCCATCAGTTAAAAAGATTCTTCTAAGAGCTCATAGAAGTTGGCTTAAGCTCCTAGTGGACTTGTGCCAGCTAATCAAGTGACAACCGCGACAAGAGCTAGTACTTGTGCATACAGCACCATCGCTTCCAAGTTTGTTATGAACTACTGGTTTAATAAAATTAAAGAAGGGAGTTCCAGGAGTTGCAGCATTATTTCTGCAATACTGGGGCCCACCATATTGCTTTCCTTGTCCTTCCTTTGCTTGCTTGCTTTCTTTCTCCTCTTGGTGCTATTCTCCTCTCTGAAACCAATTCTAAAACTTAACTGATAAAAGGTTGACAAAAAGCTGTGAACAGATCCTTAGAAGCCTTTTTATCATCGGCCTCTAATTTCTTCATTTTTTCTCCATTTACCTTCAATTTCCTCCTCACATGCAACCTGTGACCTTTTACCTTAATTTTCTCCTAATTTCCTTTATTTTCATAAATAAATGCCAATTAATTCCTTTTTTCCTTTTCAAAGCCTTTGCCAATTTCCCCTTAGCCATAATAAACATCAAGTGATTGGCACTAGGATGATTTGCCCAACATTTATCTTAGAATACGTGTCCCATGACCTTGGTCTTATTTTTCCTTTATTAACTTTATTACTTGAAATTTTAATCTGGTGTTGTTACATCAAACTCAAAAAGAAATGTCTCGAGATCCTTAGTTCTCAAGCCATGAAAAATAGGAAGAATTAAAGGTGAAATATTTTTCATAGTGGTTGTGGTATCTTCATCAAAGATAGGGAATCCATAAGGTTCTTTTTCTCTATCATCTCACTTTCCATCTCTACCACCTCGTCCACCTCCTCTATTTCATCCTCTCCCTCTTCCTCCACCAATCCTAAGTTCACCATCTACATTGTATACTTCTCCTTATCCCCCTCCTACCTCTGTATATTCTTCAAAGCTAATGTAAGGTTCAATAATAAGGATCTCTACTTCTTCCTCTAGTTCTTCTACTAATGGTATCTTAGAAAAAGTTTCTTCCTCTTCCTCTCTAGGCACTTCTAATTACCGTCCTAGGATTTGTTCACTTGTTGATGAGAGAAATGCAACTCCTTTAGTAGGGGATGTGGGTTCTTCAAATACAACTTCCTTTGATGAAGTTGGTGAGCACCTAAGTCGAATTTCAGACCTATGTACTTAGGGAGTCAATGCCTACTTGCTATGGATAGAATGCGAGTGTCAGTGGATGGTGTGGCACTACGTGGTCTGGCGGGGGTGACTGGTGATGTTGGTATTGAACTACGTCCTCTACCTCTACTAATAAATCTACCCCTAGAATCTCATTCTCTATATATGCATCCTAAATGGTTTTAATATGATCCTAATTGTGCATCTAATATGATATGCAAACTAAAAATAAAGTCCTATATACACTTCCCCGACAACAACACCAAATTGTTGGGGAATTTAATTGGTAGTTAAATTTCTTCATTAATTGTCAAACCAAGGTTCATGTACTTGTGAAGTGCATGTGCACAATATATGCTAGGAGTTTTATTTTTTATTAAAATGACAAAGCAATTTTTAATCTATTAAAGGAAATTGCAAAAATGAACTAAATCAAGATCAACTCATCTCAACTTTATGCACATGTTCTTTCTATCAAACTTGAAAAGGTAAACTATGCTTCTAAAAACAAAATTAAATAACAAGAATTGAATCTATTCTACTTGCATCAAATTGAAATGACTAGTATAATTACGTTGAATGTAAAGGTCTATTCTAGTTGCATCAAATTTAAAGGGTTACTCTACTTGCTGAAATGAAATCTTAATCTACTGCATCTTTTTGGAATCCCATTCTATCCAATAGAATTGAAACTAATTCAAAACCAAATTATTAGAAATCAAAATTAAATAGTAGAAATGAAACTTCAACTTATGATAGATTATTAGTGTGCTAAATTGAGACCTGAATCAATTCAAACATCTAAATATAAGACTAAGTGGAAAATATTAATGGAAATAACTAACGATTAAAATGTTTTTGGTTGTTTTCAAATTTAAAGAGCGCTTAAAACTGTGCAACGAAATCAACAATGAGTAAATGAACAAAGAATGAACATAGTAAAATAAATGCAAATCCAATTATAACTAATTTGAATGGCATTGAAAACAAAACATATAAACTATATTACAACTCTCTAGGGGGCCCTCCCATTAAGTGTAAAGCACTTTGAACTCAATGCAATTCAGCTAAGGACACATTCACACTTTAGGACCATAGTACTTTTATTAATAAAAGCAGAGAGTCTTTAACAATTTAAAACAAAGTTTCTATGATATATTCTTCATTATCCTAACTTGCAAATCAAGGAAATATTTATACTCTAGTAAATTAACAACTTAAAGAAAGAAATTCTGAGAGGCAATTTCATGGATTGGCAACATATTTTTTGAATTTGACTACGAAATGGATCTAGCATGATTTGCTCCATCGTAGCAAATGAATATCATCTTCTTCTACACATCAAATACATGAAACTTGCTCACTTGATATAATTTTTTCCACCTTTTCTTGATGCTGAAACCGCTTCCTAAAAACCTTGTGCATGAATATAACAATGTTTACCTGAATGTTTGACTGAATATACTTCGAATCTAGTCGATATTTTGAGTTGGAATACTAGGTGGATAAGCATTTTCTTGACATTTGACATATTTTCATTTCCTTTTTTCACTTTGAAAGTATCTCCATCCTATCTAAACATGGATTGATCTACTAAAAATTTAGTTAACTACAAAAATATTACAATTCGGTAGCCAAAGAGATATTTTAGTCAATTTTGTAAAGAAAGTCTATATTATGGGAAAAAATGATTTGATACCTTTTGTTATAGCTGAAATGACATTGATGACCTTATGATCTATAAATATATATCAAAACATATATGGGATGGATGGAAAATGGTAAAAAGAGTGACAAAATTAAGGATGATTCAAGGATCCAACAATTGCCATATGAAGTTTTTTCCCAACAACATTTTTTGTTGTTGTAGGTGTACCTTAGGATGTGATGTGGCACTCCCACAGGTTGCCACATGGTAGTATGGACAACACTGTTGGCATCAGTACAAACCCACTTGGGCCAATCAGATCGTGACACTTGGTTGGCTTGGACTGGTTATGAGAGGTTCAATCTAGGGATATCATGTGGCCCACTCATTGGGTGCCACGTGGAACCCTAGGATTGTTTAGTCAACCCTTACCAAACTCGACAGACAAATTGGCAGCAAGTTAGATTGGCGGATTGACTGTTTTGGAGGCAATTATGCCAATTATAATGGATAGGTGGTGCAACACGGGAGTTGGCCAAGTTTGTTGGAGGATGGGTTTGAGGGCTACCATTTTGTCGGATTCACCAAGCCCTGAACTAATTTTGTGGCAGACTTCCAAATAGGCATGCTTGTCATTATTTTAAAAATATGTTGACTGGCAGTCGTGGGGTTTGAACCCCCGACCTGCCAGACCAACATAAACTAATACAGGCGGGGTTGCCATTCATCCAATAGCCGTATTGTTATTCCAAATAATCCATTGTTATTTAAACCCCTTGTGCCATTTGACCAGTGGGACCAACATTGTGGAACAACACGCGAAACCCACCACAGGAACCCTGACTTGGGCGTGAATTACGAGGAGGATCTAGGATAATATTCCATTAGAATATTCTACACAAATTCACATGGAATCTTTAGATTCTTTGAGGGGAAAAATTTGCAGGTGACATAATACAATCAAATTTATACACAAATGTCAGAATTTCGAGATGATTTCACTGGTGCAGTCTGTTTTTCCATCTAAGCAAACCATTTTTAGGTCACTACTAGAATTGGAGGTATAAGATGTATTTTTTCCATATACTCCTTTAATTTTTGCTGAGATGAATGAAGAGGCCTCCCCATTATTGAAACAGGGCCCAGAGACGTAATCTGCACTAGATGAACTCTGTTATCAAATTTTGGGTTCCTTGTCTTGATGGTTTCCTTTACATTTTCTCTTCTTTAAGTGTTTGTACATGTGGTTTATCATGCTCTTTTATATGCAATTTTTCATACATCAATGAAGTAAAGATCCCGAATCAAGGCTAGAGTCATGTTATCCTTTAAGAGATGGAGAACTTATTGTTGATGCTTGATGTGATCTTCCACTGCTTGATCTTTAGAATTCTCTCTTAAAGACTTTGTGATAGACGATGGATAATATCTATAAAGTGCCATAAATGGGATCATTTTTGCTGTGGTATGGAAGGAAGTGTTATGCCATCATTCTGCTAGAGGTAATCACTTGACCCATTGTGTTTATTTAATAGATACTAAGCAACGTAGATGTCCTTCCCAACATTTGTTCACTATCTCAATTTGCTTGTGAAATTGAGAATGATATGAGCTATGAGCTAATTGAGTACCAAGAGAAGAAAATATTTATGTCCAAAAATTTCTAGTGAAAATGGGATCTCTGTCACTTACAATAATCTTTGGGTTTCCATGTATCTTTTGAATTATTTGCATAAATGTAGTAGCGATTATATTGACTTTAAAGGGATGAGATAGTGCACAAAAGTGTGCATACTTTTTAAGTTTATCAACTACCACCATGATTACACTTTTTTCTTCGAACTTGAGTAAACCTGTGATAAAATCCATTGAGACCTCCTCCCAACACTTGGAGTGGCTAAATGTTGTAACAGACCTGGGGTTTTAGTTTTCGCAACTTTGTTTTATTGGTAAACCAAACATTTTGCCACAACTTTTGAATATCAGATTTAAGACCTTCCCAAAAAAAATTCTTTCTTCACCATGTAGTAAACTTTTAAAAATGCTAAGTTCCCTCCTAAAGGAGAGGTGTACAATTCCAAATTAATCATTGTTTGAGTTGGGAGTTCTTATATAGATATAATCGATCTTTGTACCATGATGAATCATTTTTCTAGATAAATGTATAAGATGTTCTAGTATCTTGCTACAACTATTGAATGAGTTTCCACACCTCTTCGCCATTCTTCCATTCATCCCTTGCTTCATTTATCCAATCAGGTTGGATAATAGAAATGGAATAGAGCAATGCTTCCACATCCTTGTCCCTTCTTGAGAGTGCATCTATAACAACATTTTTCTTTCCTTTTTTGTAGATGATTTCAAAGTCATGACCCAACATACATAGTTACTGATCAAACAAGAAAATTACCTAGTCCCTGTTTTTTTGAGGTAGCAAAAAATCACTCGATTTTGAAAAATGGTGATTCAAAATACACATTTTTTTTGGAGCATATTTTTGACACTTTAATTTTTTTATGTTTCAAGTATGAACAATTTTTTAAAATGTTAGTGATTTTCATGTTGATTTTGAAAAGTGTTGATGCAACATCAACACATTTTTTTAGAGGGCTTATTTTTAACACTTTAAATTTTTTTATGTATCAAGTGTGAACAATTTTTTTTCGTTAGTGATTTTCATTTTGATTTTTAAAAGTGTTGATGAGCATCAACCCTTTTTGTTTAGAGGGTTTATTTTTTACACTTTAAATCTTCTAATGAATTAAGTGTGGATATTTCTTTTAAAATGTTGGTGATTTTGATGTTGGTAATGGTAATAAAAATAAAAATAAAAATAAAAAACATGACAAAAAAATCAAATACAAAAAAAAAAGAAAAAAAAAAAAAAGAAAAAACCTATAAAAATGTAAAAAAAAAAAACCAAAATTAACTTATAAAACTAAAAAAATTGAATAAAAAATTTAACCGAAAAAAACAAAAAATAAATAAAAATATCAAAAAATAAATAAAAAATGATTTTTTTTCTATATATATATATATATATATATATATAAATTCAAAGAAAAACAAATTAAACAAAAAAAAAATCTAAAACCATTTTTTTTTTAAGTTTAAAAAACAAATAAAAAATAAAAATCTCATTATAAAAAAAGTTTAAAATAATTACCAAAAAAAATTAAAATAAAAAAAAAAAAATTAAGAAAAAAAAAACTTAAAATTAAAAAAATCAATTAAAATAAAAAATAAAAAACTATTTAAATTAAATAAAGGAAAAATAAATAAATAACCATTGTTTTTTTAAACTAACAACAACAACAACAACATCAACATTAAAAAAAAACATTAAAAGAAAAAAAAAAAAATTCAAAACCATTAAAAAAAATTTAAAATTAAAATTTAAAATAATTAAAACATATTTAAATTTATAAGTTATAAAAATTTAAATTATAAAAAAAAATTAAAAAAATTTAAATTATATAAAAAAAATAAATATTAAAAAAAAGAAACTCCACCCCTTCCCCTTGCACCACCCCACCCCCTCTCCCCCTCTGCACCCCATCCGTCCCCTCCCGCATCCCCTTCCCGCCCACCCCCTCCCGCATCCCCTTCCCCTCCTCACCCGACCCTCCCTGCCCGCCTAGGTCCCAACCATCAGCCAAAGGGCCGTAGGATAATTTCGGGAAGGGTTGGGTGGCGAGGGGGTGGGCAGGAGTGCAGTGGGGAGGGGAGAGGGGGGAGATAGGGGGTGGCCAGGAGCGAGGGAGGGGAAAGGGGTGGAGGGGCGGTGAGGTGGAATGGGGAGGGAGGGGCGTGGTGAGGGGAAGGGAAACGGTGGGGTGGGGCAGAGAGATGGAGGGGACGGGGCAAAGTTTTATTTATTTATTTATTTTTTAAATTAAATATTTTATAATTTGATTTTTTAAATTTTAATTATATATATATATATATATATATATAATTTAAATTGTTGAATTGAGGCTTCTGTGATCCATAATAGTTGAAAGAATAACTTCAACGTAAATCACATGTAGACAAACATTTGTTGACGCGTTTCGAACCAACTAGTGTGGTTCATCGTCAGGACAAGTTGAAGAAACAGATCCAGCTTAGCATGTTAAATAGTCTGAGCAGAGTCTCCAACGGCTAAATTGACTAACGGCTAATTTTGACCTTAGGACCCAGGTCAAATTATTATTTATTAATTTAATATTATTATTATTTTTCTTATTATTATTTATGGAAATAAGTTAAATTAGGTAAAAATACATAAATAAATAAAATAATTTTAATGGTTGGTTTAAAAAAGGAATTTATTTATTTATTTAAATTTTATATATATATATATATATATATATATATATATATATATATATATATTAAAGTTATAATATTAGGTTATTAAGATAAAAGTTAGGATTAATAAATAAAATAATTTCAATGGTTAGTTTAAAAAGATAATTTGTTTATTTATTTAAATTATTTAATAATTATTATTAATATTATATATATATATATATATATTTTAATTAAAATCATAATATTAGGTTGTTAAATGACGAGTATTTTCATTCAATAATAATTTTAATGGTTAGTTTATTTTTATTATTATTATTTATGGAAATAAGTTTTTTTTTTTTTTTGCTAACTATGATTAATCTATTATTTACAAAAAAGAGTATTGTTACATCGATTGAGCAAAGAAAGCCATCATGCCTGAGAGATAGGCCGTTTGAGCATGACTAAGTCAAAAAACTGGGAGTTGGACGAGATATCCCGCGCAGGGGAATCAGAGAGATACAAACAACTAGTGAACACAACAGAAACTAGACAATAGACCCGACACAAGAACATAGATAGAATTTGACAAACATAGCCAAAAAGAACCTTTTCCTCCTTTCAACTGGGCCTCAAAAACTGATGGACAACTGGTTTACTCGTCGGGTGGCTCCTCCACAATCCTGCACCATCCCTCTTCCTATTCCTGCCTGTCCGGCTGAGCATGAGCAACTTGTTGGCATTATGATTCTGATATGGGTGTTGTACTTGATGGCAACTCACTCAAGTGACAATGCTCTGTTTAGGCTCTCAAAATGATGGAAATTAAGAGGTACGCAGGTGAATGGTTCAAAAGGTGCGGACCCGCAGGTACACCAGCCAGGAAGTGCGTTCATACCCGCTAGTTACCCGTTCATGAGGTCCGTACCCCCAGTTCACTCACTTCAAGGCAGAGAAGCGCGCTCACATGGGGTTTCTTATTTTTGGCCCGTGGTATTTAGCCCGCCGTTCCTGATTCTATGGTTTTGACCCGTGGTATAGGATCTAATTTAGCCCCGGTTTGGATCCCTTGTTTTGGTTATTTGATGGTTTTGTCCCATGGTGTGAATGAGGGCTTGACTATAAATAGGGAAGGAGATCACTTGGCTAATGTATCCTTTGCAAATTGAATATCTTAAGATCTGAAATATTGGGTTATCGGTTTAAAAGCTTGATCTATATAAAAGTGAAGTTGAAAGTGAATCTATGAAGTGTGATCTCTCGGGCGCATCTGACTATCTGTGGCACACTGGTGGACTGCCAATTTGGCCCTAATCAGAGGTTCGCAGGTGATTAACAGTGCAAGTGCGGGGGTACGCACAGCAGAAGAAGGCGCAGTGCGTGGGTACGCAGAGCAGAAGAAGGCGCAGTGCGTGGGTACGCAGCGCGATAGAGGTTCAGATGCGGAAGAACAGTAAAGGTACGCGGCGTGGCAGTGGTTCAAGTGCGGAGGCACAGTGAAAGAACGCGACGCTACAGAAGCCGCAGGTGCGTAGATACGCGGCGCGATAGCATCTGAGGGTGCGTGGCCACAGTAGTAGTACGCGGCGTGATTGAAGAAACAGTGCGTGGGTACGCGGTGCAGTGGAAGGCTCTCTGCGGGGATACGCAGAGACGCAGAAGGTGAAGTGCGAAGCCACGCAGTCCAGATAAAGAAAAATTGCGTATCTATCCTAAAACATTTGTTGATCATCTTCTATTTATTGCTGTAGAGTTCTGGGTTTATATTTCTGGTACTATCTTTTTGTTTACAACATTCTGAGAAGTTGGGTAATTCTTGGTTGATTGTATAAGGAGTTTGGGTAATTTGCATGTACTTGATGTTTATTTGAAATTCTTGGATTCAGTTTGAAAATTTATGAAAAGTGGTCCTTGAAAGAAAATAAGTAGGGGGTTGTAGCTCCCTTCAAGGAGAGACTGGAAAACGAGAGAGAGTTGTAGCTCTCTGCAGGTTGCAGCCTGCGTACTGGTAAAGGACTGCACCAGTACAAAATCATTGTAAAGGGAGTTTCTAATTGAAAGAAGATAGAGACATATTGCAGCAGGTGGTTTTCACCCACATTGGGTTTCCACCTTATATCTGGTGTTTTTTGGTGTGACTATCTGTTTTTCTTGTTCATGCTCATTGTTTTAAGGTACTGACATACAAGAATAAATAAGGAAGATTTATTAAAAAGAACTTGATAATACTGATTCACCCCCCCTCTCAGTATTATTTCCAGCAATTGGTATCAGAGCAGGTCCTTCAGAGAAGCTTGATCGCTTGAAGGAATATCATTCATCATGAGCAACTACGAGAGGGAAGCATCAATCAGGCCACCAATTTTTGATGGAACAAACTTCAATTATTGGAAGGTAAGAGTTACTGCCTATCTTCAATCTCTTGGTACAGAAGTTTGGGATATCATAGATACAGGCTACACTTTTCCTTCAGCTACTCCTATAGATCCGGCCGAGAAGAAGAAATATGAAACAAATGCTAAAGCAGTTAATACTCTGCTGGGATGCTTATCTCAAACAGAATTCGTGAAGGTTATGCAATATAAATCCGCAAAGGAAATATGGGACAAGATTGTCTTGAGCTACGAAGGAGATGAACAGGTAAAGCGTGCTAAACTTCAAACCCTCAGGATTCAGTATGAGAATCTCAGAATGTATAATGATGAAAGTGTGGCTAACTATTTCCTTCGGGTAGAAGAGATTGTTAATTGCATGAAAAACTTGGGTTAAGAAATAAAAGAGGCTATTGTGGTTGAAAAAGTTTTAAGATCATTGTCCCCCAAGTTTGAATCTAAAGTGTCTGCAATAGAAGAAAAGGAAAATCTACGAACTCTTACTATGTCTCAGCTACACGGAATTCTAACTGCTTATGAAATGAGAAAAGGAGGTCCATCAGATAGGAGAGAAGCTGCTTTCAAGGCTTCAGGCAAAGGAGACTACTATGAAGCAAGTCACGCGCCAGAAGAAGAAGAAGAATCAAATTTTGTCAGAAATCTTCAACGGGGTACTGGAAGGTTCAAAGGTAAGTTACCTTTTAAATGTTTTGCTTGTGGAAGAGTAGGTCATTATGCTGCGAAATGTCCTCATAAGGATAAGATTGACAAAGGAAAGGAACCTGCTAGATGGAACAAGAAACAGAATGCAAATAATAAAAGCTACTACACTCATGAAGATAGTGATGGTCTATCAAATAGTGATGAAGATGAATGAGGTAATGACTATAAACTTTTAATGGCATTTGAAGATGATGATTACATGGATGCTATAGATGTGGATAGCCTTCATGAAGAAATTTCTAGACTCAAGAGATGTATAGAAGAAAAGAATATGATCATTGATACTCTACAATTTCAAATTGATGAAAAGGAAAAATATCTTGAAAAATTAGAAGGTGAAATTGTTGGTCTTAGAAAAGAGATTGAGAAAACAAAGGCTATTAATCTTAAGTTTGTCAAAGGATCTGAAACTCTGGATGAGATCATCAATGTACAACGTTCTCCACTAAACAAGACAGGTCTGGGGTATAATGGAGAAACTTCTCAAGAATCCACCTCAAAGAGTTATCTTGATGCAGCAAGAAGGAATGAGCAAAAGCACAATGGAGATCACCAGGTAAAGCAGGGACGAATTACATCAAGAACAAACAAAGACTATCAGGTAAACCAGGGGCAATCCGTCTTAAGGATGAACAAAAGCTACAACCAGCCACATGTAAAATCCTCTCAATTTGCTTCAAGAATGGATGACAATAGAAATTACAATCATTTGGCCGGAATATTTGATAACTGCAGAAGTTTCTTCAATGGACAATGCTTCTCTTGCCATAACTTTGGTCACAAAGTAGCTCAATGTGTTGCATATAAAACAATCATGACTAGAGAAGCTCAAAAACAAAGAAGTATGACCGGGATTACAAAAAGGACCTATAACAACTTTTCGGCTCTTGAAAATGAAGTTGAATGTTCTATTTGCAATAACTTTGGTCATGAAGATTCTGAATGCAGGGGCAGGTTTCAGCAGACAAAGGAACAAGCCTCAAGCACCAAAACATGGAGAATAAAGGAACCACAAACAAAAAGATGTGGGATATCATTTTATGCAGAGGGACAGGAAAATCTATGGTACATTGACAGTGGATGTTCGAAGCATATGACAGGTGATAAAGAAAAACTTGAATCATATTCTGCTTTAGAAAAGGGAAAGAAAGTTTCTTTTGGAAATGATACTCCTGCAGCTATAAAAGGAAAAGGCACTGCTCAGTTAAAAGAAAAGGTCAAAGCTGGAAATGTTTTGTATGTTGATGGATTGAAGCATAATCTTCTGAGTGTCAGCCAGATGTGTGATCATGGAACCAAGGTGATATTTAGATCAAATGGATGTCTTGTTCGTGATCTTGATACAGGTGAAACAGTGATCAAAGGTAAAAGAACTCCAAATAATCTATACATATTTGAAGAAGGACAACAACAATGCTATCTGAGCAAGGATGATGAGCACTGGTTATGGCACCGGAGGTTGGGGCATCTAAGCTTTTCACAAATAAGGAAAGCATGCAAATATTAGGCAGTCCGTGGTCTTCCAGATATCAAATTTCCAGACAACACCATATGCAAATCATGTCAGTTTGGAAAGAAAACTAGAACTAACTTTCCGGAGAAGGAAGGATCAGCTAGCATGCCTCTTGAGCTAGTACATACAGATGTATGTGGTCCATTCAGGAAAAGGACACCTCGAGGAGAAGAATACTTTATATTATTCATTGACGATTTCTCAAGGTTTGTCTGGTTAGGACTTATGAAGCACAAAGATGAAGCATTCGAAAAATTCAAATCCTTTAAAGCCTTGGTTGAAAATGAATCAGGATACAAAATTAAGTGCCTCAGGTCCGACAGAGGTGGGGAGTTCACCTCAAATGAATTTTTCGATGTCTGTGAAGAACATGGGATAAGAAGAGAATCTACAGCTAGAACTCCTCAGCAAAATGGAGTGGTGGAAAGAATGAACAGAACAGTCCAACAAATGGCTCGTGCTATGCTTGATGAGTCTGGAACTCTCGCAACTTTCTGGGGTGAAGCAGCATATGCTGCGGTTGTTATTCTCAACAAAACAAATGTCCGGGTGAACAGCACTCAAACCCCTCATGAGCTCTGGTATGGTGAGACTCCTTCGGTAAAGCACTTCAAAGTCTTTGGGAGCAAATGCTATATTAAGAATACTGATGAGCAACTTGACAAACTTGAACCTAGAGCAGATGAAGGCATTCTTCTTGGTTATTCTCCACACAGCAAAGCATACAAGTGCTACAATAAAAGACTTGGAAGAATTGTTGACAGCATTGATGTAGTGGTTGATGAGAAGGGATACATTCATAGGCAAGTAAATCATGAATATATCGAAGAAGATGAAGACTACCCTCAAAGACATAATGATGAAGAAGAAGAACCGCAAGAAGAACCAGAGGAGCAGATAAGGATAGAAGAGAAGACTCCATCCAGGTATGTTCAGAAGAATCATCTAGAATCTCAGATTTTGGGGCAGAAAGAAGCAGGTGTACAAACAAGAAGAACAATTGCAGAAGCTTCAAGCTATTTGGCATTACTCTCTTCCACTGAACCACGAAATGTGAAAGAGGCATGCAAAGATGAATGTTGGGTCAGAGCAATGGATGAAGAACTTGAGCAGATCGAAAAGAACAACACTTGGGAATTGGTTCCTAGACCAAAGGATAAGAATGTTATAGGGACAAAATGGGTCTTCAAAAATAAATTGAATGAAAATGGAGAAGTAATTAGAAACAAGGCCAGACTTGTTTGTAAAGGGTATGCGCAGCAAGAAGGAATAGATTTTAAAGAAACTTTTGCTCCTGTTGCAAGACTTGAGGCCATCCGAATGTTCCTTGCTCTCTCAAGCTTTCAAAACTTCAAATTATTTCAAATGGACGTGAAATCAGCCTTTCTGAATGGAGACTTGAAAGAAGAAGTATACATTGAGCAGCTAGATGGTTTCATTCTTGGAAATGATCCAAATCTTGTATGCAGATTGAAAAAGGCTCTCTATGGTCTCAAACAAGCTCCAAGGGCTTCGTACTATCGTTTGGACAAATATCTTCATCAACAAGGATTTTCAAAAGGATCAGCAGATAGCAATCTTTATATGAAAGTTGAAAACGACAAATTGCTAATACTTGTGGTGTATGTAGATGACATTATCTTTGGCAGCAATGAAGAAGCTATGAGTCAAAGCTTTGCCTTGGTAATGCAGAAAGAATTTGAAATGTCCTTGCTGGGAGAACTGACATATTTTCTTGGTTTGCAAATCCAACAAAAGGAAGGAGGGATCTTTTTGTCTCAAACCAAGTATCTCAAGCAGATTTTGAAGAAATATGGCATGGAAGATGCAAAACCAGTATGTACACCCATGGTCACAGGATGTAGCCTCAGTGTAAATGATGAATCAGCAGCAGTGCATCAACCAACCTACAAATATATGATTGGAAGTCTACTTTATTTGACAGGTACCCGACCAGACATCATGCATGCAGTGGGAATAGTTGGAAGATTTCAGGCAAATCCAAAGGAAACTCATCTTCAGGCAGTAAAGAGAATCTTCAAATATCTTCAAGGAACTCAAAACTATGGCTTATGGTATCTTAGAGATACATATCTCACATTTCATGCTTATACAGATGCAGATTGGGCCGGAAGCGTGGATGACAGGAAGAGCACAAGTGGTGGTGCATTCTTTATGGGTTCCATATTAGTATCTTGGTTTAGCAAGAAACAAAGTTCGATTGCCTTGTCTACAGCTGAAGCGGAATATGTTGTTGCTGCATCTTGCTGCACTCAACTCCTTTGGATGATGCAGACCTTGCAGGATTTTCAAATCACTTGTACACCACCTATCTCCATCTTATGTGATAATACAAGTGCAATCAGCATTTCAAAGAACCCAGTCATGCATTCAAAGACCAAGCACATACCAATCAAGTATCACTTTCTCCGGGAACAAGTGCTTGAACAAAAGGTCAAGTTGGAGTATGTTCCTTCTAAAGAACAGGTTGCTGATATACTCACCAAACCATTGCCCAGGGAGGCCTTTGAATATCTCAGGCAAAAGCTGGGGGTTATTGATGCATCATCTTGTTATTGAATCTCATCTGTTGTTGTATGTGAGGATCATATCGGGTATACATTTGATGGCACAGGTTCAGGGGGAGCATATAATGAATTGTTGGCATTATGGAGGAAGTACAGGAGGAGATCATGGATGCTGGTATGAATATTGCTGCAATATGGTCATTTATGGTGTTTGGTGGATCTGGTTTATAGTCAGGGGGAGCATGTTCTTAGGGGGAGCGTAACCCTTTGCCCTTGATGTCAAAGGGGGAGAATGATGTTGAGGATCTTGAGGGATCTTGAGGTTGCCATCAAGTCCAAAGGGGGAGATTGTTGGCATCATGATTCTGATATGGGTGTTGTACTTGATGGCAACTCACTCAAGTAGCAATGCTCTGTTCAGGCTCTCAAAATGATGGAAATTAAGAGGTACGCAGGTGAATGGTTCAAAAGGTGCGGACCCGCAGGTACGCCGGCCAGGAAGTGCGTTCATACCCGCTGGTTACCCGTTCATGAGGTGCGTACCCCCAGTTCACTCACTTCAAGGCAGAGAAGCGCGCTCACATGGGGTTTCTTATTTTTGGCCCGTGGTATTTAGCCCGCCGTTCTTGATTCTATGGTTTTGGCCCGTGGTATAGGATCTAATTTAGCCCCGGTTTGGATCTCTTGTTTTGGTTATTTGATGGTTTTGTCCCATGGTGTGAATGAGGGCTTGACTATAAATAGGGAAGGAGATCACTTGGCCAATGTATCCTTCGCAAATTGAATATCTTAAGATCTGAAATATTGGGTTATCGGTTTAAAAGCTTGATCTATATAAAAGTGAAGTTGAAAGTGAATCTATGAAGTGTGATCTCTCGGGTGCATCTGGGTATCTGACTATCTGTGGCACACTGGTGGACTGCCAATTTGGCCCTAATCAGAGGTTCGCAGGTGATTAACAGTGCAAGTGCGGGGGTACGCACAACAGAAGAAGGCGCAGTGCGTGGGTACGTAGAGCAGAAGAAGGCGCAGTGCATGGGTACGTAGCGCGATAGAGGTTCAGATGCGGAAGAACAGTAAAGGTACGCGGCGTGGCAATGGTTCAGGTGCGGAGGCACAGTGAAAGTACGCGGTGCTACAGAAGCCGCAGGTGCGTAGATACGCGGCGCGATATCATCTGAGGGTGCGTGGCCACAGTAGTAGTATGCAGCGTGATTGAAGAAACAATGCGTGGGTACGCGGTGCAGTGGAAGGCTCTCTGCAGGGATACGCAGAGACGCAGAAGGTGAAGTGCGAAGCCACGCAGTCCAGATAAAGAAAAATTGTGTATCTGTCCTAAAACATTTGTTGATCATCTTCTATTTATTGCTGTAGAGTTCTGGGTTTATATTTCTGGTACTATCTTTCTGTTTACAGCATTCTGAGAAGTTGGGTAATTCTTGGTTGATTGTATAAGGAGTTTGGGTAATTTGCATGTACTTGATGTTTATTTGACATTCTTGGATCCAGTTTGAAAATTTATGAAAAGTGGTCCTTGAAAGAAAAGAAGTAGGGGGTTGTAGCTCCCTTCCAGGAGAGACTGGAAAACGAGAGAGAGTTGTAGCTCTCTGCAGGTTGCAGCCTGCGTACTGGTAAAGGACTGCACCAGTACAAAATCATTGTAAAGGGAGTTTCTAATTGAAAGAAGATAGAGACATATTGCAGCAGGTGGTTTTCACCCACATTGGGTTTCCACCTTATATCTGGTGTTCTTTGGTGTGACTATCTGTTTTTCTTGTTCATGCTCATTGTTTTAAGGTACTGACATACAAGAATAAATAAGGAAGATTTATTAAAAAGAACTTGATAATACTGATTCACCCCCCCTCTCAGTATTATTTCCAACACAACTGGCACTATATTGACGGCTCTGGCTGGCTGAGATGTCCCGTGTTGCATATCAGTAGAAGGCCTCAGAAAGTTGGGATTTTGATCTTCCTCAGTGTGAGGCAAAGGGGCACTGGGCTCGCCCTCTTCTTGGGCTTCTTCTAAGAAGAGAACAGAGACATGAGCCGTAATCTGAGGGCGATTGAGAGAAAAATTGAACGAGAATATAACTAAGCCAAAGGACTGCGAATTGGAGGAGTTTGGAGAGCTTGGGTCCAGATATTGACTTGGTCTCAGAATGCTCTTTGTTCCTAGAGGAGGAGGAGCCTACCCCATGGAACCAGACCCAACAGAAGGGTGAGAAGGATTGCCCCGGCCGGAGCCTCTGCGGCTGAGCATGCGCTGGTGGGGTCTCGACATAGCAGACAGAAAAGCTCGAACAACAAAGTTGAAATCTCCTTCAGTGGAAATTCCACAACCAGCAATGAGAATTCCCCGAACACCACAGGGGTTGCCGCCAACAACTGAGGGGAAATTACGCACCGTGAGCCCTATGGAGAGTGGCTATGCTTCCATTGCCTCAGGCGCAATCCGAAGACAACAACCTGAGCTTGACCCCCCCCAAGCCCAATCTGTATCAGAACTCTGAATCGTCCCAAGTAGAATGAAACACAGTAGCATGTTGCTGAAGCTGAAGCTATTAAATACATGAGTGCCACCCCCTCGGTCCTCACCTGCCATTACTATGGCAATAAAGATCGTTGCAGGCAGAGATCCTCCAGTGCAGGCAAAACTGGATAGCGATTTAATGCCGAGACCAAACAAAATAGCTACCATAATGTTAACCACCTGCGGGTTCATAACCTCCCACATGATATTCTGTCCGGAAAGCATGCTGGACAGGTGCCTTCCATGCTACGCCCTCCTCCGTCCCATCACCATTAATGCATTACAGATCACCCGCATCCGGGGGTGTAGCTTCTTCTTGAACCAGCTGATTGCATTCCTGTATTTTATCATTGTTCGGAATTATGTTTATTGGTCCTGTGAGTAAGGCTAGATTGCTTTCTACCCCCACATTGGGTAGGATGTCGGTGACTTTGTTGCCATCCCTCTTAACGTGACTGAAGATTATTGCTCTGTTGTTAAGAAGCTCGAGTTCTATTGCTTCTAATCTGGCCTCCAGTCTCCAACTCGTAGCAATCTTGCTAGCATGAGAACCATTGAGGAGTTGTTTGACCATATTGATAAGGAGCAGAGAGTCTCCCTCTACCTCCAGAGGATGGTAATTGTGTGTTCTTGCTAAGAGGAGACCTTTCCATAAGCCTTCCATTTCCTCCGAGTTGTTGGTGTCCCAACCAATATTTCCAAAGTAAATCAGTTGAGGCTTTCCTACATGATTCCTGAATATTCCACCATAGCCTGCTTTTCCAGGGTTGCCCTTTGAGGCTCCATCAAAATTGAGCTTAAAAGTGTGCTCTGGAGGAGATGTCCATGAATATTTGTTTGAATTGATGGTTCTTGGGGCATTGTTGAGAGTTACATTAGGGAGTTGTATATTCCAGTTTTCCCAAATGGCTCTCTCACTGTCGATTGTGGGAAGGTCCTCCTTAGTCCAGGTATGTATCAGCAGAGTTTCTTTGAGGTTTGTGCAGAATCTGCTCCATATGTTTTGTAAAGGAGAACTTTGATATTTGAATATACATTTGTTCCTTTCTTTCCAAATTCCCCAAACTAGCAGACCTGGAATTATTTTCCATAGATGGTTAAGAATTCCACTCTTGAATGGTTTCTTTTTCCATTGACGCAGAGTATTTATGATGTCCTCTGCCACTTTACATCTTCTCTGACATCTGAAGCTTATCTTCTCCCATAACTGATTGGCCATAGCGCAAGAGTAAAACAAGTGCTGAAGGGTTTCCTCCTGGGCTTTGCAGTTGACACACATTGAGGGACCATGGTAATTTCTTCTCCTTAGCCTATCCCATGTTAGAATTTTCTGATGTCCAACCAGCCAAAGAAAGAGAGATACTTTAGGCCAGATACCTGAATCCCAAATTTTTCCCCAGAGGAGATCGAGGGGAGACGGGTTGGAGTTGATTATTTTGTAAGCTTCGAAAGTTGTAAAGGTTCCTTTTGGCCTATATCCCCATCTTAGTATGTCTCTGCCTTCTGAATGTCGTATGCGTCGATTTTGGAGCTCTCGTTCTAGACTCTCCCTGAAAGGTTGATCTGCATTCCTTATTAACCTGTCACTTTGAATCCATTGCCTGTATCCTTGCGCATTCTCCTGGGTCGAGTGTTGTCTAATTGTTTGCTACTGTTGCTCCTCCCCAATGTATGATGGAAGAGGGTGGAGAGTGCTACTGAGCTTTGGCATTTGGTTCCAGGCGTCAGTCCAGAATCGTGCTGTTTCACCATTTCTTACTTCCCAAAAGCTGTGGTGTTGTATCAACATGTAATGTTGCTTGGCCGCATTCCATATGAGGGAACCTTTTGCATTGGGAATAAGTCTTATAAGCTCCTTTTGTGGTCTGTGATTTGCGTATTTGGCTGTCCAGATTGTGGCCCAAGGTTTGTCAGTGTTGGAGAGCCACTGCCACCAGAGTTTGGCACACATTATCGCATTGCTTTGATTGGGATCTCGTAATCCAATGCCTCCCTTTTCTTTAGGCATACATACAGTTGTCCAATTTACCAGGGCCCATTTGCGATTGGTAGCTATGCTCCCCCATAGGAAGTTACGTTGAAGATCCTTTATTCTTTTTATAACCCATTTGGGCGCTGCAAGAATTGAGAACAGGTAGAGCGGCATAGCCTGAAGCACAACCTTTATGAGCACCACCCGGCTAGCAATGTTAAGAGTTCGATGCGTCCAAAGATTGAGACGAGAATCCAGCTTCTCAATTAAGGTGTGCCAGGTGGAATGCTTGATGGCTGAGTCAATGAGGGGGGCTCCAAGATATTTAGAAGGGAGAGAATCAATGGGGAAACCCAAAATGCAGGCTATTGCACGCTGCACCACAGGGGCTGTATGAAAGAAAAAGATTTGAGATTTGGCATTGTTAACGCTGGTGCCCGAGGCTTCAGAGAAGTCGTTGAGAAGAGATTTGAAGAGGGAGGCTTCCTGAACCGAAGGGTAGCCAAACAGCATATTATCATCAACAAACTGCTGATGGGTTATGGCTGGGGTACCATGGATGGAGAGCCCTTTGAGCTGATGGGAGGCGAGAGCAGATTTGATATGCCGTCCTAATCCTTCGGCCATTAAAACAAAAAGGAAGGGGGAAAGAGGATCGCCCTGCCGAATTCCTTTGGAAGGATTGAAGGGTTTAGAGGGAATGCCATTCACAAGTATGGAGAAGAAGGAGGAGGATATAAGACTCATAATCCACCGCACCCACATGGGTGAGAATCCATAAGCATTTAACATTTTTTTCATATAAGTCCAACTTAGTTTATCAAATGCTTTTGAGAGATCAAGCTTCAGTATCATACCTGCCTGTTTGTGATGCTTGAGGGAGTGAATAACTTCATGCGTGAGGATGATTCCATCGAGGATCTGCCGCCCTTCTACATAGCCAGATTGTTCCGGTGATATTAGCAAAGGCAGAAGAGGCTTTAGCCTGTTTGCTACTACTTTAGAGATAACTTTGTAGATGACGTTGCATAGTGCTATAGGGCGAAATTTATTCGGTGTGTTAGAAATATCTTCCTTTGGGATGAGCGCAATGAAGGTTGCGTTGAGGGCAGGTAAGAGCCAGTGCAGAGCTCTGGATTCCTCCACAACTTGCCAAACCTCGTCTTTTATCATCTCCCAGAACTTGTTATAGAAGGTGGTCGAGAAACCATCTGGTCCCATGGCTTTTCCCTCTTTGAGCTGGTGCATGGCTATATCCACTTCTTGAGGGAGAATAGGGCGAAGGAGGAGCTCATTATGTTCTTCAGTGATAATTTTTGGAATCTTTTGGATGATTTTTTCGATGGCTGGATTTCTATTTGCCTTAGGCTCGCTGTGCACCTCTTTGAAATGTTGAAGAAATTCCTCCTCAATTTCCTCATGCTTTTCCACTCTTGTCCCTTCTTGATTCTGAATGAAGGATATGTTGTTGTGCATTCATCTTTGGACAGTAGTTCTATGGAAGAATTTAGTGTTCCTTTCCCCCTCTTTTAACCATCTTATCCTGGACTTTTGCCTCCATAGGATTCCCTCTTGCTTTCTCCTCTCCTCTAATTGAGTATTTATGCGTTGCTCCTGTTCTAAGGTCCAATTGGTGTGTCCCTTGGTGATGATTTGTTGCTGAAGATCTTCCATTTCCTTGTTTAGAGTTTGTTGCCCCTTGAAGATATTTCCAAATGTCTCTTGATTCCATTTCTTAATTTGGGTTTTTAGATATTTGAGTTTCTGTTGAAACTGAAACATTTTAGATCCTTCCGGTGGGCAGAAGGTACTCCACACTGTTTTGACGAAGTCCTTGAAAGCAGGATGTGTAAGCCAACACTCTTCGAAGCGAAAGGGTCGCTTGATTGTGTTGCCGGGCCTTTGCCATTGGAGAGATATGGGCCAATGATCAGATCCTGAGTAAGGGAGAATGGCGGTTGCTATATCCCCTCCTAGATGTACCGAATTATCTGTGATGAGGAATCTGTCTAACTTTGAGGCGATTTGATACTTCCCGGCTTTGCGCTCCAAGTATGTATGCCATTGCAGAATTGCAAGTCGATGAGAGAGTTGTTTTGTATGAAGTCTTTGAAGTGGACATTTTCCTGATCCAGCCTGATTCGCCCACCTTGTTTTTCCTCTAGCTTGGTGATCATATTGAAATCCCCTCCAATGATCCATAGAGGATGCATTCTGCTTAAGCTTAGAGCTTCTATTGTATTGAGTAAGGCTATTTTGTTTCCAGCTTCCTGAGGGAAGTAGACATTAGTAAGGTTGCCATGAATATTAGTACCTATGATGTGGAAGGTAGCTTGTATGATATTGTGGGAGGCATGAAAATAATGGAGAAAGATCATTTGCGGGTTCCACACTATAGCTAGTCCCCCTGATGCTCCTTTTGCGTCCACTGCTACTGATTGACATCCTAGCCAAGCTTTGGAGAGGATGCTTCCTAGCGTACTACTATTGCATTTAGTTTCTTGAAGAAAACACATTTGCGGTTTCTCCAACTTTATCATGTTTTTTAGAGTTCAGAGTTTCCCTGGGTTGTTGAGCCCCCTTAAATTCCATGAGGTGAGCTTCATGATTCACTATTGATGAAGGGTTTGTAGTACTTCATCAATTTTGCATACCTGCCTGAGTCCACCAGGATTTTTCCTACTTCAATTTTTCGTTGGAGCTCCATTCTTCTCCCTCTCTTTTTGAATTCTCTTGGGGGGAGGCTACCATCCCAGGAAATGCTTGGTTGGATGCCTAGTTGCTTCTGCTGATATACCTTCGAGAGAACTATTTCCAGCTTGTTGAGTTGCATCTCTGGGATTTGATCGTAGTTTTTCTTTTTGCATGCTTGCTCGAGCTCAAGTAAGTCCAGTCCTTCCATGTCGAAATTTTCAGGATCTTCATCCATAATCTGCGGTTGACTTCTTTCACCAGTGATTTCTTCGAGAGAGATGAGATGGTTCAAAGATCCATCTACTTCCATTTCATTTGATTTTCCTGTACTATCATTTTGATTATCCATGGGGGAAGCCTTTTTTTCCTTTGAGTTGATAGAAACAGGGGTGGAGCTGGAAGGATTGTTAATGTCGGGTGTGGATAACGGTGATGCACTTGGCTTTGAGCTTAAGGGTTGATCTTCTGAGGTTTGAGCCAGAATCTTAAAACTGTTGCTCGTGGAAGGAAGAGATGCAGAGTCTTGATGGGGTTTCCTCCCAGGAGCAGGTTTTTTGTGAGCTCGTTTTCAGTTATGAACTTTGGTAAAGCCTTCTTGGGCTGACATATCAGAGGGGTCAGAGGGGTTAGAAACAGGGGCTTTGATATTTAGCGGGCAATCCCTAAAGAGATGCCCATGAGCATGACACTTACGACATCGAAACGGAACATGTTCATAGTCCAGAGGTTGGATCCATTCATAGTCGTCATGAGATAGACTTACCGAATCAGGTAGCGCTTTTTCTAGTCGTATGAAGACACAGATGCGGGCGTATGAAGTGTATCTTCGTAGCTTTGTTTCTTCCACCGCTTTTATGTATTCCCCTAGTCCATTTCCAATATCCTTGAGTATTCCTTCATCCCAATATTCCTCTGGAAGAGAGTACATTCTGATCCAAACAGGAGCCCAGGTGAGGTCTTCCTTGTCCGGGTTGAATCTTGCTATCCATTCTCTCAAGTACAAGCCTGCTGAGTTAAAGAAGTATGGGCCTTGATTTAAGATTCTGAACTTGTCTTCTAAGCAAAAAAAGATAACAGTAAAAAAACCCTTCGGTCCTAGCTGCAGAGTGATGTCGCCCTTGGGTTTCCACTTTGCCGAGATCCAGCCATGCAACGCTTTTTCTGTTGGCCACATTCCTATGAACTTTCCTATGAGTGCATGGTCTGTCATGTACTGTATTCTCTCATTGATCTTCTGACTGGGCAGTTCTATCTTGGGTCTTTCCTCTGCTATTGGCTTGTAGGTTTTTGAAGTGACCTTGGTCTGTTCCTCTGGCTTGTCTTTCCCTTCTGGGACTGCATCGTTCTTGTCAGTCGGTATTGCTGTATCTTTCAACTTGTTCTGCTGCGGTGACGTCTTGGTGTTCTTGTCTGTGTGGATCGACCCAAAGATTAGGGATCCCGTGTGCTCTGGCGGCGCCGTATTTGACAGAGGGGAGGGCTTTGAGGGCCCCCCCTGGGGAGGGTCCATGTGCGTCGAATGAATTCCTGAGGCTCTTTGTCAGGCGCTGGAGGTCAGACCCTCACAGGCTGCAGAGCCGTTCCTGAATGCTATGGCATAAGATGACTGTCGGAACCCTAGTTGCAGAGCCCGACTATTTATGGAAATAAGTTAAATTATGTAAAAATATATAAAAAAATAAAATAATTTTAATGGTTGGTTAAAGAAGTAATTTATTTATTTATTTAAATATTATATATATATATATATATATATATATATATATATATATATATATTTTAATTAAAGTTATAATATTAGGTTATTAAGATAAAAGTTAGGATTAATAAATAAAATAATTTTAATGGTTAGATAAAAAAGATAATTTATTTATTTATTTAAATGATTTAATATTATATATATATATATATATATATATTAGGTCGAGAATTTTTATTTATTAATTTAATAATAATTTTTAATGGGTTGTTTAAAAAAAATTATATATATATATATATATATATATATATATTAGGATAAAACACTATATAAATAAATAAAATAATTTAATGGTTAGTTTAAAAAGGTAATTTATTTATTTAATTAAATTATTTATTAAATATTGTTAATATTATATATATACATATATATTCTAACTAAAATTATAATATTAGGTTGTTAAGTTAAAATAAATAAATAAATAAATAAATAAAATAATAATAATAATAATAATAATATATATATATATATATATATATATATATATATATATATATATATATATAAAGAGCTCAAAAACGAGGAGGGGGCAGAAAAACCGACTAAGAAGAGAGTGCTGGAATCCAGCACCTACTGATTTTCCAGCCATCATCTCTATTGAGATTGCTCGGCCTCTTTTCAATCTCAATAACTTCCCTCAATTTACGATGATGGAACTGAGCAACCTTGGCAACAACCTTGGCCTCCTCAATACACGCCTGATGCTTGGTCTTTTCCACATGCTTAGCTAATGCTGAAGACTTGTAATTATTTAGTCTTTTTTTTAATTGTTGTTGTTGTTGTTGTTGTTTTTTTTTTGTAACGTAATTAATTAATTAATTTTTTTTTCTTCTTTTACTTAAATTATAAGGTTTTAATTTTTAATTTATTTATTTTTTATTTAAAATTTTCATTTTTGCAAGTTAATTTTGATATTTTTTTTTTTCATTTTTTGTTTACTTAAATTATAATTTTTTTTATTTTTTGTTTTATTTATTTATTTTTTATTTAAAATTTTCATTTTTACAACTTAATTTTGATTTTTTTTTACATTTTTATGATTTTATTTTTATTTTTTTAATATTTGATTTATTTTTTGTCATGAATTGTCCCCTTGTTGCTTGTGGCCGGTTGGGCCTTGGGTGGCCTGATTTTGTTATTGTTTTTGTTTTTTTGTTCTGTTCTGTTTTGTTTTTTTTTCTTTAATGTTGTATTTTAATTTTGTAACTTTTATTTTTAATTTTTAATTTTTTAATTGGTTTTTATTTTATTTTACTCTTTTTTTTTTTTTTTTTTTTTTTTTTTTTTTTTTACATGGTATGGTTATTTCTTTTTTACATTTTATAGTTTTTTTTTATGCCATTTCTATATTTTTTTTTATATTTGATTTTTTTGGTCATGTTTTATTACTTGTTATTATTTTATTTTTTTTTATTATTTTTTTTCAATATTTGAATTTTTGTTTTCTTTTGTGTTTTTATGTTTTTTTTTCAATATTTGAACTTTTGCATTTCTATATATTTTTATATTTGATTTTTTTGTCATGTTTTTATTTTTAATTCATTTTTACATGTTATTATTTATTAATTTATTTTTTCAATATTTAAATTTTTGTTGTTTTCTTATGTATCTTTCTTAGACTTGTATATATATATATATATATATATATATATATATTTGTAGGGTCCGTGTCAATGCTTGTCTAGCAACTCGATCCCATTATATGCAATTTGATAGTTGATTTTAATTTTTTCGCTATAATGAATTGAGTCTGCCCCACAATGTGTTAATTTCATGGTCAGTGTTTAAGTTTTCATTACAATGGGTTGAGCTCACCTACACTGCGTGTCAATTTGATAGTTGATTGTTAATTTTTTTTTGCAATGTATCAAATTGTCTTAGATTAAGATTTAAAATCGCTATACATTTAGCATTTAAAAAAATTACTCTTGGTATAATAAATTTTTCATTCAGGTGTTCATTTTTAAAGTTTTTTTAGCCATAAATTTTTCCATAATGTCATGCTTGAAATATTTTGAAAACTTAAGATTGTTTTGTAGTCATAAACTTTGTTTTTAATTCTATGGTTGAAAAATTGTCAAGATTTTAATGTTTTTCTAAGTTGTGATATTTTATCTTTAATGCTATGGTTGAAAACAGTTATAAGTATTTTTTCTTAGCACCATGCTTGAAAATTGTTGGAATTTTAAGGTTTTTCAAAGAAGTGATATTTTAAATTTAATGTCATGCTTAAAAATCATTGGAATTTTAAGGCTTTTCAAAGATGTGATAGTTTATCTTTAATGTCATGCTTGAAAATCGTTGGAAATTTAAAGTTTTCCCGAGTCATGATATTTTATTTTTAACGTCATTATTAAAAATGTTGAAAATGTACCATGAAAAAAAAGATGATATTTTGGCATCAACACTTTTCGATTTCAAGGTGTTTTTTGCACCAAACAAAATGACTTTTATTGTGTTTTACTATTATTTTTTAAAAATATTGAAAATTTACTCTGAAAAAAATGGTGATGCAGAATCAACACTTTTTATTTTTGGGTTGTTTTTCATGTTTTTTTGGGATTTTTGGGCTCGGGTACCCAAAAATGATTTGTTTTTATCTGGAAGTGTCTTCCCATTAGGTCAGGGCGCCATTACTTCAAGGCGTGTAGTATTGTCAACTTTTCCTTCTCATAAATAGGTTTGTGTAAATACTTTCCCTTGATTGGACAACTTTCAAAAGCAATGGGTCTTCCTTCTTGCATTAAAACAACAACAGTTCCATTTCCCGAGGCATCACATTCCATAGTAAAGGTTTTTGTGAATTTTGGTGTAGCTAAGACTAGAGCTTGGCACATTGCTTCTTTAAGATGTTCAAAGGCCTCAGTTGCTTCTAGAGTCCAAAAAAATGCGTCTTTCTTCAACAATGTTGTTAGAGGTGCTGCTATTTTCCCATAATTCTTAATAAACTTGCAATAATACCCTATCAACCTGAGAAATCCTCGAAAATGATTTAGGGTTGTGGTGATTTTCCATTCCTTGATGACTTTAATTTTTTTAGGGTCTACCTTAACACCCTCATGAGATACAATATGACCCAAATATTGCACCTCCTGTACCCCAAATAAACATTTGGAGGGTGTTGCATACAATTGTTTCTCCTCCAATAGTTTAAGTACCCTATCAACATTTTGAACATGGTCTTTCCAAGACTTGTTGTAGATTAATATATTGCCAAAAAATACTAACACAAATTTTCTAAGAAAGGGTTTGAAAGTGGAATTCTTCAAACTTTGAAATGTGGAAGGTGCATTAGTAAGGCCGAAAGGCATGACCAAAAATTTATAATGACCTTCATGTGTTCTGAATGTTGTTTTTGGAATGTCTTCTATCTTCATTCTAATTTTATGATATCTGGAACGAAGATCCAACTTGGTGAAGTAAATTGCTTCATGTAATTCGTCCAAAAATTCATCAATGATAGGAATGGGAAATCTATCTTTAATAGTGAGCCTATTGAACTCTCAATAATCTGGGTACATATGCCATGATCCATCTTTCTTGTACACCAATACTATTGGAGAAGAGAAAGAACTTGGGCTAGGTTGAATTATACCCGCCTCTTTCATTTCTGCAACTATATGTTCAATTTCTCTCTTTTGGGCATAGGGATATTTGTAAGGTCCCGTGTTTGGTGGAACATTTCCTGGAATCAAGTTAATAGCATGATCATGATCACAAATAGGTGGGAGACCCTTTTGAGTCTCAAATACCTTGGAATGATTGTCCAAGGCTCTTTGGAGATATGGAGAAATGGATGACTTCTATGTTTGAAGATAGAGTGAGCATAATTGTGAAATTACCCCATGTTGTCCTTTCTTCAATTTTTTTTCATGCTATTAGAGTTTGATTATCTTCCCTATTTTCCCTGCAATAACCCTTAATTCAATTTCCTTTCCTTCCCAACAAAAAATTCAAGAAAAGTTCTTGAAAGTTAAAACCTATCGTCTCTTAAGATTGTAACCATTGGACACCTAATACAACATCACACCATGCATTGGAATGGAAAGCATTGGACTATTCAATATATATTACCACATGGTTAGCTTGATATTATGGCACTTCCTTGAGAAATTTATTGTTCTTCCATTCACAACCATCACTTGACATTAAGGTGTTGGATATAGAAAGCAATTCAATTCCTTGGCTACCTTACAATGAATAAAATTATGGGTACTACCTGAATCAATCAACACTATTACTTGTTTCTTCTTGATATATTCTTCTACCATGAGAGTTTGAGGAGTGATAATTCCTACCAATTCATTACAATATATTATCAGATTCATTTCTTCTTTCTCTAGGGTTGGTTCCTGGTTTATATCATATTCTTTTGATTTTTCTTGTTTCTTTTCTTCCTCCTCTTCACAATCTATGTAAAATAATTTCTTCTCAACACACTTATGACCTTTAGTGTATTTTCTATTACAACTGTAACAAATCCCTTATGCTCTTTTTTTCTCTATTGTTGTGGTGTAAACCTTGTAGGTTGTGGGAGGCTAGGAGTAGCAACACTTCCATTTTTATAGTTGTGAGTGGTAGACCTCCTTGTTGCCATAATTTTGCTTTCAACTTTTCTTTCCACCCTGAATGCATTTTCCAATGAATTAGTTTCCAAAGGAGACACTCATATTGGATGTTATCCTTCAAAGTCCCTATGAAGACATCAATCATATGGTCCTTCGGAATATCAATTAACTTGATATTCAATCTTTGAAAGTCCTTAATTTGATTCACCATTGAATCCTTTTGTTTGAGATTTATCAATTAGCTAAAGAAGGTATTTCTCTATGTATCCTCATAACATCTTATCAATTCCTCAGTAAAAATTGTCCAAGTGAAAATTGATTTATGAGAAAAAATCTGTCAATACCATGCAAATTTATTGGGTTCTAAATATAAAGATGTGATACATACCTTTTGTGTGTGTGGCACATCATGTAGATCAAATAATTGCTCCATCTTTAGTATCCATGTTACTAGATCTTTGCCATCAAAATTCCTCATATCGATTTTTGGAATGTGGTGGGTCATAGACCCAATGTTGGAGTATCTAAAATCATAATTCATATTCCTTTTTTCCTCATATCGATTTTCATGGAGTGCCTTGTCACCACTAGGAAGCCTTTCTTGCAACAACTTTGTCAACCCTTCCAACATTACATTCATCGCGTCCATGTCTAATTTAAAAACTCCCATGTCTACTTTAAAACCATCCTTTAAACCTTCCATGTTTTCTTTTAAACCATCCAATTCTTTTTTGGTTTCTCTTTGTGAGAATGAAATTTGTTGCACTTGGTCCCGTAATTTTGATATATCATGTTGCATTTCTTTCTCTTCTTCATGCATCATAGTAACAATTTTTTTTAGCTTACTAGGTGTATCCATTTTTTTTGTTGTGAGGCATATTGGAATCAAATAATGATATATATGCTTCACTACACATTTTGAATAACTTCAAATTTATTTTTCAAACAAAAGTTATGAAAATTTAAAAATACACACCTTTTAAAAGATTGATTTTGAGCTCGTTGATGAGGCTGATCTTGCAACTGTTCTATCTCTGTGATTTCAACTCTCCAAATTATGAAATTTCATTCTATGATATCCCTTTATGTATTCTTTCCAACCCCACTAGTTATACCAATATTGGGTTCTTCAAGAAAAAGTTATTCCAATTTTCCCAACTTGACTTGATTATGGATTGGTTCAATAGAGAAAACTTGTACTGGATGCCATGTGTCACTTTTTTAACCTTTGGCCTTGAAAATGATACATGAGAAACTAAAGTCTGTGAAATTTCTATTAAATTTTTATGAAATTCAAATTTGATGCATGCAAATAAATTTATGAAAATTTTCCTCGAAACACCTATTTGAGACAAAATTATGGAGCATGCAAAAACCCTAAATTTATTGGATCATATCTCCAAAATTATAGTGAAACAAGATTTGAAATTTTTACATGATGTTTGTCAATATTTTGGCTCCATGTGGTAGAAATTCCAGCTTCTAAAGCCTCACATAAAAAAGGTTATAGTGAAAATTCCAAGATGGTTGTTTGAAGAAATGAAACCCTAGAATCCAGAGCTCTAATACCAAATGTTATGTAACCAGATCACAAAAACAAAAGAAAACATAGATCAATGACTTGAAAATAAGCCTCTCCAAGGGGGAAAACTCCTTTTACATCATATAAATGAAAAATTCTTGGATGATACAAATGACAAGGCTTCCTTGGTATATATAGGAGTTTAAAGGGTCACAATACAATAAAAGCCTACATAACAATAATAACGTAAGGGCACAACATTAACAATAATGGCCTTTAATGGGGAACAAAAATACAAATATGGGGGATAAACCAGTATTAGGGGGACCTAACACGAAAAAAATGTGTAATGTACCCTACATTGGACATCCAAGATATCAAAAGACTATTTTAGCTATAAGAGACCAATATTTTTGGCCTAGAATGAAAAAATAGGTGCCTAATTACATAAAAAAAATGTCTAGAATGTCATAAGGAAAATGAGGAGCATATAAATATAGTTGGATTTCCATAGCCATTACCAATCCTAAGTGGAAATGGGAGATTGTCACAATATATTTGATTACCAAGTTATCGAGAACAATGAAGCAACGTGGAACATGGTAGTGATGGAAAAGCTCACAAAGGTGGCATGTTTTATGCCAATGAAGTTTGAACATAAGGTAGGAAACATTATTGAGATATACATTAAATAAATTTCCAAGATATATCATGTGCTTGAGGCAATAATATCTAACAAAGATCTCAAATTTACTTCAAATTTATAGAAAAAAACTTCTAAAATATTTGGGGCAAATTTAAATTTTAGTATGATGTATAATGTATCATACATAGTTAAATGGGTATGCCGAAAGGATCAAAATGATTGAAGATATGTTGAGGATATATGTTATGGATAAGCCTTACATTTGGGAAGCATACCTTCATTTGGTTGTGTTTCCATATAAAAATGGATATAAGGTATATCTGAATATAAGCCCATTCAAATAATTGTATGGTAGAAAATGCAACACACTAGTGAGCTAGGACAACCTAGTAGATAAAATGATTGTTGGGCCAGAGTTACTAAAAGAAATGGAAGATCATATGGTAAAAATAAAATAGAATTTACAAGGGTAGAAAAATTACACTAACAAGGGTAAATCATATAAAGAATTTCAAGTGGGAAAGCATATATTTATGAAGGTCAAAGCAAAGAAAAGCTCATTGAAATTGGAGTGCTACTCGAAATTGGAAACACGCTATGTAACACCCTAGTTTTGATCCATCAAATGTAACATAATATATGTGTGTGTGTGTGCGTGAATTAGGTTGTGAGCCGAACAATATGGTCCAAGGCCAAGTACTATAAATAATGTACATTAAAGTTATTTATATAAAAATACATCACTGACTTGAGACAAGGGGGACTAAAATGATAAGGGGTTATGAGTCCACAATAGAGGAATGACGGGGGTTTAAAAGAGGGACAAAGGGGCCAAAGGGGCCAAAGCCATGAAATAATGATATTTTATTATTTGTCAAAGTGCCTTACCTTAGTTTATGAAAAAATGGACAAATCAATCCTTAGATGTGTTAGGTGGAGTTCTTGGAGTGTCAAGCGACAAGTTCAAATCATTCATATATAACCCTTGGTTTTGGGAAGTCAAGGTTCATTCCCACCTTGATCATTTCACCATCATCTCCACCATTATCTTGATGATTCGAACATCATTCTAGTTAATACAAGTTGTAAGAGGAAGGGAGTTAAAACTAGTATCAAAAGCTAAATTGTGATGTAATTTTGTGTAGAAAATTGTCATTAGAAATCCTTGTTGATCCCAACATTGAGATTTGTTTTTACTAGTTTCTATAGAAACCTGAAAAAATGTATGATAGCTTGAAGCAATACATTGAAGAGAATGGGATCTTCTCTTGGGTTGTATATATTGAAGAGGAAAAAAGATTCAATGATTGGGTTGGTTGTGTGAGTGGTTAGTTTGGGTAACCAATGGAAAATTGGCCTGAGTGACAGAGAGTTTTTGTTTGTGTTTGTGGGTTAATAATGTTAGCATGGGGGTGGACTATTGTAGAATGACCTAGTGCAATGATGCCCATGGTTGGGAGGAACATATCCCATAAGTAGCTATTTGATGTAAATTATTATTCAAGGTACATGTTCATTACAAATGTTTTATATGATTTTTATGTCATGTATTTATAAGTATAAATTGTTGCAAGCTAGATAAATAGTTTCACAATTGAATTTATGCATGGTTGTATCAACTTGAATGAACTTGCATGATGTTCTGTATAGGTATTTTTATCATATGATAAGGTACACTATAATTGTGCTATTAAAGAATCAATGATCCAATTTAAAAAAAATTGAAATTTCAAAGTGGACATATTTATAATTGTTTTAATGTGATTTATATTAGTGTCTAGGGGTGCTACAAAGTGGTATCAGAGCTAAATGTTCAACACCAAACCTACATGGGCCAAAGTGAGAACATAGAGAAGATAATTGTTTCTAGGCATGCTAATTATTTAATTGAAATACATATGTTAATTTGGAAAACTATTGGGGAAATTTGAGGAAATGGAGTTAAGGAGTTAAAATTCCCAATTTTAGCCTCCATTTGAGAAATTAAGGGCCTTTGAACTAGTTGAATTTAAAATTATAGTGACTATGGAAAAATTTGAGGATTTTAGCCTCCATTTGAGTAATTAAAGGCCTTAAACTAGTTGAATCTAAAATTACAGTGACTATGGACAAATTTCAAGAAATATTACCAAAACCCTAAATTTAATGACGAGTTCATGTTGAATTCTTGCACAAAATCATTGAAATGTCAAGCATGGAAAAATTTGGTTGAGTGAAAAATCAAATTTGGTTTGGGAAGGTTCAAACTAGAGTTTTCATGGTACTCACATGAAAAGAGGAAATTTAAAAATTGAAGAATTATGGAAAATTTGGAATTTTTCCTGTACTTGATGACTTGGAGACTATGTGGAAGCCATGTTTCAGGTGACATGGACTACGACGATGACATGTCTAAGAAATTTATGTTAAGAGGCTGAATTGACATGTGATAAGGTCCATGAATGTTGATCTAGGGGTCAAGGTGCATAGTAGTAGGCCTAAGGGATGATGAGGGGGCTAGGCAGGAAAGGAAATTTGAGGGACTTTAGATTCATAGTGTCTAGAAAGTTCCTCAATCCCCCACTACTAATTAAATGTCACTAAAAGTTAGTAAGATGATAATTAGTTTGGGGACATTAGTTATGAGATAAACTCCATACAACTCAAACCCCCATAATTCCCTCTCACCGTTCTTCTTCTTCCCTTCTCTGTCATTTGATTAAGCACATAATCGTTTTTGTTTAGTTAAACTTGAAAGCATGATCTAGATCAATTCATTAAATTTTTTTCCATGCATCTGGATGCTTTCAAAGTGGAAAATGTGGAGGAATCAACTCTCAGGACCATTTTTACCGGCGAGATCGAGTTTGGAAAATTGGGGTATGAAACTTTCTAGGAGCATTTTTAGGCATTAAACATCATTTTTTGGGGGTAAAACTTTATGATTTAGTGCCACACTTTTTATTCCTATTCTACACACAAATATATTTCCAATGAAGCAAGAATCACATCAATCAGAGGCCATATGTGAAAGTTATGCCACTTAGAAGTTGACCTTCTTGTTTTCACCACCAAAATTTGAGAGGATGCCACGTCAGCTGATTTGAAAATGAAACTTGATCATCCTTTGACAATTTTCAAGTTTGATAAACTTGGGTCTTTAAATGTAAAATTAGTTTGAAACTTACTCAAATATAAGTGGTTAATTTTTCACAAGAACTTAAAAGTGAACAAATTCATATGCAACTCAATATGATAAACATGCAGAGAAGAAACAAGAAAGTGATAATGAAATTCACCCCTCCTGGGTTACGTCTCCGAGCCTTTCTCCAATTATAGGATGCCTTATTGATCTCAATAGTAAAATAATACAATACACGCCTTTGACTCTAGAGTGGCACTATTTCTCCTACAAAGAACTCTCACTAAAAAATATGACTCCCTACAACAAGTCATGATGGTGTCAAAGAAAGGGACTCTCTCATAATAGGTACTTGTACTAAATATGACATAAAAAAGCATAAAACAAGCCAACTATTTCATAATGAAGTGTTGAAAAGGTCATTTCCCTTAAGAAAACTGAGAAGAGACTAAAAATAACTGCTCTACTGAAGTAACAACTCCTGTAGATACATCTAGAAAGCTTCAAAACCCATGACTAGGCTCTTTACATGATCATCAAGGGCTCTACATGGACTCAAAACAATATTTGTATGTGACACTAAAGGAATTCTCTCTACAAAAAGGCCAACATACAATGCTCAAATCAGAAATATAATGTTGCAATTGAGTTAAGAACACCCAAAAACCCTTGTCTAGGCTTTTCTTGGGCTAAAAAAGACTTGAAATCAACCTAGTTATGCCTCCTGGAAGTTTTCTCTACCAACTATCTTGCAAAATGGAAAAACTCGCAATCTAGGCAACGAATTCATCCTTTTGACAAACCGTCGAGCGTCAATTTCACCTGAGACCGACGGAAATCCTTCCGGACTTAGTGCAATTTTTCGACTCATTTAAATGCTAATATGGCCTTAGTGACAAAATTTTAGCCCCAAAAGGGTGGTCGTATGGCCACATATGGCTAGGGGTTGGGCTAATCACTCACCCTCACTGTATTAACCCCCACTTCTCTTGGGCGTGGTCATGTTGAATTAATATGGTCGGGGGTTGGGCTAACCTCTCACCCTCATCGGCTTACCTCCCACCATTGTCTTATGTATTGCCGAAAGGTCTGGAAGTAAGGGATTATCTGTCTAAGTCGTTTGTTGTATCTCCGTGCCAAGCATATGGGTAAGTAATGTGACCAGTGTTGGGGCCATATGCCCCGACCCCTCCCCCAAACACTAAAACCAATTGAATTTAAATAAAACCTGTGACCATAATGTATTAAGAAATAAAGTTGTGACGTGGTGGAAAGTTTGCAGAGTGTTATGTGGGAGGTCAAGGGGTCGAACCCTGCCGAGGTTGATGAACTCTTATAATTTTTTCCTGGCCAATCATAGATGGCCATGTGGCACCTCATCATTGGACCACTTCAAATAAAACCATCCAATCAAATGCTGCCATCTCAACCTATGTGGCATTGCCACATGTCGAGCCCAGATTGGTCCTCCTATCCACCATATTTCCTAGTCAGCATGATGTCATTTGTACGACCTGCCCAATCAACAACCCAATCAACCCTGCAAATTTACTTTTTATCTATTGGGCAAAAGATTTAGAACATCATAAATTTCTCATATGATGTTGGTTTGAGGCGATTCAAGTAGTGTTGGAATGAGGACGGAAAACAGTAAAATTTGGCACTCATTTTAGGTGATTACGAGCACTTTCATTTTTGAGCCTATTTTTATCTCTAGATCATGCCTCTCCCTTGGGAATTTTTGTACCTCCAAAAGTCTATTTTTACTCAGCAAATAAATAAGAGTGCAATTGCCTTACTTTCCCGATCTCAATCCACTTTTCCTTTCTTGGATTGGTGCCATTTGAGCCCCATTTGAAGGTACTCCACACTGCCTCTATGTGAAGTACTTATCCTCATGTCAAGAATTATGGCTTGTTGGAATTATTCTAAATATTCAGGAGAAAAATATGCAATGAATAGAATCTAAACATTCTCTTCATGACTATCTTTCCTTGGCGTCTCTTACAATATTCATCTTGAAGTTTGTCCTTGCTGATAGACAAGCAAAATTTATCTTCCACTTGGAAATCATGATCAAACCTATGCTTTACATGCCTTGCTTTGTATGTGGCTTTGCTTTTCTCAATCCATTCTTGTACCCCTTGATGCATTGGCTGTATTTGTGCAATGCAATTCTTGGCTTTGTCCCCATCACATTTTCCATATATTGCAAAATATTTATCAAATATGAAGTACAAAAGAGACTTTGAAAAATAAACCAAACAAGCCTCAGATAGAAATACATGCATAGATGAGTGTTTGACACGATTGTAGACATATTGGATGAAATGAAAATGCTCATCCTAAAAGTTCCATACAAATTGATTTAATAACAAGCCAAAATAGCATAACATTATGTTGTAGCGGCTATAACCACCCTCTGAAATTTTTCCTTCGCTGCGTTTTGGAGCCTCCCTCCTTGAAATATTAGTAGCCATATTGCACTGCTTAGGTACTTCTGCTTTTTCAATTTTATCTCGCGCTTGACAACTTGTGTTCACTTAATCATTTTATCGACTAACCACAAGCTGACTTGACACTTGGTTCACAACTGGTCTTGTGCTATTTGGGAAAACTGTGCCATCCTAGAGTTCAAATACCTTTCACTCTGGAATTATGCAGAGCAGCTGCCCTGCACTCAGAAATTCATAGAGAAGTTGCCCTGTACTAAGAAATTGTGCAAAGCAGGCCATCCAACCTTGCTCTGGAAAATTGCGCAGAGTAGGCCAACCAACCTTTCTCTAGAAAATTACACAGAGCACTCTGTCAGCACTGTCCTCCAACCAACCCTTTTTTGGAAATTGTGCAGAACTGGTGAGACAGTTAGGGCCACTCATCCCATAAACAACGCAGAAGCTTCCCCTCACTGGCTGTCCATTACATGCACCGGTAGGTTGCTCGATTCCCTCCAGAACAACGCAATTCTTCCTTGCATGCATAACATCTTTTCCAAAAAAAGAAAAAAGAAAAAAGTGAAAAAGCATCCCTAGATTTTAGGAACTATTTTTAGCAACTGGGAGTTACATGCAAACTCGATTTTAGAAACTTCTTGCCAAGTGTCGCTTTTTCCTATATTTGTGGCATGCGCGTCATAAACCCTAAAACTTATAAATATATTTAAACAACACCCCATAGTTCATTCTTCACATTTGATCTTGGAGCTCTGTCATTCCTGAAGAATCTAGGAACCTTTGGCATAGTCGACACAACTTTTCCAAGTAAGTTTTGCTTTTCATGTCTTTTGCTACTTTTTCTATCGCTTTTGATTTCTGGGCTTGTGTGAGCGTTGTTTTCCTTGTTTTAGTGAACGTCTATTGGATTTTCAATGTATTTTAACTTGTAGAAGTGTTGTCTCAAGTTTTGCATTCCATTTCCTTAGTGTCGCATGCATGACCCTGTTTCTGCACTGATAGTCGTTATTGCAGCGATTCTCTTCATGAACTTCATTATTTTTTCATTTGGCTGATTTCTACACTTGCTTGGATTTCATTCATGACTATTCACTTAGATCTGCACCAACTTTGCACACTCATGTAGTCCCTCTCGTTTTCAAGTTTCCCTTGGGCAGATCTTGGATCCCTTGGCCCAAGATCTTGCTTCTCCCGGCATGCAATACACATTCTCGAAAGTCAAGGTTTTGCCTTGCCTCCATGAATTGTGCAGAGGCTACCCACACTAGCTCCTAGCTATGCTCTGTGCAATCTTGGGAGGCAATGCCTCAGTCCTACCCAGTGGAACTACGCAATGCACAGTTCCAGCCAGCAACCTAGCTTAATTGAACTACGCATTCGCAGTTCCAGTCTACAGTAAGCCTCTCTGGATTGTGCATTGCATAGTTCCAATCAGCAGCAGGCCTCATTGGCAGCTGGGACTACGCAATGTGCAGTTCCAGCTAACAATCTCCCAGCCTCTCAGAGTCAATGCTACACAATCTTACCTAGTAGTCACCCAGTTTTATGCATGATTGATTTCCGAGTTGCTTTATGTTTTTTAGCTCACATTGACTTGCTGTGAGTGTATTCTCTATCTCCAGGTACAATAGGTGTTAAGCAGCTTCTCAGCAGTACATGTAACATGGCCTCCAAGAGAGATGGATCAAAGGACATAGGTGAAAGCAGTACAGGAGATGTGGTTGAACAATTTTCTATGAGCTTGCCTGTTTATGGAGACACACACCTATTCATTGAGAAATACATCAAGATCACATGGCAAGACATCAACACTTTATTTTCAGGAAACTTCGAGGAGAATCTGGAGGATTGTCATGTCTATGTCAATATTCATAAGTAAGGATTGTACAAGCTAGATGCAGGTATCCCACCTTCTCGTGCGCAGATGTGATCCACTGGATTTCCTAACACACTGATCCTGAGACAATGATACTAAGCAATTTCAATGGCGTAGAAATTTCTACCTCTAGGACAGAAGATTATCAATAGATGTATCATTTTCCGTAGCCAGAAGATTATCTACATTGCCAACAATAACGCAAACATAAGAGACATCTTGAAGAGTTGGGTAAGGGAGCCATCAAAGTTCAGGATGACACCCAACCAGATCTATAAGACAAAGACACTCAGGAAGGATTACCAACTCTTGGTCATCTTTGCATGTCGCTTGTATGGACAAGAGAGTATGGAGACCTTCCTACAGAGTTGGGTTGTTATGTTGGATGAACTAGCAAGTGAAGGAAAACCTTTCAACTAGTGTAACATGTTGGCTCTCTAGTTGAAAGTGCATGTATAAAATTCCCTGAGTCTACCCAAGGATCAACAAGCAAGATTCTTCATGTCCACCTACCTCCTCAATGTAATCTATGCCCGTCAATAGTTTCTTGGAATGGTTTGGGCATGGAAACCTTCAGAAAATGCTGTGAACGCATATTGCTAGTTTCTCTTAGTGTGTTACTACTGAGGAGTCATGGCTAGACTATATGACCACTTCATTTCCCATCTGTACATGATGATATTTGAATAACATCCACCTTTCATGTGCCAGGAAGAAATGGAGGCTTTGTTGAACATTGCAGATTGGTACAACTCACCCAATGACACATTCATTAGGATGTACGTCGCAAATAAGGCTCCACATTTGTTGCCGAAGTTTTCCATAGATAAGCTGGTCATGCAGGAGGTTTCATACCACATCTCAATAGGGTTATAAAATGTACTTCACAGGAAGAAGAAGGCACCCTAGCCTGTACTTCCTTTGTGGATTGGGTTGTACACGATCCAGAGTTTGAAAGAAGTAGACTGTTGAGGTCAAGGACTTCAAGAAGTTTAAGTTCGACACCAAGAGTTTCAATCTGTATGATCCAAATGGCTTATGAAGGTACTGATGTATGAGAGTGTACCATCCTTGGATCCACAAGGTGTGTCATTGGTCAGAGGAAGACCCTTGGAGATATTTCTATAACTCATCTAGGCTCAATGAACCAATCAACATGGCAGTAGAGTGGATAACACCACTCAAGGCAGCGACATCACAAGGAGCAACAACAACAACAATAAAAATTAGCAAACCTACGTAAGACAAAGGCAATAGGAAGATTTTTGAAAGCATAGAGGCAAAGAAAAGCTACAAGTTTAAGGAAGGTCCACTTTTTGAGAGAGTAGCTTTGGAGATAGAAGCAAAGATGCAACACGAGAGGAGCATAGAAAAGAAGAATAAGAGTTACACAGAAGAGAGAAGGAATCACAATAGGAACATGAACAGGAACAGGAACAAGAACATGAGGAAGTGTGAGGCGCACAGACAACACAAACTGCACCGATACAAGTTGAAGAGTCATATCCACCAGCAGCAGATGATGAACTGGGTGAGCAACCGTAGGAATAGGAACTTGCTCAATAGGATGAATTAATGAATGAATAGATGGGTGTGATGATGGAACATCCGGAATAGGATCATGACACTGACCTCACACCAAAACCAACTGAGGTCACCCCAAAACCTTCACTAGCTCCAGTAGTAGAGCAAGTCCCAAGTGAACAAGGGGATACCATTCTACTTGAAGATTATCAAGAAAAAATATGTACAAAATAGCATTTGATGAGTCATAACTTAGAGTTGCACAGGCATGCAGAGCGCACATACCGAATGAGAATGCATTACATGCACACTTTGAAGAATGGGTGATTATGTTAGATGTGCAAAGACATCCAACTGCCTTGGCTGATGCTACGAAGGCTTATGCCAAAGCCACAAGATCAAGTGTGAAGTTCTTGACAATAGAAAATGAGAACATGGCTAAGGAATTGCAACCAGCCAAGCAGAGAGAGGAACAATCAACATGATCCACCAGAGCATAGATGAAGAAAGCAATACTTGCTGAAGTATCAGCTCTTGGGACAGTCATGTGGAGATTGTATGACAGGTTTGTCACCATGCACAAGGCAGTTGTCCATCTACATGGTCATCAACAATGATGCACCAGGATAACACAAACACTCACATATATACATGCTGCTGTTGATCATGTAGAAACATGGACAATGAGGTATAAGGGAGCCCCGCTTCACTTGCATAAGATGATGAAGCTGTAGGTAGAGTTGGACAAAGAATGCATCCAGAGTCTGATTCAGAACTCCTGCCACTCATCACCAATGTTGAGGCTTTGTACGCATGGTTGTTCACGAGTTTGGATGTCATGGTGAGAAAGTATGGCACCCCGTCAATTGGAACACTCACTGAAGCCAAAGAGAAGAACTAAGTCCAAATAGAGCTCGATGTGTACTTTGATCACTTGATGCACATTGCCACCAACGTAGATTTGCTGATCAATGCAGAGAACATGCAGAGATATGTTGCCGGTCTGGCCGTGCTCAGGACTAAGCTATGCATGTTACATGACGAGTTAGATAGAGGTTCTAGATCAATATACCCAGAAGCGATGGAAGCAAGAGTTTGTTTCCAGAAGGACATCATTAAACAATACTCGAGCACCATTGCGGAATACAAAGCTTGGAATCAATTCACCATCGAAGATCATGGGGACGATGTTGATGAGTTGGTCTTTCCACAATCATCTGAGTCTTAGTGTTGGCTTGTCTAGTTGACTCAAGCCTATTTTTGTCTCACATGGGTATATGTGGAAAATGTGTTTTTGTAAACATGATGTAAAGTGAAATTCCAAGTGTCATTAGTGGAATGCAAAAAGTCATATGTAATGTAAAGAGTTATATGTAACGAAGTTGAAGAGTCATGAGGGTAGTCCAAGAGTCACAAAGGGGAATGTCAAGGGTCACCCCATCCTTTGTTATAAATAGAACCTCATAACTCATAGAACAAGCTTTTGGGGTACCAAGATTTTTCTAGGCATTGCTTAGAGAAGGGCTTGGAGAGTATAGTGACAAGCCTTGGCTTCTCCACATTGCAAAGCAAGTACATCTCTTTGGAGGAGCAGGTGGTGTTGATTGTAATGTTCCGTTATTGGGGCTAGTGGCTGTCAATGTTGTATGTATGGATGGAACTTTCGCTTATATACATACACACACACACACACACACACACACACACACACACACACACACACACACACACACACACACACACGCATATATATAATAGAGCCAACACGTCTTCATGCATATTTTGTTATTGTAGTTGGACTATTCTAGTTACTTTAGCAATTTATGTCGTTTAAATTATGAATTTGTTTATGAACTATTTCGTATATGATTTTATGAATCTTGTTGTCTCATGTTGTTGGTTTAACCCATCACTTTGGATTTTCGACTATTCTTCTTTCCAGCTTGTGATGTCATTCAACTTGTGTGTTCCTTTCAGGCTTCGTACTATTACAGGCTTCTAAGGGACACACTTCCTTTTCCCCTTCATGTGTTAGAACCTCCCCATGCATCTCCCTTGACTCCCTGCAAGGTCACACACTTTCTCCCGACAAAGATATATTGCTTGCCTTTGTTTGTTATTGCAGTCAAGGCATAAATTTACTACTCACTACTGGGACTCCTAGTCCAATTGGTCTGAGGTCTAGTTGGGACTTCTTACCGGGGAGATCCCCTGACATGCTGGTGGGTTCAACACCATAAACACATTCCTCAGAACACACTTTTTCGTATAAGTGATTTTATTCACACCATCGCTTTTACAAAATACTCAACTATGGGGATATACAACATGCAAAATATAAAATAAATGCAGTATTTAATTAGACAAATAGTCCAACCATGCTAGGGAATTTTCTTTCTGCACCTCAATTTCTTGTGGAACTGCTTCAGAGATGGGTACATTGTGCCTATCGCTTTCATATGACTTTTCTGCCTTATGTGATTTCATGACCCATTTGTCCTTCTTTGGATGAAAATGTGGATGCAGTTTCCAACATTTCTCGATCCAAAGCCCACTTATATTGCAATGCGTGCAATATTTTTTATGAGAATTACTTGGAAAAAATGTCTTTAAACTTGGATGAGGAGTTTCCTTCCTGGTCTTATTTCCAATTGGCATATTCATCTTCTTGGCTAGTGTTTTCCATTTTTGGTACTTGGCTACACAATGGTTAGGTGCATGAAAAAAAGTGCAAGGAAACACATTAAACATCATTATATTCAAATCATCAAATTTTTTATAGTCATAGAAAGCCTTTGAATAATCATGACATTTATAAATTTTATGATGGCACTTTTGATTACGAGCCTTGAGAAGAGAACTTTAATGGCGAGGAGAACTTGACTTATTTCTTCCTTTGAGGTGCTCACCTCTCTTTGGAGATGTTTTTCCATCAATATCATCACCATGACATGATTTGCCTTCAACTAGTAGGAGTTCTTTCTTCACAAATTTCACACTTGAAAAATTCTTTGACTTTGCATCTTTGGAGCATTCTCCAACTTCATCATGAACATAGCCTAATCCTTCATGACGAGGTTGTGCTCTCACCACAATAGGATTAACAATTCCATGACTATAAAGTCCAATACCCTTGGTATGTTTCTCAACTGATGCAAAAGAAGCATGATCATTATCAAGAAAATAAATTGAATAAGAAGTATCTTTTACCTTTTTTTCTACTTGAGATTCTTGGTCCTCTTCTCGAAGCTTAGCCATCTCTTCCTCATTCTCTTTTGTAGATGAAGACTCAAGAAAACCACTCTTGTGATTTAACATATAAGCAATTTTCTTCATCTGGAAAATGGTACAATCACTTGTCATTCCATGACCACAACTTGTTAAGTTTTGGGGGAAGCTTTGGTAGCTGAACGTTCCCCAGTTTTCTCTTCAATGAAATTCTACAACATCAGACGTAACTTCTTCTTTTCATCCTCTTATGATTCAAGCAATCTCCTCAATTCCATATTCTCCACTTGGAGAGAAGAATTAATTTCTTCCTATTCTAAGAGTCTTGCATGTTGCAAAATTTCACCTATGCCTGCAATCTGGTCAAAAACTACTTTGATTCCACGTGATCTGAAAATGAAACTCCATCATCCCCTGACACTTTACAAGTCTAATAAACTTGGGTCTTTAAATTTAAAATTAGTTTGCAACTTCTTCAAAGATGACTGGTTAAGTTTTTATATGAACTTAAAAGTGAACAAATTCATATGCAACTCAATATGATAAACATGTAGAGAATGAAAAAGCAAGTGATAACGAAGTTCACCCTTCCTGGGCTACATCTCTGAGCCTTGTTCCAATGCTAGGCCACTTTATTGATCTCAGTAGCAAAAAAATACAATACACATCTTTGACTCTAGAGTGGCACTATTTCTCCTACAAATAAATCTCACTCAAAAAGATGACTCCCTACAACAAGTCATGATGGTGTCAAATAAAAGGACGTTCTCACAATAGGTCCTTGTACTCAAGCTAACATAAAAAAGCGATAAAAAAAACTACTTCACAATGAAGTGTTGAAAGTTCATTTCCCTTAATCACGCTAAGAAAATACTGAAAATAACTGCTCTACTGAAGTAAGAACTGTTGTAGATACATCTGGAAAGCTTCAAAATCCCTGACTAGGCTCTTTCCACGCTCATCAACGTCTCTATATGGAATCAAGACAATCTATATTTTGCAACACTAAAGGACATGGCTTTGCAAAAAGGCCAACATATAGTGCTCAAATCAGAAATGTGATGTCGCCATTGAATTCAAAACACCTAAAAACCCCTGTCTGGGCTCTTCTTGGGCTAAAAAACAACCTAGTTATACCTCATGGAAGTTTTCTCTACTAATTGTCTTTCAAAATGGGCAAACTCACAATATTGGCAACGAATTCGTCCCTTTGATAGACTGTAGAGTGACAATTTCTCTTGGGACAGGTGGAAATCCTACCGCAATTGGTGAAATTTCTCGCCTCGTTTAAATGAACCAATATGATCTTAGCCCTGAAACTTTAGCCCTAAAGGGTGGTTGTATGACCACATATGGCCAGGGTCCAGGATAACTACCCACCCCTATGGCTTAGCCCCTGCACCACTCGGTTGTGGTCACGTTGAATTAATATGGCTGAGGGCTGGGCTAACTGCCTGCCCTTGTCGGCTTAGCTGCCGCCATGGTCTTATGTGTTGCCAAAAGGTCTAGGGGCCAGGGCTTATCCTTCTGCGCCCTTTGTTGTAGCTCCATGCTAGGAATATGGGTGAGTAATGTGACTAGGGCTAGGGCCATGTGCCTCGGTCCCTCCCCCAAATGCCAAAACCAATTGAATTTAAATAAAACCTGTGACCATAGTTTATTAAGAAACAAAGCCATGGTGTGGTGGTAAGTCTATGGACTGTTGTGGGGATGTCAAGGGGTCGAATCCCACTGAGGCTGGTCGACCCTTATGATTTTTTTTTGGCCAATCACAGAGGGCCACGTGGCACCTCATCATTAGACCACTTCAAACACAACCAACCAATCAAATGTTGTCACCTCAACCTGTACAACACTGCCACATGTTGAGCCCAAATTGGTCCTCCTGTCTGCTATACATCCCAGTCAGCGTAATGTCAGCTATATGACCTGCCTAGTCAACATCTTAGTCAACCCTATAAATTTACTTTTTATTTTTTGTGCAAAAACTTCAGAACATCATAACTTTCTCATACGACATCGGATTGAGGCAATTCAAGTGACATTAGAATTAGGATGATGAAAACTACAATTTGGCGCTAGTTTCGAGTGATTATGAGCACTTTCATTTTGAGATTATTTTTGATATTCAGATCATGAACCCTCATTATTCATGGAAAAGTAGCTACCCACATGATTATAATGAAGAAGACTCTATAAGAGCATATTGTAACTATGATTAAGAGTTGAGGCAATCAAAACTAACCATTAGTGGGATATTGTTGGGTGTGGGATCCCCCCAAGACAAGTTTTGGGGCTTAAAGCCCAAGTTTTAACTAAGTCCGATGTAAAGACTCCACAATTTGTGGGCGCGGAGTGCGAAGATGGTAAATGAGTCAAAGGGTTGTCCACCCTCATTTTTGTAATGTAATGTCGGTTGGAGAGATCTACCCATGGTCCACAGACCATGGGATTTATAAATATATCGAGGCTATAAGTGTAAAAGAAAAGGAATCAATTAATGGAAGATCTAATAAGGAATCATTGAGTCTAAGTGTAGAGTCATGTCTTTGGGTTGCAGAGTAGGAGAAGGCTTTACAGCTGAGTGCGCAGGGTAGGTTGAGTCTGTAACTAATTGAAGAATTAATATGCATTGAAGTATAAATTGCAAGTGTACTGTTTATTTGCTACGTGAACTTATATGAATGTGTTGAATAAGGGAATATAATATAAGGTATCTGTTTACATGAAGATAACTAACTGTTATAAGAAGATAAGTAAGATTCACAGTGTGACTTGATTGCTTCTCTAGCAGTGCGAAAGCTCCACATCCCCTGGTTAGGGCTGCGTGGAGGTGAATATAACAAGGGTGCCAAGGCCTCGCAAGTCAAGACAGTGTGCGAAGTAACATGTAGGAAGGTATTCATAGTTGGACTAAATTGACCCCTCAGACATCTCAAGGGTGCGGAAACCTAGTTCTAGCATTCCCCCAGACGGCTTCGGGTGAGACCTCAGTTCACGCTCTGCGCACTGTTGCCGAAAGCGCTAGTAGTACAGGGATTTGTTTGGCTAATTAACTCCGAACCTAGGTCAAGCCCCAACAAGCCAACAAATGATTCCGTTGCTGGGACCAAAATCTGCATAGAGATGTTTGATGTCATATCATTAGAATCCAACTAAGAAAGAAGTTGAAGGTTAGTTGGACAAGAGAATTCATGAGTTTGCGGTGCAGGAGAACAAGAATCCATGACTGTCACATGAAGAGTGGTTAGACTACTACCTATACACAGAGATCCACGAAATTTTCTTCACATCTTTCTGTACTGAGCTATACGAGTGGATTGCAAAGCTAGTAGATAGCCAAGGAAGGTGCAAGCTTGACAGTCCTATTGTGTGGACCCCAGAGTTGGTGCGCAGATTGGAAGCATCAGAGGATGAGATTGCACATGCTGTTGATCACTGGCTTGATTGGATTATAGGAGGATTCATTATTGAGTTCGTAGTAGACACTACGGTAAGCTACAGGGAGGCTGAGCGATGCTTTCTCAAAGGACCGTGAGGTAAGTACATTAAGTCTCTAAACAATTGGATTAAAATTCTACTGTATGAAAAGAAGATTATATGAATACATTGATGTTCAGGGCTACGCGAAGTGGGAGAATTTATAGAAACGAAGGTAGTGCAGAACTAGAAACTAGCCCCTTAATTTCACCTCCACGAGGGGATGAGGAAGAGCTCGCGAAGGTCTCACCAAGAAGTGCGATCAATTTGATAAGTCAGAGGATTCTGCGCATACCACCCCCACCCACGCCACCACTAGCTTCATCACCTTCACCCCCATCTTCGCCCGTACCACCTCCCCCACCACCGCGAGTCAATATGGCAAGCACAATAAAGTTTCTGGTGTTCAAGGGAGTAGAAAATGAAGATCTAAACTAGTTTTGGTTCGTGATAAGGGCTGCATGGGAAGTGCAGGGAGTTACAAATTATAACATAAAGAAAGCAACATTGTTCAGCACTTTGCAGGATCGCGCACTGACCTGGTACATTAAGCATTCTAATGCAATCTGAATGCGGGGATTGCGGATATCCAAATTGCGCTGAACAGAGAATTTAATAGGTCGAAGTCAGAGGTGCAGCCGACCATTGGATTCAAAGAGATCACAATGCTACTAGGTGAGACTCCTTGGGACTTGGATAAGGGACTGAAGTGCACAATTCGTGAAGCTAATATGACTTTGACGGATGGATAGCACCGCGAATGGTTTGTGGCATCGCTAACGCCGCATTTGAGGAATGCATTATCACAACAAAGGTTAACAACCCAGGCAGAGGCCTTGGGGATTGCGATGAGGTTGCATGAGACCTAAATACAGGATCCTAACATGGGAGTTCAGCAGATCCACGCGCAATTGAAAAAAGTATGCCTTGAGATGCAGAGTTTGAAACAGGACAGGACAGTTCGCCCAAAAGTGCGTGAAGAAGTATGTTGTGTAAAATGCAAGGTTCAAGGACATGACAAGGACAATTTCCTGGTGTTTGCAAATTACCTCGCGGGAGGAGGACCGATTCTGTTAATACCGGAGGCCTAAGTAGGACCTCGCACAATGCCTACTTTATGGTGCGCGATTTGTCAAATAGGAGGAAAGAATGCTACGGACAACTGCCATTTGTTACAGAAGTACACATAGAATTCACAATAGTTGTTTTGTAACTTTTGTAGATCAATTGGACATGATGAGTTCACCTGTAGAAACTATGCGCTGATGATGGATAGGACTCCCACCTATAGAGTTCAGGCTGAAATGTGGCCCCTTGACAAGAACACAAGAGTGGCGCAGACCAGATTTCAAGGGTGCGGATGAGGCCGAGGTGGAGGAGGACCTGGAAGAGGTTGAGGACAGTTGATATTTTACAATTACGGGGGGCCAGGACATTATGCCCATGATTGTATGAATCCAATGTGTCCATCATGTCTGTATTGTACCTTGTTTGATCATGAGATGGAATATTGTCCCACACTAATAGCTAGGTTGCGCGACAAGGGAGCACTCCATCCTCCCCCGACTCAGAACCTACAGATAATGAGGTCTGAGCCACATGAGGAAGACCCCAATGTGAACATTGTGCTTCAAAGTGGAATTGTGATAGGAGATGATAAAGGAAAACAACCTGAAGATAGTACTTGGATTCGCAAGGCTTCGATGAAAGAACCAGAGTTTGATTTGGAGTGCGCTAAGGAAACCTTCATGGAAGCTAGGAAGAGCTTTGCTAATGCCTCCACTTCAGGAAGCAAAGATAGACCAGAGCTAGAAATGGACCCATCGATGCTCACGACGTTCCTAGAAACATGGATGAAGCTACTACACAATAGTAAGGCTGTAAAGGGATTGCAGGAACTCATTAATAGATGCGCTGGGACCATGCCAGGAGAGCTGTGCATAGTTCAGAACATTGGAAAGAATGTGACGAGGATGGGAAGAGAAATGAGGTTGTTTCACACAGATTGAAGAATATGAGATGGACCAAGTAATTATGGACCTAGGGTCGGACGCAAACGTTCTACCGAAGTAGACATGCGAGCGCATGGGAAGGCCTATGCTGCAATGGTCTCCTATCCAGCTGTGAATCACGAACCAACAAAAGATAATACCCATGGGGAGATTGCAGGGAATCACCGTGGATATTGAAGGAGAAAGCATGCTAGTAGACTTTGAAGTGATAAAGATTGTTGATGACAACAATCCCTATCCTGCGCTCTTAGGAATTGATTGGGCCACTGACATGAACGGGGTGATAAATCTAAAGAAGTGTAAGATGATTTTTGAGAAAAAGTCTCTGCGCGTAGTCATACCTTTGGACCCTATAGAAGGATCGTGCTACACAGAGCCAGTGCACGACTATGAAAGCGACAACGATTTGGAATGCATCTACAAGATAACTGCACGAGAGCAAGACTGGGTAAATCCCACCGCAGATGGACGAATCTCATGGGAGTGTGAAAGCTCCTGTACATCGGATTCTGATGTGGAAATAGAGTGATGGTAGAACCGGTTGCATGAGGTGATCACGCTGAACTGTAATATGATGACAAGATTATTGTGCTGCATATTAACAAAAGTGAGGGATCTACCTACTTATAATGGGTTAAGTGAGGTAGATGCTTTCCTGAATAGATTTGAAAGATAGGTGCCAAAACAACAATGTTTCAGGGCTTTGAAATGGGTACTATGTGCTACGCCTGCGAGGTGGTGGGGTACGCACCAAGGAAGCCTTGAGGACTGGCGCGAATGAAGGAGAATGATGTGCATGCATTTTAGGAAGCCTCAGATGGGGCTAACAGATAAAGATAACATATGGGATGGTCCGCGCGTGCATCTGTCCAGGTGGGTACATGCATATGTTAAACAACCTGCATGGATGCACATGGACTTCGCATTGGGAACCACGATCAATAAGCATGTGGTGGGGAGGAAATTGTGCGAACGGTCCCTCGAGTTGGAATGACAAAGGGTGAAAAAACCGAGTGCGCAGAAGGTTACCCACGTAGAAGCATTTAATGAAGTGTGTGAAGCACTGAACAAGGTATATAATGCACAGCGAAGTGATTGGGACTTGCACGTACCAGCAATTTTGTGGGCTTATAGGAAAACATGCACAAAACTGACAGGACAGACGCCTTCTAGGCTAGCCTATGGAGCAAACGCGGTAGTCCCAATAGAGTATAATATGCTTAGTTCATGCATAACAGTGTCGGTAGATATGATGGTTCACAAAGCCTTAGAAGACGGGATCGTGTCACTGAATGAAGAAGAATGCTTGGGACCTGAGGAAGAAATCTGATAGGGTGATCTTAGGCTCCAAGAACTCATGAAAGAAAGAGTGCAGTTAAGGGAGAAAAGCACTCTGGTGGAAGTGGAAGTCAAGAAGCTTGAGGAAGAAATAAAGAATGATTTTCTCGATAATAAAAATGGGGTGATAAAACAGGGTGTGCACAATTACGTTGACAAATTTGGGGACTATCGCTAAGAGTTGATCAAATTGATGCCTTGGATTGGACCGTATATTACTAGAGGGATCACCCATGGTGGCATGATATAGATGGTAAAGTGCGCGACGCAAACAGTAAATTAAAAGGTAGATTTTTTCCAGGGAAAGTGATGGATGGTTGGCTGAAACCCTATACAGGTGGTGCGGCCACCTGAATAGCTATAGGAAGCGCAGTATTAGTGCTCCAGGTAGTTGAAAGGAGGCATGGGACTATAAAATACTCTACTAGAGAGCTGCACGATGTCAGGGCTGCGCATAAGAGAGAAATGTCACAGGGTCCGCGACAACGCACGGGTAGATGCATTGCCGCGGGGGTCGGTTGGAAAGTGACCGTTACAATCACTATTCACGATGTGATGCTTGGTTTGAGACCAAATGGTGCAGGCAGCGAGCATTTAAGGCAATTTTTATGGGCAAGATTTGGGAAATTTTGTTGCCAAGGGAGCATTAATGGATTGGATTTGGGGGCAACAGTCAAATTCGAATTCAAAAGGCACTATAAATTACAAAGGACTGCCCAACACACAACACTTGGTCATTTGAGAATTGAGCTGTTGCGCGCCCTGAGTATTCCAAACCAAGACCTATTTGTCCTATGGAGAGCGTTGTTTGAGCACCTAATTGAACAGTTGAGGGATTTCTTGATGAACAAGATGGCAACGTTTGAAGAAGCCAGGGAAATCGCAGAAATGACCGCCGAAGAAGCCGCATAGGCCATGACCATAGAAGATGCCCCTGGGAGCGCCGGGATTGTTGCGGAAATCCTTAAATCACTGTGTACGTCGAGATCGGAGAAATATAAACAACCCATGATTCTGGTGCATGTGTCCCCTCGAAACCCACTGTGAACTAGATTAACAATGGAGGAAAAAGGGAAAGTGGTTAACCTGGAAATTGACAAGGAGGAAAAAGACCTTGAGGATATCATAGTTGAAGAGGACGAGGACAAGGGCATGGAGGAAGAAACTGAGGACGCGATACCTCTAACCAAGCTACCCACATATGTCCCTCTGTGGAAGGGGAAGGAAAAGGTGCCCAAGGACCTAGACGAGAGTAAAAGCCCTCCGTAGACTCTGTTGTTACCTGATGATATCATTTTCAAAGGAGCACACTTGGGAAGGGTATCGAGATTAAAGTTCAAAGACTAGGATCTCACTGACCATGAGAAATTCCCTCACTCGGTGACTGCTCACCTCATGAACCCAAAGAAACACACCGCGGCGGGAGTTATAGAGTTGGAGCTGCGCAAATGGTTGCGTGGGGTCGAAAAGGTAGGGTTGTTGAACCTGCTCTAGGTGCCACATTACCATCACGCCCCAGTAACTATCTTCGTTGTCAGGCAGCTGCTTTTCCTGGTGCATGATGGGTGTTTGTGGCTGGAGGAGCCCGTCCCCATCATGGACCACCTGATCCATCGAATTACCCGACTCCCGTGTAAAGGAGAAGACCCCACAGACATTTCGAAGGGTAAAAGTAGTGATTTGGCCATCATGGAGGCCACAAAAAAGAAATACAAGCTGGAGAAGAAAAAGAGGGGCTATGTGATCTCTAGTATCAATAACAAGGTAGTTAGAGTTACAACTCAGATAATGGTAGGTAAGGTCATGCAGAAGTGTCGCACGGATGAGGTGCTTGCGCCGATGGTTGCACTTGCCGAACAACACGTAGAGGGGGTCCAATTTAATTTGTCCAAATTCTTGTGCAAGGAGTTCCTGGAAAATTTCTTCGAGGCATAGGAACAGGGCAAAACCTTTTGCTATGCATGGATTCTGGTATCCATAGTGCTGGTGGCTGGGAAATTGCCCGAGGATAGCCAGTTACCCACAATTGCAAGGGATCTCCTGGAAGCCGCGAAGTATGCCTCGTCGTGGGCTACTAAAGACGTGCACCACATCCGCGACAATAAAATATTATGGGTGTTCATGGAGATGAACATCAGGATGGGGATTAACCGCAAGCCATGGTTATCACCCATTGTTTACAACAACCTACAAAGTTTCACACAGTTTAAAGTAGACTTTCATCAAATCTACCTTAGGGCACACAAGGGCCCTGCCAAGAAGTGGAATGAACTACCATATGTGGCTAGAGATGATGTGATCTTTGACATATTTGAGATGTGGCCATCGGAGTGGTGTGCTCTAGACATCTCCGTGGTGGAAAAGTCTGCTGCGCAGAAAAAGGAGGAGCCAAAACTGTGCGTGGCACAGTTGGCGGAAAAGAGAAGAAAATAAGTAGCAATAGTAAAGGCGTAGGAAGCGTTGGACATTGCACAGACAACAACAGAACAATAGAAGCCCACAGTAGAAGCACAGAAGGTAGAAGAAATAAAGCGCGAGGGCTGGAAGTCACCTTCGCCTGAGCAGGAGAAAGAGATGGAAAAAGAGGTAGAGGAGGGTGGCATAGACCCACAGATAGCATCGACACTATTGAAGTGTCAGTGCCTGTGAGAGTAGATGGGGTTGCACAAGAAGGTAAAAGTGTCTAAGATGTCTATTGACCTGATCACCCTTACCGAGGGGGATCTGCATGATACAGGAGAGACGGTGCGCGTTGTCACCACAGAGGCCCTCCAGAACTTTGCGGAGGAGAATCGGATTGTATTAGGGGCCCTTCGAGCATAGATTTAGGAGTTGAAGGTGCGAACTTCTTAAGATGCTACTTTCTCAACCAGCCTCGTAGTAGGAACAACGACAATCGAGGAAATGATGCATGCTCGTACGATCAACACAATAGTGCTGCCAGAAGGGGCACTGGTTACAACAAATGAGGCCGACAGGCCTAAATTCAGTACATTGAAAGGAATAGGGATCAACATGGCTGCAATCCCTCAGGAGATGCTCTATGTTCTGCAAGATGGGATTACTGCAGAACTACGGGCTGAGGTGAGCCACACATTGTAGGTGTTGAGTGAACAGAGGATCAACATGGAGTAGTTGAGCTTGCAAACGTGACGAGGTCATGTCTCAGAATAGATAGATGGTACAGGTAATTGAAGAAGCCTGCCAGATGGTCCCTGAGCTGGTCATCCCAGCAAAAGCACTAACAGAGGCACGCATATAGAGATTAGCAGGAGGGGTGCGCGAGGCGCGAGAAGAAATAGACAAGATTCAGCTAGAGCTGAGCTTTTAGATAGCAGAGCTGTGGTTGAAGGCACAACCTTCAACTCCTCTAGAGGTAAGGGAACAACATGCTAGTGCCACCACAATGGGGATGGAGGAGATCAACAGTGCAGTGAGGGACTGCACCAAAATGTTGGAAGAATCGTTCGAGGTCCTCACTAATCTGTAGGAGGACCCGAAAATACAACACTTAGAAACAAAGGCACGTGAGCTACAATAATAGTATGACAATGTCAAAGGGACCGCATAGACGATGGCCCTCACACAGAGGCTCACATGAATGCAATAGGCCAAAGCGCTTAAGGAGCAAGTAGACCAGGGAAAATTTTAAGAACCCCCCCTAAATTTATAAATATAATAAATGGGCGAATCTCCATGGTATATAGGAAAAATGGAAGGCGATTTTATCAATAATATAATATGTATATATAATTTTTTGGCGAATCTCTCACCAGGCATGGCGAATATTTTACTCAATTATAAAATCTTGTAAGATCTTGGCGAGTCTTTCACTAAATAATAAAACTTTGTAAAGTCCTAGTGAATCTTAGCATAGGCTACATGCTGGTTTAATTCCCCCATTTAAATAGGCTACATTCTAGGTGAATACCATGGGTCAATACCATGTGCCATTTTGGTGAATACCATGGGTCAATACCATGTGCCATTTTTATTTTTATTAATTCTAATATTAGGGTTAATAATTGTTTTTTGCATGGTATTAATAACAATCTAGTCCATGGTATTTGTCCCATAGTATTTTGGCCATAGGTTTCACCTAAATATAACCAATTTTTTGAGTGTTCGTAAATATAAGGTGACTTATGGAGTAAATATAAAAAAATGTTTTATTTCTTTACCATACCTCTCGTTTATTTATATTTTTATTAATTTACGATACCTCTTTTACAAATATCGTATTTGGCCCATAGGATTCACTTAAATAAAACCTCTTTCTTGAGCCTTCATAAATATAACGAGGGTTATGGACTAAATATAAAAAGAGGTTTTATTTATTTATGATACGTCTAGTTTATTTATATTTTTATTTATTTACCATACCTTTTGAGTAAGTATAAAAATACGTTTTATTTATTTACCATACCTCCACTTTACTTATATTTTTATTTGTTTACACCCTTACATGTATATAAGGTGACTTATGGAGTAAATATAAAAAATGTTTTATTTATTTACCATACCTTTCATTTATTTATATTTTTATTAATTTACCATACCTCTTTTATAAATATGGTATTTGGCCCATAGGATTCACTTAAATAAAACCTATTCTTGAAAATGGGCGAATGGATTCACTTAAATAAAACTTGTTCTTGAAAATGGGCGAATGGAAGGTTGTAAGTCCTAATTTCAAGGGCTAAATTTAACTTTTTTACCCTCTCCCTTAAAATAAGGTGGGCTATTTGGGGTGATTTGTAAAAATGTACTATGATACAAAATATTCGCCCACTAAAAATTTAAAACCCCTTAATTTCGCCAAAGGGCGAACATTCGCCCCTAAAATTATCCTTGAAGTAGACGCAGCGTGACACAGAGAAGGGGTTTTGAAGGCATGTGTTCAGCTTTGGATCGACAAAGCCTTCGTAATCACCACAACAATTGAAGGCAACAATTGAAGGGGAGCAGTTCCGATACCGCGGTCTCAGAACAACACGTACAGGAGATACAATAGGCAACTGCTCAGTGCGCTGCCGACCTTGCAGCAGTCTGAGCAGAGTTGGGAGGTATTCATGTGAAGATCTCCGCACCAACAGAGTGACTCGAGGGCAAGTCACGATGTTTGTGTTGGGGGCTTGTTGGGTGTGGGATCCCCCCAAGACAAGTTTTGGGGCTTAAAGCCCAAGTTTTGACTAATTCCGATGTAAAGACTCCGCAATTTGTGGGTGCAGAGTGCGAAGATGGTAAATGAGTCAAAGGGTTGTCTGCCCTCATTTTTGTAATGTAATGTTGGTTTGAGAGATCTACCCATGGTCCGCGGACCATGGGATTGTATAAATAGAGTGAGGCTCTAAGTGTAAAGGAAAAGGAATCAATCAATGGAAGATATAATAAGGAAGCATTGAGTCTAAGTGTAGAGTTGTGTCTTTGGGTCGTAGAGTAGGAGAAGGCTCTGTAGCTGAGTGCGCAGAGGCCTAGTAGTCTGCAGCTGAGTGTGCGGACTCCTACAGCTGAGTGTGCAGGGCATGTTGAGTTTGTAACCGATTGAAGCATTAATGAAGAGAAGTTTTACATTATTTCTGTGTATATTTTCCTATTTTATGCATTGAAGTATGAATTGCAAGTGTACTATTTATTTGCTACGCGAACTTATATGAATGTGCTGAATAAGGGAATATAATATAAGGTATCTATTTACACGAAGATAACTAACTGTTATAAGAAGATAAGTAAGATCCACGGTGTGACTTAATCATTGCTCTAGCAGCACGAAAGCTCCACAACCCCTAGTTAGGGCTGCACGGGGGCGAATATAACAAGGGTGTGAAGGCCTCGCAGGTTAGGATAATGCACGAAGTAACCTGCATGAATGTATTCACAGTTGGACAAAATCCCCTAAGACATCTCAAGGGTGTGGAAACCTGGTTCCAACATCCCCCCATACTGCTTTAGGTGAGACCTCAGTTCATACTCCGTGGACTGTTTCCGAAAGGGCCAGTAGTACAGGGATTTGTTTGGCTAATTAACTCCGAACCTGGGTCAAGCCCCAACAAGCCAACAAATATCAGGCTGTGTTTTAACTGGGCCACTATCAGGAAAAGGCATTTGATTCTTTTGAGTGCATTTGTTCCATAACTGAGAAAAAATAACTAAGAGGGATTGGAGATAGAGCACACATAGAGGATTTGTGCACTATAGTAGCCATGGGCCATAGGCCATTAAGGTATTTTTTAAGGAGTTACTATTTTTCCTATATATAATATTGTAGGCGACTATATTTGTTTGAAAATTCATACGTATAGAATGTAGTCAAATATTCAATAAAAAACATGTAATTTTCAATTAAAATTTGTAATTTTTTGGAAAATTTCATCCATTTAATCATATATATGTAAAAAACAAGCGAATTTTTAATGAAATTGGAAAATATTTTTTTCAAAAAATGTCTAAAAATAAGCCCATTTGCAAAATTTCGCCCCTAAAATTTTCCCTGTAGGCAATACTTATTTGCACTTGCAACCATATTTCCATTTGGAGAAAGAGAGTAGAAGGACCTCACCTTACAGGTGGGGTTTTTTCTCGAAAGGTTTTCCTAGGTCATATCTTTTGCCAAATGTGTGTCTGAGATTTTAATTCGTTGTATCTATTTTCTGCATAATTTTTAATTCGCATGCATGCACTATTAATAGTATTCTACAGATCTAGAAATCTAAAAGTAAATATAAATGCAATAATATAGAATTTCACGTTTTAAATATAATTTTATCAGATCTGTTGTGACAAATTTTCCATGGAATATCCACGACAATTTATGGATCATATTGGTATTAGAGCAGGTTTCTTTGGGTATATTGTGGAGATTTCCAAGGCATCCAGATTAGTTGGGCCAAAATTCGTAAAACCCTAATCATGGCCATTGAATATATGAATAACCCTCGTGGTCTTGTAGAGGAGAGGTTTTCGTGGTTGGAACAATAAGTCACTAATATAAATTGTAATGTAAATCTCTTCATGGTGGTTTTGAGAAATAAGCTTGAGATATTTGGAGACTATGGGGGTTCTAATGCAGAGGAAAAGTCAGAGAGGGGATTAAGGGATTGGGAAGAAACAAAGAACCAACCAAAGAAAGGACCCGAAAAAGATCAACCTAGTGTGAGTGTCGTGAATCATTCATAGCCCCTATTTAAAATGGAGGCAAATATCAATATCAAGATGTACCACGAAGAGATCAATGATTTGTAGCTAAATCAATGGTTGTAGCAATTGGAAACGTATTTCAGTGTCCATCAAATTTAGGAATAACAAAAGATTTCATTTACGTAGCTGAAATTAGAGGACCATGCCCTAACTTGGTGGGAAAGCCACACAGAGACCTTGAGGTTGGAGGGATATCCCCCAGTGATTAAGTGGGAGGAATTTAAAACCATCATAAAATCACATGTTTACCCTATTGGGTATGTTGAGGACAAGTGGATTCGGTGGCATTACTTCAAGAAAAAGCCAGGGCAAAGCGTGCAAGAGTATAATATGGAGATAAGAAAGATGGCCATAATGCTAGGTATCTCTCCAAATAACCGATATTTACTCCTCAAGTATTTTGGGGGTCTACACCACCATATGCGAGAGAAAGTGATACTATTCAAGCCCAAATTAGTGGATGAGACTTGTGTACATGCACAATACCTGGATAATATAGACCTAAATAAAGCACAATCAAGTGGATCGAAGCAGAAGGAGCAACAAGATGCTTCTAAGGAGGGGAAGAAAAATCAGAAAGAGGGAAAAGATAAAGAGACAATAGCCACAACACACTAGTGCAAATATCCCAAGAACCATTGTAACCAATGCAACATTGATGGTGGTACCGTGGAGAAGTGTTGGAAGTTGCATCTAGATCTTAACTCGAAGAACAAAAAGAAGGACAATAGGAAGACGAATCTCATGGTAATTGATTCAAGCAAATAAGTTGAAAGCAACATGGACATGAATGGGAAGATAGTTTTTACGTTAGTGTAGAAGGAGGTGAATCTGAGTAATCTTGAGCAATAAAAAGAGAAATAAATGACTAAACTCCTTCATATAAATATATAGTTCAGGAAGACTAAGATTGATGCTCTGTTCATCTCAAGATCGCAAGTGAATCTCATAGGAGAATATTAGGTCAAGAGACAGGAATGGGAAGTCCATGATCATCCAAGCCCATATCCATTGGGATGGGTAAATAAGGATGTAGAGCTAAAGATAACGAAACAATGAAAAATTAGATTTGCGATCAGTGCCAATTTTGTTGATGAAGTAGAACTAAATGTAGTTCCCCTTAATATATGTGGGGTCATGCTTGGGAGTCTCCTACATGTACATGCGAGATGCAATATTTGTGCGAAGAGTCAACCAGTATCAATTCATCAAGGATGGAAAATTGTTCACCATCAATGAACACAAAGGAAAGTAAAAAATTTCATCGGTAAGTGCCAAACAAGCTAAGAAATTGCTCAGTTCCAACAAAGAAATATGTTTTATTATTTTTAAGAGAAAATAGTTAGAAAGAGACGAGGCATACTTAAAGGGGTGTATTAAGAAATAGAAACAACAAGTGGAAGAGTTTCTATAGGCATATAGGGATGTGTTTGAAGAGCCTAAAGTGTTACCACCTAAGAGGACGTGGATCATGAGATAAAACTATTTCTGGACTCGCCGTTGCCAAATATTGGGTTGTACAAGAAATCGGTTATAGAAGTGAGGTGAAGAAATATTTGCAACAAATACTAGAACAAGGTGTCATTTGACAATAAATCACCATGTGGGTCACCCATAACCACTATGCCAAAGAAGGATGAGACTTGGCATAGGTGTTGTTGATGGTGCTATATGTCACCAACATGGGAGATGGTCTCCACAATGTGAATTCCCAATTATAGCCCACACTGTTTGGAGTATGGGCCCCAATCGGAATATGAAGGATTGCCAAAGTGGCGGGTTTAATAATGTGCCTTTTCTACAATAAAAACATAGAATGATATATACATAACTTTGGTGGAAATGAGTGTATGAACTTTGTGAAGTGTTAAGTTTAATGCATGAGAGGTTCCATTACATCAAAGAGAAAGAAAATGAGCCCCTTAGAAGCATGTAATAGTACTTAGCTTAAAAGAGACACACAAGTAGTAAAAGAGAATCATAAGTTAACTTGCAAAATAGTTCACAAGATAACCATGATCGAAATAACATAACAACACACATTCAAAAAGATTCATACTAAATAAAATAAATTAGTTCATAATAATTAACACAAATAAAATAAACATATTGGAAATATAATAAGAATATCTTACTACACCCACGACATATGCATAAAGACGTGCTGAATCTAATATTTATTAAAAGTGAAATTTCCAGAAATACATTTATAATTGACAAGACATTAGCCCCAATAGTGGAACACGAAGCCAACACTTTCTTCTCCAAAAAAAGATAATCCTACTAGGCTAAACAAGAGAAGCAAAGGCTCCAAACAAAGCTCCCAAGCTTTCTAATTCCAAGCCCTTTGCATGAGTTATGAGGGTGTATTTATAACACATATGAGATGACCATTCATCTCCCTTTGTGACCTTTGGACTTCCCTCATGAATCTTTGAGTTCCTTTTCTTTTACTAACTAATGACCTTTCATATTCCACAATTGACACTTCAAATTCCACTTACATATTTATTTCGAATAAAATATTACAAAAAACCATATGAGACAAAAATGGGTAGAGCCTAATAAGACAAAATAAGCATATCAAGCTTGAGTTTGAAGAAAATCTAGCTCAAAAACTTCAACTTGTAGATATTTAGACACATAGCGATGCCAAGCTTTGTATTATGAGACGGTTTCCTCAAACTTTGTGAATGGATTAAGTTGAAAGCAGACTATAGCCTCCATTGCATCTAGGTATACAATTTTGGAACTAGTTTGCATTTCCTTCTTCAATAAGAACAACATGGTGTTGTTCTTGGCAAGGCCACCAATATACTTGTGCATGTTATATCTATTGATTTCTAGGTCCTCTTTGTTAGAAATCTGCCTCAACTAGTCCAAGTAATCTAAGACTTCTTGTTTGACAACATTTATTCCTTTACTTTAGTGAATGTTCTGAGTTAAGGGATATTACGAGATTTCACCAAAGAATCAACACTATTATACAACCATCCATAAGAGGACAAAATGTTGGCTATGGATGTGCCAATCTATTTGTTGCTTTGTATAAGCATCCAAACTTCATCTTTCTCCAACTCAGCTTGTTGTCTTGTTTACTTAACCAACTTAGTAGGTGCACCTCTGTACTTCATTCCCCATTCATGCATTGGAGTGATAGCTACATGAATGAATTTGAGATATTTTTCATTTTCCCTTGATTTCTTCTACATGTTATGCAAGGAGACAAATGCTTTGTGCACGATGACCAACTCCTCATAGAGGTTCCTCATGGTTTCTTCCAATGCTAGTAATTTTCCAAGTATAACTGCTTGAAGCTCTTCTAAATACACATGTGCAGGGGCCATCTTTTTTGTCTCTGCCTATAGTTGCTCTATATGTTTCCTTGCAACTTCCATATTCTTCGCCATTTATCTATTCTCAGCCATCAAATACTTTGTAATTGCCTTAGAAGATCCTGCAAAGGCCAAGTTAGCTACAACAATTGATTCAAGATTCTTCCCAGTGTCCATTATAATCACCTTCTCCTTATTGATGAAAGCAGGATGTGTGAGGTCATTCAGAAAATACTTATTTCTTACTTTCACAATTTTCCTTTGAATCTCATCAAAAGTTAAGCTACAAATATCCATGACTAAATTATCATCAAGAGGAGAATTTTCCTCTTCATCACCTAGAGCTCACACTTCTGCAAGAGGAGGGGGAGACTGAGTGATGATTTTTTTTTTTTTTTTTTGTCTGTATAAGGCATACGATAAACATCCTCATTATATTTATCCAACTCTACCTCTATGTCTTGAATGACTATCAAGTATTCAATCACCTAGGAAAGTTCTTTATCATGATTTTGTTTGATTTCTTCTTCTTGTAGTTGATTTTGTTGTTCTTCTTCTGCTTGCTTCAACATTATTTCTTCTTATTCTTTTCTTTTCATTTATTATTCTTACATCTACCTTTCCTCTTGTTCTTTATTCTGATGTTATTCCTTCTATCTCTATTCTTCTTATTTCCTCTTCTGTTTCCTGTTTCCCCCTGCCACCATTACCATTTTCAAAATAGCTGGATCTGCTTTGAATTTACAACTTTTCTCCCATGCTGGACTGTGTGTAATGTTCCTTTTATACTTTATGCTCACGTGGTTGCACTTATCTAATTTCCCTACTTTCGGAGTAACATCCTATTTGGGATTCACATGTAATGGACCTGTATGGTTTACTGGTATGCAGGGCCTAGAGGCATTATAAGTATTCTTAATATTCTTCTCCTCTGGTCTAGAGTAGGTCCCACTTGGACAATTGAAATGTATATTGGCACAATGCTACTTGAAAATTCTTCTAGGATCATACATGTGGTACTCCATGAGGCCAAACCTGATTTTCTCCAACTCATTACCTTTATCTTCTGCAACCTTCAAATTCTTAATTTTGTAAGATCCCATCTGCAAAGGAAAAGTGGGCTAAGGTGATTTCTTTTTCCTTTACAATACTGTTTATAAGCCTATGAAAATATGGTACAAATTCTCCTACATGACCAATTTATCAGTGGCTGATCTAGGTGGATATTGGTGGCCACCCAACAATTCCGCTTGGACCCACACCATTGTTTCTTTCATTTTTTCAGTTTCTTTAATTGTAGCACAATTTACTATTTTTAGCAATTTTTTGGGTCCTAAAATTCCAGAGCCGTTTTGAGGCCCTAAATGACGTTTTTTTGGCAATCCACCAACTATTTCTAGTAAGTCATTTTTTTCGTCATAGTCCTTGGAGAGATATTTCCATCGGGGTATCATGTGCATCAAATGGAGATAATATGACCATGCCACGACCTCAGGAAATTGGCTGCCCAACTAACCCCAACAGGACCCATAAACTCTTGGTGTTACATCTCCTCGAGTTATGGTTTTGGTTGTTTAGGGTTTGTTCTTATGTTCAAAAATAAAAAGGCCCTTGAGCCTCATTGTAAGGCAGTTCAGAGGCTTGTAGTCACCACATCTCTTCTTAGAGATAAGCTACAATCGCCGAGCCTTTGCAAGACTAGCCTCATAAATCCTGATGACCTCCCATAGAGGATGAAAAGAAAGACGAGGGAGCAAGAGATCCTATCAAAATATTGCTTGAGGAGGCCCTTGAGAAACAAAGGAACGTGATGATGGATAACTTTTCCCAAATCCTTCAACAGTTGCCCACCGACGGTGCATCCACATCCAACAGCCACTCTGGAGGCTCCACACCTTTTAAGGTACAAGTAAACTTTGACATTCCCATATTTGAGGGCAAAATAGATGTAGACACTGTAGATAAATGGTTGAATCTGTTAGAAGGATATTTTTCTGTTCATGATTTTTCCAGCCAAGAAAAGATTACTTTTTCTCTTCTCAAATCCTCCCCCCACGTCAAGGACTAGTGGGAAACCTATTGTGAGTAGAAGGATGAAAGTACGAACTCATTGTTTTCAGCTGCTTCCACTTGGAATTCATTCAGGATGCCATCAAGGAGAAGTACTACCCTGTCGAGAGCTATGAGGACAAATACATAAAGTGGACCACGCTATGGTAGGAAAGGGACCAAGATGTGTCACAGTTTACCAATTTTTTTCATACCTTGCACACAAAGATGGGCATCAAGGATTCTGAGAAACATTTGGTACTCAAGTACTGCAACTGCCTACATAGATACATCAAGGACGAGATGGAGTTCCTGGACATCTCCTCTCTCAGCATGGCATACCGATATGCCGTCAATATCAAGCAGAAGTTTAAACAAAAGAAGCGACACTTTGGATCTGTGAATCTGAAGCAAGGGAAAGGTGCCCCCAAATTGTAGAACAAAGGATAAATCCAAGGTGAGATGACCCAAGACAACTTTCTAAGGCCACAAGAAAAGGGCAACACTACAAATACGAAGAAGGACATGAGAAAGTGGTGTGAGTTCCATAAGAGCTCCACCCATAACACAAGCGAGTGTCGGGCCAAGTAGTCACTGGTGGCCGAGCTGAAGGCTTTAGAATCAGATGCATGTTCTGACTCTGAGTCAAAATCTGACAAGGGGAATGCCAAAGGGAAGCAGATTATTGATGCAGATCCCAATGCCACCATTTCCACCACAAAGATCCAGAAGGAGGAACTCGAAGATCCAGAAGGGTAGGAGCATCTCTTCCACTCACAGATGTGGGTGAAGGGTTCCCTGCTACAATTCATTGTCAATAGAGGGAGCCAAAAGAATCTCATTGTAGTGGAGGTCGTGAAACAGCTGGGCTTGTTGACCATAGCACACTCACAACCATACACCATCGAGTGGCTTCACCAAGGATGATATCAGCGCGTGAGCCAACAATGTCACCTTCCATACAACATCAAGCCCTTCACGGATGAGGTATTATGTGACGTTGCTCCCCTTTATGTTTTTGATGTATTATTAGGCCAACCATACTTGTGGAAGCGACATGTTGTGTATGAGTCAAGGCCTCATGCTGTTATTGTTACATTAGAAAATAAGTTGTACAGGATACCGGAGGTAGCCCTGCCTACCACCATCTCTTTGGTTATTGCAAAACAATGTAGTAAGCTAATTTCAAAAACCGAGAAATTTGTTTTTCTAATGATACGCCCTCAAGGAAAGAAGAAGACAGTGGCCATGACCTCCAAACAAGGCCCCTCCACATGACAACAATAGATGGACAAGGTTGTGGAGGAGTATGAGGACATCTCCACCTCCCCTGTAGGGGTGCCTCTGCACTATTAGGTTAAGAACTCCATCATTTTGACCCCAGGTGCGTCGTTACTCAATGGATCAATCTATCGACACTCCATTTTGGAGAAAAATGAAATCAAGAGGCAAATTCAGGAGCTGCTACAAAAAGGTCACATTCTGCTGAGTTCATCACCCTGTGGAGCCCGATCATGTTGGTAGAGAAGAAGGATGGGACTTGCAGACTCTGTGTTGACTATCAGGTGCTAAAAAAGATCACTGTCTGGAATAGGCACTCAATCCCACAGATTTATGACCTTCTAGACCAAATCAAGGGAGAAAAATGTTTAAGCAAGATCTACATGAAGTCCAGATATCACCAGGTACCAATCGAACCCTCCGATGTGTGGAAGACTACCTTCAAAGCCAAGGAGGGCCTTTTCAAATGGTTGGTTATGCCTTTTGGGTTGACGAATGCTACTGCAACCTTTATGAGGCTCATGGATGACAACTTAAGGCCATTTACCAACTCATTTGTAGTGGTATACTTGGATGACATCCTGATCTTCAACCAGAGATGGGAAGAGCACCTCCACCACATTCGACAAGTTCTCCAAACATTGTGGAAACACAAGGTGTGTGCCAATTTGGAGAAATGTAATTTTGGCATGACCCAGGTTAAGTATCTGGTATACATTATTGATGAATGGGGGGTGCATGTGGATCTAGCCAAGATCCAAGTCATTTGGGATTGGCCAGCCCCAACCACTCTAACAAAGATCCACAACTTTCTGGGTCTTTACAATTTCTACCGCAGGTTCGCGTTGGGGTTCTCTCATATCACTTGGCCCTTGAGTCAAGTCACCAAAGGAGGAGCAAAAGAAAAATTATTTTGGTCTAAATCTCAACAGAAGGCATTTGTAGAGTTGAAACGTCGCCTCTGCTCTGCAACAGTGCTCACATTACCATATTTGCAACAACCATTTGAGATTGAGACAGATGCCTTTGACTATGCTATTGGGGCAGTCCTTACTCAACAGGGGCATCCAGTGGCATATCACAGTGAGAAACCTTCAGACATGGTTTGAAAATATCCCACTTATGATAAAGAGATGTATTCCATTGTGCAGGCCTGCCGACAATGGAAGCATTACATTTTGGGGAAGAAAATGCTCATCAACCCCTGCAATTCATACAGATGCAAGGGAAGTTTCAGAATGATCACCATAAGAAGTGGTCCACATACCTGCAACAGTTCCATTTGAATATCAATTACAAGAAGGGCAACACAAATAATGTTGCAGACTGCCTCAACACACCACTGATCATGGTGTTAACTACCGTGCTCAACTATTGTGGGCACGAGACTTCTAATTGGCCACTTCTCTACAAAAGCGACCCAAAATTTGGCCACATGTACCATATGCTCTTAGGGGGTCAACAAGTTCTAGGTTTTCACCTCCAGGATACTCTATTATGCCATATGGGACACCTTTGTGTTCCTTCAAGCGAGCGTGCAAAGATGATTTGGGAAGCACACTACAGTTGGGCCACTGGGCATTTCAGGGTTGAGAAAACAATGGCAGTACTACAAAAGTATTTCTATTGTCTGAATCTTTGATAAGATGTTGGGAAGTACATCAGATCCTACATTGCCCGCGCTATTGACAAACCAACCATCAAGAAGCAAGGTCTCTATACTCTGCTCCCCACCCCTAGTTGACCTTGGGAATCCATCTCCATGGATTACATGTTAGTCCTTCCTTCTACTAAGCATGGAAACGACTGTGTTTTTGTGGCCGTCGACCGATTCTCGAAGATGGCCATTATGGCGGCCTGCAAGAAGAGTATCACAATAGAAGCCACTGCTAAACTCTTCTTTGAATGAGTGTGGGTACACTTTGGGATCACATAGTCTATCATATCAGATTGGGACAACAAGTCCTCAATACATTTTGGTCTAGTCTCTGGTCGATGTTGGACAACAAGTTCACTAATTCCATAGCTTTTCATCCCCAAACTGATGGCCAGACAGAAGTCATCAATAGGATGATCGTACACATTCTGTGCATGTACAACTCAAAGCATCCATGCACATGGGATGAGAGCCTTCCCTATGTCCAACATAGCTACAACTGGGCTTTCCACAACTCGACTAGACACAACCCTTTTCAGGTGGGCTTGGGAGTCTAGCCACTATGTACCATTGATGTGGCCATACCAATTGCAGAGACTCAAGGAGATTCGGCTCATGTCCAGTCTGAAGCCAATAAGGAAAATAACTTCATTGAGAATATTCAAAACATCCGCCAATAGGTCCATGACATATTAGACAAAACCAATGCCAAGTACAAGTAGCGTCATGATCAACATCGGGTGCCACACAAGTTCAGGTGGGCCACAAAGTTTGGCTACATTTGTAGAACGAGCACCTCACTGGGCCCCATCGCAAGATTCACCTGCTTCAATATGGGCCATACACCATCATCAAGGCTGTGGGAGATAATGATTTTGAGCTCAACATTCCCCCATTCCTTAGCCTGCACCCAATTTTTAATGTGGATCACCTTCCACCATACTTTCCACCATTACAATACACATTCGACATTGCAGAACAACTCACAACAATAGAGTTAAATCCAGATTGCATGGAACAAGATGCAACTAATCGGATCCTAGACACACAGATCAAGAATAATCACTAGTAGAAGATCCAACTGTATCGAGTTGTCAAAGTAGGCCAACTCCTTCACCATGGCAAGTGGCTCACTAGGGACCAAGTTCAGTAGGAGTTTCCTCATCTCATGGAGGAACTCAACAAAATGGGGACCATTGCTTCCTAAGGGGGGAGGAATGATCCAGGTGGATATTGGTGGCCACTCGCCAATTCCACTCTGACCCCCACCATTTTTTCTTTCAGTTTTTTAGTTTCCTTAATTGTAGCACAATTTACAATTTTTAGTATTTTTCCAGGTCCTAAACTTTCAGAGCCGTTTTGAGGCCCTAAATGACATTTTTTTGGCAATCTACTGCCAGTGACTTTTATTAAGTCATTTTTTCGTCGTAGTCCCCGAAGAGATATTTACAACGGGGTATCATGCACGTCAAATAGAGATAATATGACCAAGTCATGACCCCAGGAAGTTGGCTGCCTAACTAACCCCAACGGGGCCCATAAAATCTTTGTGTTACATCTCCTCAGGTTAGGGTTTTGGTTGTTTTGGGTTTTCTCTTATTTTTCAATAATAAAAGGGCCCTTAAACCTCATTGTAAGGTAGTTCAGAGACATGTAGCCACCACATATCTTCTCAGAGATAAGCTACCATCATTGAGTTAGTATCATTTCCATACTGTTTGTAAGAATATTTCATTATTTGATATTAATCAAAGAAAGTGTTATTTCTACTGCATCTCTGTATTTATGATTATATCTGTAATTTTCTATGTTCTTGTTTAAATTTAGGTTAGTGGCATACCTCAGTAATAGACGTGATGACTTTTGACAGTCGAAAACCTTGAGGTAAGTGCCATTAGGTGAGGAAAATAAATTGTCAAATTCTGCTACCAATTCCATAGCCTCAAGGGACATGAAAGGTGGCTAATCCTAAAATACCATCTAATACAATACTATGAGGAAGTCATCAACCTACTTCTCCATGACTCCTTGTTACACAATATTTTGTCACACCTCTTGCACTTCCTTGTGTCATACCCCGGAGTGCCAAAACATTGAAAACAATGCAGTGTACTCATCCTGATATGCAGACCAAATCCTCCCTGAGGAACTATTAAAAATTTTCCTTGAGCCTTTCCTAAGAAAGATAAGATCAAAACCCTCATTTCTAGGTTAACGTGACTGTGACATTGCCCTCTCATGCTGATGACATGTTGCATTATAGGGGCCTTGTGCTTTCAGGATGATTTTCACTTGGATACTCATGATGAACCCTTTAAGGCAAGTTGTCCCAAACTGGAGAAGAAGCTTTGTGATCTAGAGGCTTCTAGAACGACGAGCTGGATGTTGTTCATTGTGCTTGTGGTCAAATTCTCCTAATATTTCCCTTTTATCTTATCCCTATGAGCTTCCTCATTGAGATGGGGATCTTCCTCTATCTTTGGTGAGATCCTAACTCCCTCTCCCTGCCAATAAATTCATCCCCCTCCATTCCCAACTGGTTGGTCTTTGATTATTTGCACCCTTATGCCGAGATAGTGTCTATATGCTATTCACTTTTGCTAGGAGAAGGAGTGCTTGGAGAGCTTGAGCTTGGACTTGGACATTCACTCAAGGAGGGACACTAACATCAAGGCCTAGGTTATATGCTTCCTCTTTTTTTTATTAATATATACAACTGCTGGTTCACTTTCTATAAATGCTTGTGTCAATGCTTCATTTATCTTAATGCTCCTTGATATGCTAAGTGGATTAAATTTGATTATGCTTGTTGCACTTTTATTCTTTGTCATGTCTTTGGCCTCTTGTGCAGGTATTCAAATGCTATAAGAAGCAAGGGAGTCAGCCTGAGGAGAAAGTAATCAAGATCTTCAACAAAGGAGTGCATTGTAGCATCAGAGCGAGGTAGGTCTCCTTCCTCTTCTCTTATTTCGATTGTAATCTAGGAAATTGTCTTGTAGATTGTATCGTTTGTTTCTAGACCCAATCATTGGGCTAGAGGGATTGTCTCTATCCACATAGAGGATTTACCTACACAACACTCCTCTATAACTGCACTCTGAAAGCAACTTGCAATACATATGAATAATAGGTTCTTTTTGTGTCCAAGTCTAGCTCATACTAGGAAAATAATTCTAAGCACAAATATAATCTAACATATATGCAAACATATAGAATCTGCATGTTTGTTCTTAAGATGATTCTTTGCATTAATCAAATTGATATTAATCTATCAAGCCAAAAAATCTGACTGGTTGAACACCTTGTCCTCATTTACAATATGATGCAACATATATATCCAACCTTCACAGAAGGTCTCAATACTCCTATGATCATTTATCCAACAACATAATACAATCAGGTATTGGAACACCTTTATAAGAGATTTACCCTTGTATGTATTACTGGGTGTCTAACGAAATTTAGATGGCTCTTTCACCCAAGTTTTGATAACATCCTTGGTGCTCAAATACGACTGCATACAACTGAGAATCCATGTATAGTTCTAGCTTGGGAAAATGATACATGAGATGAATATCGTGGGCCATATATGAAGAAAGCCATTGTCCATTGACACTGTTGAGGGTCATGCTCATTGTATCTATGTGCAATAGGATCCACTTGATGATATTTGCACAAGGGAAAACTGGGAACCTGCACACAACTTTATAAAATACTAACTTCTGGGCATTTATGTATACCTGTTAATCCTCTATATCTACTTTGAAACTTGTAACTGTGAATGCATCCTTCATTGTATGCCATGTAGTATATGAATCCTTTTCAATGAAAAGTTCTATGTGAGATAAAATAGGCATGGTCATTGGAGTACTCTCAACTATTCAATGGTGCTTCTCTTTGTAGTTTCTTTTGAGGCCGATCTCTTTGGAGGCATGATGACGACAACCGATGAAAGAGAGATGAGGTAAAAACATAATGTACCTATATCAAAAGATGCACTCAAGGCAAGAAAAAATTAGATTAAGAATATCAGTTAATTCATGGAGATAAAAGCACCAACACACTCATTGGAGAGAAGGATTAGATAGTTTCTGTGCTCAAGGAGGGAGACTAGGCTAATGAAATACACACTGTACAGTTTCAATAATCAAGGGAGGAGTTTGAGGTTTGAGACTGCATAATGCATAGTCTCAACTAGGTAGACTGAGGGAAGAGATTGCACATTGTGTAGTTTAAGTGGCCAAGGATGAGGTTTGAGGTCTGGCACTGCAAAATGCACAACTGGGAAAACTAGTGACTGTGCACTATGTAGTATCATAAGACAAGGGTGAAGCTTGAGCTTTTAACTTACAAAATATGTAGTTGGAAGGGGTAGCAGTTGCTCAAGATTGCGTAGATCTACTCGGGAAGGAGAGAGAAAAGCTTTAAAATATGAATGCCAAGGCAAGAAGAAGTGTAGATAGACCTCAACGGAAGTTATATCAATGAATAACATGGACCATATGTTGAGCCTCAAACCTGCACCTTCCTATACACCCTCTCAGCCTTCCTTTTCCACTTATTGCATCCACCCAACTGCTGAATCATTGCATTGTAGTTTAAAAAGAGTTCTTTACATGGTTTTCTGACTATACTTATGACTGTTGTTTGGTTTAGTTTTTTTGTTCATGCAGCTGCGGAAACTTGTCAATTTCCGCAGCCAGCACAGGATTCCGCAACTATTTTGTTAAAAGCTGTGCTACAGGTGTCCTATGAAGAAACGAGCCACATGGGCAAGCTCCAGGTGACGGATACATGGAACGTGTCCCTTCGAAGCAGCCAAATCATCCATGGAAGGTCACAGTCAACGAAGGTCAAAGGTAGAGCCAACCAAAGAGTTCAACGGTGGCACGTCTCTGTTTTGAGCACGTGAACGTTACGTGGCACCGTCCTCAGCTCACGAAGACACCAGCACACCTGGAGATCACTTCTGTAGCCGGAATCTAACAGCAACCACTCCAGAGATTTAATAAACATGATGACAGTTACGCTAGATCTCAGCTGAAGGGATCTACGTGTCTTTGGCAATACAGTCAATAGCGTAGGAGTTAGTTAGCTAGTCTCAGCATTTTGTCATTATAAATAACGCGTCGATGAACGCTGTGAGGGAGTTTTTTTTTCTTGATATGTAAATTCTAAACTGTTGTGTTGTCACCCCACTGTTTATACATATTGTTGTTTTAATATATGAGGAGACTTTTCTGAGTTTATTCGTGTGATTACTTGTTGACCGGCTGAAGTGGCAGAGGGCCCCTGCGCGCTGAAGCCTTGTAAAGTTTTCATTTGGTTTTATTATGTTCTTGTATCATTAGCTTGTACATAACACACTGTTTGATGTTTCTTAACTCACTGCTTTTTAGATTTTCACCTCTGTTTTCTTATAACTGTCAACTGATCAATGCTTTTCTGCAGGTTTTCTTAGGCAGCCCGGGAAAATTTTCATCTTTTTGATAACTATTGGCATATGAGATCATCTTGTCCTTCCTGCTAACTTTCATTTTCTGAAGTTTAATTTCAGCACTGTCTTTTCCAAGTTGTGATTTTCTTACTTATTTTTTTTTGTTATTTAGATATCATACTGCTCATCAATTTATGGTTTCTTTCTATAGTGAAGTGACTCTATTAGCAAGAAATTAGAATATCACTAACTGTAGTGTGATTTACTTATCATATTGCTTAAACTTATTCATGATTGCTTCCCACAAGGTAGATTGAGCTGAAGGGTAAAGGATCAGAAGAGTTGAAGTAGTGTGATTAGTTTCCTTTCTGCAATTTAATTTCTTGCAATTTAGTTATCATATTGCTTAAACTTATTCATGGTTGCTTCCCACAAGGTAGATTGAGCTGAAGGGTAAAGGACCAGAAGAGTTAAAGTAGTGTGACTAGTTTCTTTTATGCAATTTAATTTCTTGCCATTTAGATAGCATATTGCTTGACTTATTCATGATTACTTCCCACAAGGTAGATTGAGCTGAAGGGTAAAGGATCTGAAGAGTTTAAGTAGTGTGAATTAGTTGCTTTGCTTTTGGTTTGAGTTGCTTTAAGTTCAGTTTTTACTTTCTTTTCATTCAACAGCAAGGATACTGGGCCATTGTCATTAGTTCACTTTTTGATGCATTTACTTTCTCTTAAGAATTGATTTCAGTTTAGCTTTCTTCTTGAGCACTTTCAAGTTTGAGAAAATCACCGTAGAAACCACCATCACTATCCATATTTCATACTTCACTTTCACTCTCACCATCACACATTAGGGAAAGATAAATCCAAAAATAAACTAAAAAACTAAAAAACGACAAAAGATTAAGGAAATGGTTATCTAGTACATATAGTACACTTCACTTCGTCAGTTTACGAACCTCGGATTGACATTATAAATAGCAATTTAGATCACACTAAATTGACCAAACATTTTGGCGTCGTTGCCGGGGAAGTGAAATTAGGTAGCCAATTTCTAAAAAAAAACAAGAAAATTTCAAGGAAGGAAAATTGATAACCTCTCAAAGTATGCTCTCCTCTTGGACTTAGTGTGATCTGGAGGATCAGAAAAGAGAAAGTTATTGGTTTAATAGTTTCTTGAGTATGCTCTCTTCTTGCACCTAGAGTGATCTGGAAGATCAGAAAGAGAATTATTAGCCCTACTTGAAGAAAATAAAAAAATGACATGCATAGAGCAAGAGATTCTAGGGGAAGGTTTTTAGCTAGAGCCAAGAGTTCAATTTTTACAACTCCATCTACTTCAAGGAATAGACAAGAGACACATCCATCATCTCCAACTTACACTCCTAGCCCTAGGATTCCTGGAATACAAGAGGCAGTAGTCGACTCTCCCATACCTTCCATCGAATCTGAATTAGAAAGAGATCCTTTCCTTCCTTCTACAGAGAGACAAATTGTAATTGAAGAAGTAGAATCATCTGAAGAAGAAGAGGGAGAAATTCCTTCTCGTTCACCCTTAGTAGAGGAACCAGAAGACTCTAAAGTCTCCATGGAAACTACCATGACAGAGGAAGGAGCAACTAGATTTGGTAGAGGTAGAGGAGGAGGAGGAAATAATGGATGAGGTAGAGGTAACATTGGGGGAAATAGGGATGGAGATAACTCATTTGGATTTCCTATAGTCGATGAGGAATCCCGAGCCACAATGAAAAACATCTCACCATCTGTCCTCCCAAACTTCCATGGGTTAAGGAATGAGGACCCTGAAACATTTCTATTTGAGTTTGAGGTCGTGTGTCGAACTTATGATTATCTAGAAGACTCTCAAAAACTCAAACTGTTTCCTTCAACCTTGAAAGGAGCAGCCTTGAAATGGTTCATGGGATTACTCACTCAATCCATTAGGACTTGGAATGATATGAAACAAACATTTTTGGATAGGTACCTGGACTATTGTATGCCCACCAATCACAAGGATGAGGTATTCAAAATGGTGCAAAGAGAAGATGAAAACTTGGAGGATTTACTTGAAAGATTTCAATACAACCTGAAAAGAGCAAAAATGAGTAACTTAGATGAGGAGACCTTGAAAGCCCTTCTATTAAAAGCCATTAGAGATGAATGGATAGATATTTTGAACATGATGGGAAAAGGAGACATATCTCAACTTCCACTTCATGATATAGCAGAGCTATGTGTCCATCTCTCAAGGGGGAAATCTAAAACTCAAAAAGGGCCTAGAGATCCTTCTCTCATCAGAGCAAACAAATCTGCAACTGGATCAGTAAGTAGGGCTGAGATTGGAAACATGCCTGATGAATTCAAAACTGACATCTTAGGGAGTCTTAGTGAGCAACTAGACACCCTTAAGATTCATAATAAGCAGAAAGCAGAAGCTGAGGCTTTGGCCATCTTTTGCCCAAAGTGTAGGAAGAAACATGCTCTAAGGGAATGTCCCTTGGATGCAAAAGTTGTAGAAACATGTGTAATTAGTTCAGAGAATCATGAGACCAAGGATTGTCCTTCAATTCCTGGGCTCAAAGCTGTCTTTCAAGAAGATCCAAATACAATTGAATCTCTCTGTTTTGTTGCAAGAAGACCTTGGAAGGGGCAACAAAATCAAGGGTTTAACAACTCTATGAATTTTCAACCCCCACCAAATTGGAATCCTTGGCAACAACCTTGGTCCCAACCTCAAAATCCTTTTAAATCATGGGTACAAGGTATGCAAAATCCTTATGGGAGATTTTCTCAATTTTATCAATATCCCCCATCTTTTCAAAACCAACAAGCTCCACAACTTCCAAATCAAAACCCACAACTATCATTGCCATTTCCACAACAACAACAACCTTCTCAACAAAATCCAAATTCTCAACTCTTGCTTCCATTCCAACAAAAGTGAAATCAAATTCCTTCTCAGCCATTGCCAAACCCCAATAACAAAAACCCTCAAAATGCTTACATGATGGAAGGTCAACAATTCCCTGCCTATATGATTGTTCCTCTCAATGATGTACAACTCAGATCAGGTAGAGTCCTAGATAATCCTTCTAAAGATGCTCAAAAGCAAATCATTTTTGAGGAAGATTCTCTTGAAGCCAATAAGGGTTCTGAAGCATCTCTTCAAAACCCAAGTACTCAAAAAGAAAAAGAAAAATAGTTAACCCCCACAACTCCTATAGTTGAGCAACCTGCATCTTCATCCACACCTCCTTTTCCTGAAAGATTACAAATTGACAAAGGGGTGGAAAAACAAATCTTGTTGCCTGACTATGATTTTCTAGATGAATTGAAGAATGTCTGTATCAAGATTCCCTTGTTACAAGCCATTAAAGAGATTCCTATTCTAGCGAAAACAATAAAGGAGTTGAGTCTTAAAAGACCAGGAAGGAAACCAAGAGATACAAGAAGAATCCACCTGGTAGGGAAAATTGCAGATATCATGATGGGAAAAATTACTATGCAGAAATATGTAGATCCCAGTAGTCCAATTGTCAAAACACATATCAATGGGGTAGAAATACCAAATACTTTGATTGATTTAGGGGCTGCTATCAACATCATGAGTAGACAGACTATGGAACAGCTAAAACTTCCTAATCTTCTTTTTACACCTACTTTATTGCAACTTGCAGATCGATCAATTATTAAACCAGATGGTGTATTAGAAGACATTTCAGTCTCCTTAGACTCTTGGGAATATCCAGTGGATTTCATGATTTTAACTCCCAAGAGTAATCTAGGAGGACATCCTCTCATCTTAGGAAGACCTTGGCTAGCCACAGCTGATGCTTTTATCAGTTGTAGGTCTGGGGATATGTATATTTCTGATGGTAATTCGACAAAGAAGTTCAATCTTTATCCTCCAGCAAAAGAAATTACAGAAATAGGAGATAATGAGTGGGTTGATGATGAAGATACTATACAACCTGTCTTTACCATTTCTGAGATTAGTGAAGATAGTCAAATTCTGAACACATTAGAAAACTTTGAAACATCTTCAGAATATGACCACACACAATTTCAATTGGATTCTGACATTGAGTGTCTATCATCTAGACAAATGTCTCTTTTCTCTATGGAAGAGTTTGGTAGTTCTGCCATTGAGATTTTTCCAGGAAAAACAATGAATATCAACAAAAACTTGGAAAAATCACAACAGGAAGAGCTAACCAAAATCTTGCAAAAACATTCTACTGCATTTGCATGGGAGTATAATGATATGAAAGGTATTGACCCTAAGACTTGCATTTATCACATCTACATTGAGGAAAACAGTAGACCAATCAGACAACCTCAAAGAAGGATGAATCCAAACCTTAGGGAGATAGTGAAAGAAGAGCTCCAAAAGTTACTTAATGTAAACTTCATTTATCCAATTTCAAATAGCCGGTGGGTTTCTCCTTTGGTTATAGTACCTAAAAAGAATGGTAAATGGAGGGTTTGCATTGATTACAGAGAATTAAACAAAGCAAATTTGAAGGATCACTTTCCTTTACCCTTTATTGATCAGGTATTAGATACTTTAGCAGGCAAAACGTATTTCTCATTTTTGGATGGTTTTAGTGGTTACAATCAGATTCAGGTAGCACCTAAAGATCAGGACAAGACCACATTTACTTGTCCATGGGGAACTTTTGCTTACCAAGTACTTCCTTTTGGATTATGTAATGCACCTGCAACATTTCAAAGGGCAGTACTAAGAATCTTTTCTGATCTAATTCATGATTGTGTAGAGGTTTATATGGATGATTTTACAGTTTATGGTAATTCATTTGAAGAGGCATTAGAGAATTTGGAAAAAGTCCTTTTAAGATGTAAAGAAACAAACCTTTCATTAAGTCATGAGAAATGCTTTATGATGTTTACTGAAGGGATTGTTTTAGGACATCATATTTCAGGGGATGGGATTAAAGTTGATAGATCAAAAGTTGAAGTCATCTCCAAGTTGCCTATTCCAAATTGTCAAAAAGATGTTAGAAGTTTTCTTGGATTTACTGGATATTATAGAAGATTTATTGAAAACTTCACCAAAATAGCATCTCCACTCTTCAAATTACTTACAAAAGACTGTGAATTCAAGTGGGATCCTGATTGTCAATCTGCATTTGAAACTTTGAAAACAAGAATATCTTAAGCACCCATTTTGAGAGGGCCAAATTGGAAACTTCCTTTCCATATTTCTACAGATGCTTCAGATACAGCTCTAGGAGCTGTGTTGGGTCAAAAGGATTTAGTTCCTTATGCTATTTACTACACCAGTAAAAATTTGACTCCCACTGAGTTAAATTACATTGTGACTGAAAAAGAGTTCTTAGCTATTGTTCATGCAATCAACAAGTTTAGACATTATATAACAGGCTATGAAACTTTTGTCCATACTGATCATTCTGCAATTAGATATCTCATGAACAAACCTGTTACTAATGGCAGAGTTACAAGATGGCTTTTACTTTTACAAGAATTCAATATTACTGTGTTAGATAGACCAGGGAAACAAAATACAGTAGCTGATTTCTTGTCTAGAATCCAAAATACTAACGAAGATTCTCCTGTAGAGGATAAGTTTCTAGATGAATATTTGTTTGCAGTAACTACTAAGACTCAGTGGTATGCAGATATTGCTAACTATTTGGTTACAGGGAAGCTATCTCAACACTTATTTCCTAATGAGAAAAGGAAAATTATTCAGGAGAGCTCAAATTATTCATGGATTTCTAATGAATTCTTTAAAACAGGGCTAGATTGTGTGATCAGAAGATGTGTTCGGGAAGATGAAATGTCTGACATCCTCAAGGCATGTCATGATGAACCATGCAGTGGACACTTTGCTGACAAGAGGACGGCCTATAAAATCCTTTCTTTAGGATATTATTGGCCTTCTCTCTTCAAAGATGCAAAACATTATGTCAGAAGGTGTGACAGCTGCCAGAGAGTTGGGAGACCGACTCTTTCAAATGAAATGCCATTACAGCCACAGGTACTCATCGAACCCTTTGAAAAATGGGCTTTAGATTTCATTGGACCCATTAATCCACCATCTAGACAAAAGAAATATATATTGGTTTGCACTGATTATGTCACTAAATGGGTAGAAGCCAAGGCATTGCCTTCTGCCACTGAAAATTCAGTTGTTCAATTTCTTTTTGAGGATATTTTTACTCGTTTTGGTGTCCCAAGAGAAATTGTGATAGATCAGGGAAGTCGATTCACATCTAACTTGATGGGGAAGTTGATGGAAGAATACAAAATCAAGCACAGAAAATCTACTCCTTACCATCCTCAAGCAAATGGTCAAGTGGAATCTACAAACAAAGTTCTTGAGAGCACCATCACCAAAACTGTTCATCTCCACAGAAGGGATGGGGCAGAAAGGCTTCCTGAAGCCTTATGGGCCTACAGAACTACATGGAGGAACACAACAGGACATTCTCCCTATGAACTTGTTTATGGGAAAGAAGTCCTGCTCCCCATTGAGTTTCAATTCAAGACTTTCAAGATGGCAGTCCAGTTGGGGATGAATCTATCAGAAGCCCAAAAGCACAGAATGGAGCAGCTGAATGAGCTAGATGAGATCAGACAAGATGCAATTTTAAGGACTGATCTAGTTCAACATCAAAGAACTAAGTGGCATGACAGATATATTAAAGAGAGAAAGTTTCAAGAGGGAGATTGGGCTTTACTGTTTGATTCCAAGTTTAAAGACTTGAAAGGGAAGTTTCAGACTCATTGGCTTGGGCCATATGAGATTGATAAAGTCTTTAACAATGGAGCAGTAAGAATCAAGACCATTGATGAACGGCAGACTCCTCTTATTGTGAATGGCCACCGATTGAAAATTTATCATAAGCCACTTTCAAAAGAGGAGTTTGTCAAAATGTTCCAAGAGAATTCTGCAATAAGGCTGGTGGAGAAGAATCCTTCTCTTCCACCAGCCTAATCTTTTTTTCTTTTAGTTTTTGAAAAAAAAAAAAATGTGTATAAGCCGAACTGCGGATGCGATATTATTATAAGCCAGAGTTATTGCCACCATCGGGTCCATTGCGATATGCTTCCGGGTTACACAGCTGAAACCCCAATGCGCCGATATGCCGAAACATATATATATATATATATATATATATATATATATATATATATATATATATATATATATATATATATATATATATATATATATCTATATATATCTATATCTATATATATATATATATCTATATATATATATATATATATATATATATATATATATATATATATATATATATATAATTGTTATGCGATATGCCGAAACTTCGATGCCGCAATGATATTATTCATGTAACCGCCGAAAAGGGGATATAATGCATATATATGGGTTTTACGCACCCAACCAACTCCCGACAATATAAATGCATGCATATATGGGTTTTAATAAGCCATAGTGATAATGCATACATATATGGGTTTTAAGCGCCCAAACACCTCCCGATAACACTAATACATGCATATCATGCATATGAGGCCTGATCACTCCCGATAAGCTCTTTATATATGAGAAAGAGCCTCTATTGCTCCGATAAGCTCCCAATGGCTCAAAGGTTCCAATAAGCATATGTAAATGGCCCCTCTTCTCTCCTTTTGGCTCTTCTTGTCCCCATCAAGAGAAATGTCTGTCTGTGAGAGGGTTGCCATCAAGTTCAACACATGTCCATAATGCCATAATGCCAACAATCTCCCCCTTTGGACTTGATGGCAACAACACCGACCAAAAAGCCAACAATCTCCCCCTTTGGACTTGATGGCAACAACACCGACCAAAAAGCACAAAAAGCACTCTCCCCCTTTGACATCAAGGGCAAAGGGCGGATATCTGCATCTCCTGACTATTTCTCCCCCTGAGAGCTTGCTCCTCCTGATTTCTCCCCCTGAGGACCTGTTCCGCCTGATTATGAACCGGATGCTGAAAGCAATATCAACTTCAGATTTTTCAGGTAACCATTCCACTCCACAGCTACTGGCTACTTATAATACAGAGACCGCCCTGTTTTCCCTTCTGCTCGTGCCGCTGATCGAACTCGACACCTTTAATCAAGAACTTACCGAGGACCGCCATCTGCCCTGTTTGCTCCTACTGAGATCAAATATGGTGTAATACTATAATGCCAACAATGGATTAGATATGCTTCCCCTAAGCCTTGTACGCGTATACCCCATACGAACCTTGCATACAAGCATCAATCTGAGAATTAACAACAGGATGATGCGTCAACAACCCCCAGCTTTTGCCTGAGGTATTCAAAAGTCTCCCTGGGCAATGGTTTGGTAAATATATCAACCCTTGTTCCTTAGAAGAAACATATTCCAACTTGACCTTTTGTTCAAGCACTTGTTCCCTGAGAAAATGATACTTGATCGGTATGTGCTTGGTTTTCGAATGCATGACTGGGTTCTTTGAAATGCTGATTGCACTTGTATTATCACATAAGATGGAGATAGGTGGAGTACAAGTGATTTGGAAATCCTGTAAGGTCTGCATCATCCAAAGAAGTTGGGTGCAACAGGATGCAGCAGCTACATATTCTGCTTCAGTTGTAGATAAGGAAATTGAACTCTGTTTCTTGATGAACCATGATACTAATCTGGAACCCATAAAGAAAGCACCACCACTTGTCCTTTTCCTGTCATCCACACTTCCAGCTCAATCTGCATCTGTGTAAGCATGAAGTGTGAGATCTGTGTCTCTAGGATACCATAAACCATAGTTTTGAGTTCCTTGAAGATATTTGAAGATTCTCTTTACTGCCTGAAGATGAGTTTCCTTTGGATTTGCCTGAAATCTTCCAACTATTCCAACTGCATGCATGATGTCTGGTCGGGTACCTGTCAAATAAAGAATACTTCCAATCATAGATCTGTATGTTGGTTGATGAACTGCAGCTGATTCATCATTCGCACTAAGACTGCATCCTGTAACCATGGGGGTACATACTGGCTTTGAATCTTCCATGCCATACTTCTTCAAAATCTACTTGAGGTACTTGGTTTGTGACAAGAAGATATCGTCTTTATTTTGTTGGATTTGCAATCCAAGAAAGTATGTCAGTTCACCTAGTAGGGACATTTCAAATTCTTTCTGCATTACCGAGGCAAAGTTTTGACTCATAGCTTCTTCATTGCTACCAACGATAATATCATCTACATACACAACAAGTATTAGCAACTTGTCATTTTCAATTTTTATATAAAGATTGCTATCTGTTGATCCTTTTGAAAAACCTTGTTGATGAAGATATTTGTCCAAACGGTAGTACCAAGCCCTTGGAGCCTGTTTAAGACCATAGAGAGCCTTTTTTAATCTGCATACAAGATTTCGATCATTCCCAAGAATGAAACCATTTGGCTGCTCAATGTATACTTCTTCTTCTAAGTCTCCATTCAGAAAGGCTGATTTCACATCCATTTGAAATACTTTGAACTTTTGAAAGCTTGAGAGAGCAAGGAACATTCGAATGGCCTCAAGTCTTGTAACGGGAGCAAATGTTTCTTCAAAATCTATTCCTTCTTGTTGGGCATACCCTTTACACACCAGTCTTGCCTTGTTTCTAATTACCTCCCCATTTTCATTCAACTTATTTTTGAAGATCCATTTTGTTCCTATGACATTCTTATCCTTTGGTCTAGGAACCAACTCCCAAGTGTTGTTCTTTTCAATCTGTTCAAGTTCTTCATCCATTTCCTTGACCCAACATTCATCCTTGCATGCCTCTCTTACATTTTGTGGTTCAGTGGAGGAGAGTAATGCCAAATAGCTTAAAGCTTCTGCAGTTGTTCTTCTATTTTGTACGCCTGCCTCTTTTTGTCCCAAAATCTGAGATTCTGGATGATTCTTCTGTACATACCTGGATGGAGTCTTTTCTTCTATCCTTATCTATTCCTTTGGTGCTTCTTGAGGTTCTTCTTCTTCATCATTCTATCTTTGAGGGTAGTCTTCATCTTCTTCGATATTTTCATGATTTACTTGCCTAGGAATGTATCCTTTTTCATCAACCACTACATCAATGCTGTCAACAATTCTTCCAAGTCTTTTATTGTAACACTTATATGCTTTACTATAAGGCGAATAACCAAGGAGAATGCCGTCATCTGCTCTAGGCTCAAGTTTTCCAAGCTGTTCATCAGTATTCTTAATATAGCATTTGCTTCCAAAAATTTTAAAATGCTTTACCGAAGGAGTCTTACCATACCAGAGCTCATGAGGAGTTTGAGTGCTGTTCACTCGGACATTTGTTTTGTTGAGAATAACAACTGCGGCATATGCAGCTTCACCCCAGAAGGTTGCGGGTGTTCCAGACTCATCAAGCATGGCATGAGCCATTTGTTGGACTGTTTTGTTCATCCTTTCCACCACTCCATTTTGCTGAGGAGTCCTTGCTGTAGAGAATTCCGTTTTTATTCCATGCTCTTCACAGAAATCGAAAAATTCATTTGAGGTAAATTCCCCACCTCTGTCAGACCTGAGACACTTAATTTTGTGATCTGATTCATTTTCGACCAAGGCTTTGAAGGATTTGAATTTTTCAAATGCTTCGTCTTTGTGCTTCATAAGTCCTAACCAAACAAACCTGGAGAAATCGTCAATGAATAATATAAGGTATTCCTCTCCTCAAGGTGTCCTTGTCCTAAATGGACCACATACATCTGTATGAATAAGTTCGAGAGGTTTGCTGGCTGATCTTTCCTTCTCAGGGAAGTTAGTCCTGGTTTGTTTACCAAACTGACATGATTTGCATATTGTGTTGTCTGGAATTTTGATATCTGGAAGATCACGAACTGCCTGATACTTGCATGCTTTCCTTATTTGTGAAAAACTTAGATGCCCCAACCTCCGGTGCCATAACAAGTGCTCATCATCCTTGCTCATATAGCATTGTTGTTGTCCTTCTTCAAATATGTATAGATTGTTTGGAGTTCTTTTGCCTTTGATCACTGTTTCACATGTATCAAGATCACGAACACGACATCCATTTGATCTAAATATTACCTCGGTTCCTTGATCGCACATCTGACTGACACTTAGAAGATTATGTTTCAATCCATCAATGTACAAAACATTTCCAGCCTTGACCTTTTCTTTCAACTGAGCAGTGCCTTGTCCTTTTATGGCCGCAGGAGTATTATTTCCAAAAGAAACCTTCTTTCCCTTTTCTAGAGTAGTATATGATTCAAGTTTTTCTTTATCACCTGTCATATGCTTCGAACATCCGCTGTCGATAAACCATAAATTTTCTTGTCCTTCTGCGTAAAAGGCTATTCCACATCTTTCTGGTTGTGGTTCCTTCATTCTCCATGTTCTGGCATTTGGGCTTTGTTCCTTCTGAGATGTCTTCCGAAACTTGCTCCTGCATTCAGATTCTTCATGACCGAAGTTATTACAAATGGAACATTCAATTTCACTTTCTAGGGCGGAAAAATTGTTATAGGTCCTTTTCTTGATTCCAGACATACTTCTTTGTTTTTGAGCTTCTCTAATCATGATTGTCTTATAGGCAACACATTGAGCTACTTTGTGACCAAAATTATGGCAAGAGAAACATTGCCCATTGAAGAAACTTCTGTAATTATCAAATATGTCATCCAACCGATTGTAGTTTCTACCAACATCCATTCTTGAGGCAAATTGGGAAGATTTTACCTGTGGCTGGTCGTAGCTTCTGTTTGTAGCTTGCCTCCGATTTTCTTGATAATTTTTGTTCGTTCTTGAGATAAATTGTCCCTGATTCACTTGATGATTTCTATTGGGCCTTTGATCGCTCCTTCTTGCTGCATCAAGATAACTTTTAGAGGTGGATGCTTGAGATGCTTCTCCATTATATCCCAGACCTGTCTTGATTAATGGAGAATGCTGCACATTGATGATCTCATCCAGAGTTTCAGATCCTTTAACAAATTTAAGATTGAGAGCCTTTGTTTTCTCAATTTATTTTCGAAGCCCAAAAATTTCATATTCTAAATTTTCAAGGGATTGTTCCTTTTCATCAAGTTGGATTTGCAGAGTCTCAATGATCACATTCTTTTCTTCTAAGCATGTCTTGAGTCTAGACATCTCCTCATAATAGCTATCTATATCTAGAGCATCCATGTAATCATCATCTTCAAAAGCCATTAATAGTTTATAGGGATTACCTCGTTCATCTTCGTCGCTATTTGACAGACCATCACTGTCTTCATGGGTGTAATAGCTCTTCTTATTTGCATTCTATTTCTTGTTCCTTCCAACAGGTTCCTTTCCCTTGTCAATCTTATCCTTATGAGGACATTTGGCAGCATAGTGACCTACTCTTCCACAAGCAAAACATTTGAAGGGTAACTTACCTCTGAATCTACCAGCACCTCGTTGAAGATTTCTGACAAAATTTGATTCTTCTTCTTCTTCTGACACATGATTTGATTCAAAGTACTCTCCTTTTCCTGAAGCCTTGAAGGCAGCGTCTCTCCTGTCTGAAGGACCTCCTTTTCTCATTTCATAAGCAGTTAGAATTCCGTGTAGCTGTGACATGGTGAGAGTTCGTAGATTCTCCTTTTCTTTTATGGCAGACACTTTAGATTCAAACTTGGGGGACAAGGATCTTAGAACTTTTTCAACCACAATAGCCTCTTTTATTTCTTCACCCAAGTTTTTCATGCAATTAACAATCTCATCCCCCCTAAGGAAATAGTTAGCCACACTTTCATCATTATACATTCTGAGATTCTCATACTGAATCCTAAGGGTTTGAAGTTTAGCACGCTTTACCTGTTCATCTCCTTCGTAGCTCAAGACAATCTTGTCCCATATTTCTTTTGCGGATTTATATTGCATAACCTTCACGAATTCTGATTGAGATAAGCATCCCAACAGAGTATTGACTGCTTTAGCATTTGTTTCATATTTCTTCTTCTCGGTCGGATCTGTAGGAGTAGTTGAAGGAAAAGTTTAGCCTGTCTCTATGATATCCCAAACTTCTGTACCAAGTGATTGAAGATAGGCAGTGACTCTTACCTTCCAATAATTGAAGTTTGTCCCATCAAAAATCGGTGGCCTGATTGATGCTTCCCTCTCGTAGTTTCTCATGATGAATGGTCTTCCTTCAAGCGATCAAGCTTCTCTAAAGGACCCGCTCTGATACCAATTGTTGGAAATAATACTGGGGGGGGTGAATCAGTATTATTAATTTCTTTTCAATAAACCATCCAGACTTATGCTTTAAAGTATTCTTCTGATATTGATAATTAACTTGTATATCAGAACCATATAATAATGAATCAAAAACAGTAAAAACAGATAGTCACACAAAGGAACACCAGATATAAGGTGGAAACCCAATGTGGGCGAAAACCACCTGCTGCAATATGTCTCTATCTTCTTTCAAATAGAATTTCTTTTACAATGATTTTGTACTGGTGCATTCCTTTACCAGTATGTAGGCTGCAACCTGCAGAGAGCTACAACTCTCTCTCGTTCTCCAGTCTCTCCTGGAAGGGAGCTACAACCCCCTACTTCGTTCAAGGACCACGTTTCATTAATTTTCAGACTGGATCCAAGAAGATAAAATGGTCATCAAGTACAAACAAATCTTCAGAATTACCCAAACAGCAAATCTATCAGAATCACTCAAGGGCCAACCCAAGCACCAGATCCATATACATGACAGTTATCACCCGATATATCAAGACCCACACAAAGGATTTACATACTGCTGCATACCCGAAGGCTAAACAAGAAAAAACTTAATATTGCGCACTTAGAACCCTTTTGTAAACAGCAGAAGCGGCTAGAGCATATATAAGAAATGATTGCAGCTTTGTTAAAAAGAACCTGTGGGTGACCGCTCCCACATCACCTCCTGAATAGCGATTCTCCACACCCGAAGAGACTTCTGTCTTTTGCGTGTCTGCGGCTGCACAGTTTCCTTAAGATCTTCAATTCCAAATTCATTCTTTGCCACCGGATCCCCTTTTTCTTTATATAATCATGCTTTTGATAATACCATGAATCAAAACCGGAGGATCCAAAAACCTGAGGTGCAACTGTTTTGACCAATCTCTTAAGAATAGGCTTAAGCGGGAAAAACTATGAAAAATGGTCCCAAAACCACAAATGCGGACTTTTAACATAATGCATCCACACTAATAATATATCGGATCCGCTCTCATCGCTAACAATACATGCCCGACGTCCGATCCGATGGATCGGATGCGATAAGCCCCATTAACTAGCCTTTATTAATATATCGGGTCCACTCCTTTCATCGCTATCGACGATTTGAAGTGGGAGGCTTATGGGCGAACACCGCGGATGCGATTTAATATGAAATGCTTTTAATTCCTTCATCGGGTCCGACCCCTCTTATCGCAATCAGAGGATTTCACCAAAGTCACATAGCCGGATGCGATATTATTATAAGACATGTTTGAAGCCACCATCGGGTCCACTCGCAATCGGAGGATTGGGGTGGGTGACCCTTTATGTATTCCGATATACTGCGGACGCGATATATTATAAACCGTGTTTGATGCCTCCATCAGGTCCGATCGCAATCGGAGGTTTCAACGAAGTCCGCCGCGCATATATGCCGAACTGCAGATGCGATATTATTATAAGCCAGAGTTAATGCCACCATCGGGTCCATTGCGATATGCTTCCGGGTTACACAGCCGAAACCCCAATGCGCCGATATGCCGAAATATATATATATATATATATATATATATATATATATATATATATAATATATTATATATATAATTGTTATGCGATATGCCGAAACTTCGATGCCGCAATGATATTATTCATGTAACCGCCGAAAAGGGATATAATGCATATATATGGGTTTTAAGCGCCCAAAGACCTCCCGATAACACTAATACATGCATATCATGCATATGAGGCCTGATCACTCCCGATAAGCTCTTTATATATGAGAAAGAGCCTCTATTGCTCCGATAAGCTCCCAATGGCTCAAAAGTTCCAATAAGCATATGTAAATGGCCCGTCTTCTCTCATTTTGGCTCTTCTTGTCCCCATCAATAGAAATGTCTGTCTGTGAGAGGGTTGCCATCAAGTTCAACACATGTCCATAATGCCATAATGCCAACACATTGAAAGAAAAGATTTCTGAAGCACCCATTTTAAGAGGACCAAACTGGAAACTACCTTTTCACATTTCGACTGATGCCTTAGATACAACTTTAGGAGTTGTATTAGGACATAAATATTTAACTCATTATGCCATTTACTATAGAAGCAAAAACCTAACCCCTGCAGAGTTGAATTACACTGTAACAAAAAAAAATGTTTTTAGATGTTGTACATACCATGAATAAATTCAGACATTATATCACTCGTTATGAAACCTTCATTCGCACAGATCATTCTGCAATTAGATACTTAATGAATAAATCAATTACTAATGGCAAAATTACAAGATGGTTATTGTTATTACAAGAATTCAATATTACTATTTTGGTTAGACTTGGAAAGGAAAACACTATTGCTGATTTTCTATCTATAAGCCAAAATGATAATAAAGATGTTCCTGTAGAAGATAATTTTCTTGATGAATATATTTTTGTAGTATCTATTAAATATCCTTAGTTTTCAGATATTTCTAACTATTTTTCCACAATGAAGTTACCTTCATATTTGTCTCTTCAAGAAAAAAAGAAGGTTATTCAAACTAGTGCATCTTATTCATGGATAAATGAAGAATTATACAAAACATGATCTGACTTAATCATTCGAAGATATGCTAGAGAGGATGAAGTACCAGAGATATTAAAATATTGTCACAATGAACCATGTGGAGGTCATTTCGTTGATAAAATAATTTACTACAAAGTCCTTCTCTTAGGAAATGTGACAATTGCCAAAGAATGGTAAAACTTGTTTCTTCGGATGAAATGCCTCTACAACCCTAGGTACTTATTGAACCTTTTGAGAAATGGTCTTTAGATTTTGTTGGTCCAATCAATCCACCATCAAAACAAAAAAGGTACATTCTTGTTTGTATAGATATGTCACAAAATGGGTAGAAGCTAAAGCACTTCCTTTTGCTACTAAAAATGTTGTAGTTTCATTTCTTTTTGAGGATATTTTCACTCGTTTTGGTGTCCCAAGGGAAATTGTGATAGAACAAGGTAACCAATTTACATCCAAGTTGGTACAAAAGATAATGGAGGAATATAAAATCAAACATTGGAAGTCTAATCCATATCATCCACAAGCAAATGGACAAGTTGAATCTACCAATAAAGTAATTGAAGCAATTCTTACCAGGACTATGCATCTACGTAGAAGGGATTGGGTAGAAAATATTCCAGAATATTTATGGGCATATCACACCACATGGAGAACCACAACATGACATAATCCTTATGAACTTGTTTAAGGAAAGTAAGTCTTGCTTCCCATTGAGTTCCAGATAAATACTTTTAAACAAAAATCAAATTGGGTCTTGATCTATCATAAGCCCAAAGACAAAGAATGGATAAATTGAATGAAATTGATGAGATATGACAAGATTCTATTCATAGAGCCAATATAGTCCAACAACAAAGATCCAGGTGGCATGATAAGTTTATCAAAGAAACAAAATTACAACTTGGTGATTGGGCATTGCTTTTTGATTAAAAGTTTAAAGATTTTCAAGGAAAATTTCAAACTCATTGGCTTGGTCCTTATGATATTCAAACTATCTTTGATAATGGAGCATTCAAAATCAAAACCATTGATGAAGAAAAAGTAACTTTCCTTGTAAATGGTCATAGATTACGAATATATCATAAACCATTAACAAAGGAAGAGTTTATAAGAAATCTACAAGATAATCCTGATTTGAAGTTGGTCAAGGAATATTCTTCTTCCTCTCCAACTTAGCCAAAACCATTGATGAAGAAAAAGTAACTTTCCTTGTAAATGGTCATAGATTACAAATATATCATAAACCATTAACAAAGGAAGAGTTCATAAGAAATCTACAAGATAATCTTGATTTGAAGTTGGTCAAGGAAGATTCTTCTTCCTCTCCAACTTAGCCTTCTACTTTTGAAAAAACAAATGTTTTTTGTTTGTTTGTATAAACATGAAAAAAACTTTATTGGCATGTTTATACAGAAAATCTAAGTTGAAAACCAAGAATTCTTGGAAGCATAAATTTTCCTTTTAATTCCCTATTCTTGTCCCATTTCTTTTTATTCCTCTTTTGAAAATTAATACAAATACAAAATTGTCAATAATCTACAGCTCTCATGGAATTTTGTAGTTGACTTGACAGATTGAAACTAGGGAAAATGAAGATCATGGCAAAAGAAAATTGAATGAAGATTGCAGCTAAAGAAACCCGAGTACAACCTACGAAAGGACAAATCCAAAAATCAGTAAGACAAGATAGAAGGTATGTAAATATTAGTTAGATAATAAAGGGAAAAACATTGAGTATGAAATTAAATAGATGAATGAATGTTGCTACTGCCATTTTGTATAATGATTACCCTCATTACGACATGACTTTTGTTCTAACAAAAATATCTATATCTTGTCAAAATGATATGAATTCGATATGAAACCTTGTTATCATTGAAAATTACTCCCTTCCTTCCGTATATCATTCCACTTCCTTCACATACCATCATAGTTCATTGCATCATATCCATTCCATTCGACCTTGTTCCATTTTCGAAACGCCTCGCCTATTACCCAAATTTTTTCTCTTTGACCTATTCCATAACCAAACTCATTCCATAACCTTATCAAAAAGAGAAATTAGGGACTAAGAATTCTTCAGCATGGGAGTCATTGTATGCTCAGAACTGAATGGGGCTGAATTTCTTGAAGGATATCCATAGGTGAAATAATAATTGTAACAAGCACAGTGGTTAAAATTTGTTGAAAAATTTGATGGGCACGAGAAAGAAGTTAAAAAATCATTTGCTCGGGCATATGATGGTATAGAAGTGGAGATTAGAGACATTAAATTGGTTATGACAGAGTCATTTGTAGCAAAAGCTACTGGATTACCGTGAATCAGGGAAAAGTGGTTCAAGAACTGGAAGATTAAGGAGAAAGAATGGGAAGTCTTCATTAAAAATCTAGGTATGGATATCTCTGTCTTTAAGAAGGGAATCCCAATCATAGCCTTAAAGAATAAATGGAGAAATTTTTGTTAATTATTCAAAAATTCATAACTTGTGCAGCAGCTACTTCAGCCACGCCTGCATGGCTAGCTTCTTGATCTATTCTACCAGTTGCTCTGTAGTTGGTCCCGCACTATCCTGCTTAATCTTCTATTGCATACTCTGTAAGTTCGTCGATTTTTCCTAAAAATTGGCAGAGACTATGTAGGCCTCATCCAACCAAGGCCCCAATCTAGCCTTAAGGACTAACTCTTTCTTCTGTGCTACTTCCACCTAGGTAAGCAACTGCTTAGCCTCCTACAGATTTGCGAGGTGCTGTGCTGTAGCAACAGTGCACGTCGTTGCCTTTACTTCGTCATATTGCTGCTGTAGCTCGTGGACTTCTATATTCAATACCTACAGGGTGGGATCTTCCTGCAGGCTCGTCACTACTTCCATAGCCTGTTCGAATAGCGTGGTGCAGTCCACCACCATGGCATCTACCATAGCAACTCCATCCTTGATAGTGGCTTCGCGTTGTTCCCTTACCTCTAGCGGGGTTGAAGGTTGTGACTTCAGCTCCAGTTTTGTTATCTTCATGTTCAGCTCAAACTGAACTCTGGCCACCTCTGCCTTGGCATCCCACACGCCCACAACAAGCTTTCTGATCTTTGCCTCCAGTGGTGCCTCCTTAGGGATATGTAATTACGACACTGTCCTGCATGCTTCTGCCACCATGACCACTAGATGGGCACTTTGAGCCTGAATTGTCTTCTTTGCTTCCAGAGCCTCCATCTTTTCATTAAACATCTGCTCGTTGTTCACCCAATACTCACTTATGAGGCTGAGCACACGCTGCTCTCGTGCTCTTAGCTCTGCTGTCACACCTGACTATAGTGTGTGAAGGTACTCATTGGGGAGAATGGCCAGGTTGAGGTCGATGTTCTTCAGAGAAATTACAATGACCTTATCATTAGTTGCCTTTGCGCTCAAGGATCCTTCTAGTAGCATGACTGCCTAGAGATCTAACGATATGACCATCTCTGATTCCTAATTGGTCCCGGGTGCAAAACTTGTTCATGCTGCACTTACCTACCCTATGCCCACCTGGATCCTATTCGTCTGAATCTGCAACTTGTGCAGATCCTTCTAAATGGTACTTAGCGCTTGATGTTTCTACTATTCAAACTACTGGAGCAGTTCCACTGTAGTATCATGCACCTTATCTCTAATTTCGTCAAGGTCACCTTTTGTGAGAGTGATGGGTTCTAGCAATGGCTTTGACGCTTTTCATTTCTTTCGGGCCCTTCTTTCTGCTAATCCCCATACCTTTTTATCCGGAAGGGAGTGCTCTGCTCCTCTTGACCGCCACCGCCCTGTTTTGACTGTTCCTCTTACTCTGTTTGGGGCGAAGGGGACTTACCACTCTACTCAGAGTTGCACTCTTCTTGTTCAGCCTACTGCTTCGCGACATGATCCTTTTCAACATGGGAATTCTCCTCAACCTCTTTTTTGCACTTCTCGGTCAACTGTTGGACCTTCTTCTTTGTTGCTTCCTTCTTTTTCTTCTATATGGATTTGCTGGAGCTTGTGGCTAGATTAGATGGAGTATGCCAATTTTCCATCCAACACTTGATGGTTTCCTGGATGGTGTTGTCCATGGCCAAGTAAGGCAGATCAAACCATTTTTTTTGCGGATCCTTTCATGCACTGATATATATGCGATGGAAATATACCTTAAACTTTGCATACTCTGCTACTTGCTCAAACACTGTTGGGGACAACCGCAACTTCTGGTTGATGGCCATGCAAATGCTCGCCTCCATCAACACCCAGAAAAATTTAGTCTCCATGACCCACACAGTGCCCTTTGCGGCCCAAACGGAGGCAAATTGGGCAGCCTCTGACAATCCTTTGTCCACAGGAGGAAACTGGCTATACTCCAATAGGTCCCAAGCTACGAGCACGATGGAGAGAAACAACCAGACGTAGTGGAAGGTTTTTCTCTCATCCTGTGCCTCACGAAAATTCACAAGGAAATCACTACAGAGGTAGTGTGACCAATTGAACTACACGCCATGCACGCATTATGTAGCCAATGAAATTATGGGCATCAGAATCTCATCAGTGCAATATTTTCTCATGATTTTCCTAGCTAGGATTTGTGTAGCAACTTTTACCACGGGGTCACTGATAGATGTGATGGAGTACCTATGTGACTTCTTTTCTACTTGAATTTTCCTTCATCTTCTCTGTGAGTTCATGCTCACTCGTATTTCTGCCAAACTCCTTGGCCGGATTCAACCCTGAGTGAGCAAGAGCGTGATCCGATGGATTAGCATATCTGTAATCAGGATTGGAGTGCTAATCCATAAACATTCGTCAAGCACCAAGGTCAGCAATTGATTGATAACAATGAGGTTGATGTTAGAGTGGTGGTAGTGTTACCCACAATAGGTTTAGCAACCCTGACTGGTTCACTTCGCGAATCCACTCCACAAGCTCTAATGCGGTGACACTAGATTCCTTGTAATATACCCTCTTCATATAGTTCTCTGTCGCAAGGTGGGGGAACCTCTCGTGGTCCACCAAATCCCAGTCTTCGAGCTTTAAATGGGGAATCCATGCCAAGCGCGGTCCTTCAAAGGTGATGCCCTCTGGTAGCAGTGGCATATTGAGGAGAAATTTTCCTGCATTTGGGTCCTTAGGGACCTCCACTTTTACCTTACATGGAGGGATGTAATCTAACAGTTTGGAGATAGGCTCCACCCCTTGGCATCTATATCCTCTGCGCCTTCTTTAGCCTCCAAATTGACCACTTTCCCCTTATCCTTCGCCAATTGTTTTTCCTTCTTTTAGGCTTGGGTAGTAGTGGCTTCTTCTGTTTGTCTTTCTTGGGCTTGGGGACTTCCCTCATTGGTGTAGGCTTTGGCCGAGGTGACCTCAACACCATAGGCACAATAGTCAGAGCCTACATTCTCACAACCTTCAGAGCAGATCCCTCAGAAGCGACATCCCTACCAGTACTCATAGTTTCCACAGTGCTTGGTCCTAGCATCTTTTCCAGGATGAATGTCTTATTTACCTCTGATAACTTGGAAAATGTAGGGCTTGCGACTAAATCCTTCCAATATGAGAAATTCATGTGCAATTGATAGCACAACTCGATAAAAATTCTAAGGATGCAAAGTGTTTCCTGCTGGAAGACCACGTGTAATTTATAGGTGAATTCAAATTCAAATTCAACCATTCCCCCCAAATTTTTTCCATAAATGCTGATTTGGTAGCATATCTCCAAATATTTCAGCCCTAAATTCCTTAAATGTTGCCCCCCCGCTCCTCTTAACCATCTTATGGCAGTCAAATCATGAATAGTGACTGTAACGGTAATTTTCTAGCTATGTTGCATGGTCTCCCTTTCCGTAGCGTAGCTCCCTTCGTGCCTCTTATGGTACTATGACATCACCCTTTTTCACGCAGCCCCCCTGTCGCATAGCTCTACAATCGAGGCAATGTAGTTTATAGTCCCGTGCTTCCTTGTAGCTACCTAGAGCGCTAAGACTATGCTACCGTCATGTAGTCATTGGGTCGGATCCCTCGTGCATGGCTTTAATAGACTTCCATTTACCCTTCTCAGAAATGGATCTCCATTCAACTTCGCGAGTTGAACTGCTCCACTATTTGTAATTTCTTTGATGACATATGGTCCCAACCATTGCATCTAAAACTTCCCTGGAAACTTAGCAAACTTACTGTCATATAATAAAACCAAATCATTTACCTTGAAGGTGTGCAATTTGATGTGCCGATCGTGCCATGTTTTTTCATGTTCCTTTTGAACCTACTGATGGAATCCAGCTAGAAATCTATCTTCCTTGAGCTCCATTAGTTGCATGAGCCTTTCTTCTAAGGCTCCATGGTCCACCATTCCTGTGAAGGCCATTATGTGTAGTCTAGGCACAATGTACTCCATAGTCATCACAACTTCTATGCCATATACCAACCTAAAAGGTGTCTGACAAATAAGCTTTTTACAAGTAGTTTTGTAAGCCCATAACACTACCGGTACGCACATGTCCCAATCATTCTGCTGCGCGTTGCAAACCTTTGTCAACACATTCTCCAATATCTTATTGAAAGCCTCAATTGTTCCATTGGCCTAAGGATGATATGGCATACTCTTCTGATGCTAAACCTGGAACTCTTCTATCAAGGCACTAATTGTTTCATTAAGAAAATGTGGACCGTGATCACTCATCAAAACCTTTGGGCAACTAAACCTAGTCAACATGTATTCAAACAATAACTTTGCTATTGTTGCCCTTGTACAGTTTTCACAAGCTGTGCCTTTTCCCATCTGGTCAAATATTCGGTCATGGTGATGATATACTGCGCACTCATCTTCTTTCCTGGGGTTGAATTGGTCCTACAAAGTCAATTGCCCATTTCTCAAATGGCTGCAATGATACACGTGGACTCAGAGGCATCTCATCTCTCCACGATGGCCTACTAGTTCTCTGACATGCATCACATGCCCTACAATATGCTTTAGATTCTTTATGCAGTGCCGTCCACCACAACCCAGCACGCAAAATCTTTTGCGCTGTTGCTTTTCCTTCATAATTCCCTCCCACAACTTCTCTATGAGCTTTAGCAAGGATACTATTTCTCTCAAAATCAGGCACATAACGTCAAAGTATTTTGTCCGATCCCATCTTATACAAATGGCCCGCAATGACTGAAAAGTCTGCGTGTGCACCACCAATTCTTTCTTCTGTTGACTGGTATATCCCTTTAGAGCCATCCATGTAGTCAGGAAGTGGATAATATCTACGAAGTGGTTATCTGCTACATGCACCACGAAGAGCTACGCGTCAGGCAACCCTTCCTCCAAATTGGTAGGCTCCTCTCCTGTTTCAATGCGCGACAGATGGTCTGGTCTTATGTTCAATCTTCTTGGCTACAAAATTACTTAAAAATCATATTCTTGAAACAACATCAACCATATGCATATTACCCACCCCCCCCCAACACAGGCTTATTGACTAGATACTTCAATGCAGAATGGTCCTTGTACACCTTGAAATGTCTGCCTAACAGGTAATGTCTGAATTTCTAGAGCACGTACACCATATCCAACCCTTCACAATCTGTTGTCGAATAATTCTTTTTAGCTTTTGAAAGCTTCCTACTTGCAAACACTATAGGATGATCCATCTCCACTTTACCGACCTGTGTTAGCATTGCTCCTAGCATAATACATGAGGCATCCACATGCACGTGGAATTCCTTCTTCTAATCTGTGAATACCAGGATCAGCGTGGTGACCATTTTCTCCTTCAAGACATCCATATTGTGTTGACATTCTTCATTCCAACGGAATGTAGCATCCTTCTTTAGAAACTTTTCCATGGGCACGGTAATCTGAGCATAACTATTGAATTTCCAATAGTATCTAGTATGACTGAGCATTGCACACAACTGTTTGACACTTCTTGGTGCCTCCAAATTAATTATGATCATGATCTTAGTAGGGTCCACCATTAATCCTTGCTTGCACACCACATGACCCAACAAAATTTCGAAAGGGATGCAGAACAAGCATTTCTTTAGGTTTAGCGCAATCTGATACCTTCGGCATGTATCCAACATCAAGCACAAACTGGCTACATGGCACTTTACAAGCCCAAACACTATCCAATCATCAAAATTTACCTATAAGAACTTGTGAATAAATTCTTTGAACACCGCGATGACTACACGCGAGAAGATCACAGATGCATTCTTAAGTCCAAAAGGAATCACTGTATACTAGAAACATCCCCACTCTATCACAAAGGTGGTCTCACTCCTATCTTCTGGCGCGATCTTAATCTAGTGGTATCCAGAGAACCCATTAGTGAATGAGTAGGCCTCCTACCCTCCAACATTATCCAGTACTTCATCTGTGAATGGCGTCGGAAAAGGATCATGAACGCAAGCATCATTAAGCTTCCTAAGATCTATGCAAATTCATATTTCTCCCTTCTGTTTCTTTTCCTAGACTACCATTGGGCTCACCCAATTAGACTCCTCCACTGATTCAATAATGCCTACTTCAAGAATTTTGTCCAACTCTAAGAGGACCGTTTCCTTATACTTGGGATTGAGGTGATATGGCCTCTGCTTAATAGGCTTCACGTCCAGTTTCAGAGTTATTTTCATCACTCCTAAATCACCTATGATGTCTTTCAAGTTTGAAAATTTTGTAGGGAACAAATCCTGATATTCACGGAGCAACTCAGCGACTTTGTCTACACTAGAACCATCCTAGTAATCCCAAATCTTCGCAAACTTCGGCTCTGTCTCTGTGCCAATGTTTACTTTCCTAGTTTTCAATGGTGCGGTGATGTCTGGATTCTCTATTTGCAGTCCCTGAACTTCGCTGTGGCCTTCTACCTCTGGAATGTTAATATTCCTTGGATCCTCATCGTCTCCTTTAGTAGTCACATTATAACATTCCAGCGCATGGCATAGTTGGGTGCTCCAATTTGGTTGAATCAATTCCAAGGGATCCTGTGGGATTGAGAAGATTGTTGCTTAACCTCCTGTAGCACCTCATCAATACTTTCGAACCCATCCTCAAAGCTAAAGGTCATAAAAAATCCTTCCCTTAATATATCCTACTCTGTGGTGCCGTGGTGGAGCTCTATCTCTAGATACCAATTCATAGGAATGATGTCAAAAGTGTGACAAAATATATGTACCCACTTTGGCTACAGCTCCGTTCAATAAGCCTTAGTCCACTTTGCTAAATGATTGTGCAGATCATTTCTCCCATTATATTTCTTAGTTAGCCGAACGTTTGGGTGATGAAACCGCAATCTCATCATTCTTCAGTATTCACGCCATTCATCAAATTTTCCTTATGCCTACCCCACCACCGTGCGGGGGTAGCGTGCAGTGCCAAATCCAGTGCTTGGAAGCGATGTTTCTCAGGTACTTCCCTTTCAAATGCATCTAAAAACTTATCTACATTAGTTATACCATCATAATAAGGTAAATGTCTTACCTCTGATGATACACAGTGCAGTGATTTAGTCATCATATTATAGCGCAACGTAGATACTTCGTGCAACCTATTCTGCCAATGCTTCAATTCCTCATTTGAGTTTGAAGTACATGAACTTTTGCGGTCCCATGCAATTCATCCATCGGCTATCGGATTAATCCAGTCTTGATCTTGCATTATTATTATATAATCTGGTCCAGATCATCGTCACTTTCCTCATAGTCACAGACCAGTTCAGTATAGCGCGGTCCTTTTGCAGGGTCCAAAAGGACTATAATGCACAATGATTTCCTTTCAAATGACATTTTCCACCTCTTCAAATTGATTACCCCATTCATGTTAATAGCCCAATCAATTCCCAAGAGCGCGGGGTATGGTTGTTGTCATCCACAATATATATCACTTCAAAATCAGCCAACGCGCTCACTCCTTCAATATCTATGGTCACTCCATGTAGTCACCCCATAGGGATAATATTCTGTTTGTTTTCCATCCTCAATTGAATCAGGGACCACTGCAGTGTAGGTCTCCCCATTCTTTCAGAATAACTTGGTCCATCTCATAGTCTCCTATTTGCGCGGTGAGTCTCATCTCGCGCCCTTTTCTTGTCTTGTGTTTGTCTATTTTCCTAACTGTGTGTTGTCCTTTAGGAGAACCTTCCTTACGAGCACACTTATTTATTAGTTCTTGTAGCCCTTTCATGGCCTTGCTATCACGCAACATCTTCATACAAGTCTCCAAGAAAGTAGTAAGCAAAGAGGGGTCAACCTCTTCAGATAGCTTGTCCCGACTTCCTGAGGTAGAGGCCTCAATGAAGCTTTTCTTAACTTCCATGAGTGTTTCCTTCGCATGCTCTTGGTCAAACCCAACTTCTTTTTCTAGAGCTTTGCGAACCAATTCATTTTCTTCAATTTGTTTCCCTTTATCATCATTAGTCATCATTCCACTTTGCAGCACAATATTCACATTGGGATCCTCTTCACGAGGCTTGACCCTCATCATTTGTAAATTCTAGGTAGGTTGTTGAGGCTACGCCTTCTTCTCCTACATCTTAGCTATCAATATAGGACATTCTTCTATCACGTGGTCAAACTGGGTACAATACTGGCATGATGGGCATGTCTGGCTTGTACACTCCTGTACATAGTGTCTTGGTACTCCGCAATTATAGCAAATAAATTGCCCTCGACTTCTACGAGGTCCTCCCCCTCCTAGGCCTCGTCCACACCCCTAATATCCTCCATGTGCTCCCCCTATTCCTTGATCCAGAGGCCGAGTTTCTATTTGCATTCAATACACAGCTGTTATTTCCATCATCAATTCATAGCTACAGCAGTTACGCTCATCATGGCCCACCGATTTACAGAAATTGCAGAATAACTGTTGCGACGTCTGTGCAAATTTTTGCAGCAAGTGACAATTGTCTGTTACATGTTTTCTAGCTACCTGATAGATAGCACACCACCGCGTGGGCACTGTACTTGGTCCTGCGACAACCTCTTGCCTTAGGGGCATTGTCCCTCCCCTGTAATATAATTCGCGAAAACAAGGAAGTGATCTTTATCATGCCCTTGAATTTTACATTTGAGGCACCAAAATTCTTCGCACACCTTCGGCCGAGTTGCTTTCTCCTTTTTCAAGCTCTATAATTCCAAGCAAAGATTTTGCAATCTTGCATGAATCTGTTGAACTCCCAAAGTAGCATCCTGAATAGGTGTTTCATGCAATCTCATCGAAATTTCTAGGGCTTCCGCTTGGGTCGCTATATTTTGCTGTGATAAAGCAACCCTTAGGTGGGGCAAGAACAAGGATACAAACCATTCACGGTGCTGACTATCCGTGAGATTCATACTAGCTTCTTAGGTTTGGCACTTCAATCTTTGATCTAATTCCCAGGGCGTTTTGCCAAGCCTCATCGTGGTTTCCTTGAATCGAATGACTGATTTTGATTCAAACTTGAGCTTACTGAATTCTTTGTTTAGAGTGGTTTGAGTGTCTGCTAATGATGCCAACGGGTTATCAGTGTCGTACTTAATGTACCATGTCAACGCGCGATCTTGTAGAGAAGTAACCAACTACACCTTCTTTATATGGTCATCTGTAATATTTTGTGCCGTCCATACAACCTTCACAACAAACAAAAACTTATCTAGGTCCTCACTTCCTAAGCCCTTGAAAATAGGAAACTTCATGGTATTCGACATATTGAATGGTGATGGTGGTGTGGGTGAAGGTCTATGTTGTGGAGGTGAAGGTGGAGGTGGTATGGGTGGATCAGGTATTCGTGGAAAACCCTACTTTATCAATTGTACAACGCTTCGTGGTGAGGCCTGTACTGCTCCCTCATCATCACTCGAAGGAGGTTCTATCAATGGGTTGTATTCAGGACCTGATCTCTCCTGATTTCTAAAGAATCATCCACTTCGCGTAGATCCAAACATCAAGGCAGTGTCATAACCCTC